>CM043702.1:44270000-44667500 GCA_023935145.1 Bretschneidera sinensis | reverse complement strand
CACATGTACTCTTATAATTTTGTGGAGGCTAAATTATTGAATGGAGTGAATCATAATACCTAAATTGTAGACCCTAGACTGGCATTGATGTTCTTTTAAGAATAGAAGATTCGCATGCTAATTTTGTTGATCCCAAGTGAGAGTGCGTTAGAACTTTATAGCATTGGTAAATAAGTCTTTTCTTGGTTTCATATTTTTAGTCCATTTTTTATTTAAACATATTTTAACGCAAATGTTGTTTTGCTCAAAACAAACAAGATTTTTTAATGACAAAACACTCTTTAAAATTGAAGTTAAATACATGTGAGTCTTACAAGAGTTATGTGTGGCATAAAAAGAAGAGACTAAGGATATACTTGCAAAGTTATTTTTTTGGATATATTATTTAAAGAAAATGGACAAATAATATAGATCACTCATTTTAAAAAAAGATTGATTAAAAACATGGGACAGAAAAAGTATATTGGCACAAAAACTACAAAACTATTGGTTTTCATTTAAAACCAAAGTTAAAACAGTAAAGGTATGAGAATACTCCAAACAAAAACTAAAGAATCAAAATATGAAATGACTCATTAACAACAATAAATTTTAAGAAAATAAAACAGTAAATTATAAGATGACTTTCAAAAAGTATCGTGTTATCACCAGTCAATTGTCCAAATATAAATAATGATGGGAGTTCTAATATGAATGGTCAAAGTTAAAAGATGTTGATCTGACACCACGTTAAAATCAAGTTTTGCCAAAAATTCTATTATTTCCTATGTGTTATGAATCGCCCAACACAATTTTATCTTTTAGTTTTTTCATAAGTTTTTTGCCATGGACTACCACCCATTGATTTGATGACGGAAGAGCAGTAGTTTGCTACCACCGACTTGAAGAAACGAAAATGTTTCTTTTTTATCTTTTCCATAAGAATAAAAGTTAGCAGAAGTTAATAATAATTCTTAATTTTATGGAAAAATTACATAAAACTATTTGAGGTTGCACTCAGTGCAAGTGGAGAAAGAATGCACCAAATGCATCCAAGCTGTCCAAAAGGAGAGTAAAATATAAAACCAGTGCAGTCTCTTTTAAACTTGGATTTCTTGAATGCACCCATGTACTCTCACTTAACTTGCATTGGGTGTAGCCAAGAATTTCTTGCGTGGAGTTTTTTGATTTTTTTTGTTTATCCATTGAAAGAAAAAGTGCAATCAGCGACAAATACAAAGATTGTCTTTAGATGGGATATCCAACAAGATTATCCATAATTACAGGTTATTTAGGCCATGTTTAGGTTTGTATTTAAGTTAATTTAAAACAAATTAGGTTAAATTGGTTCATGGAAAGACATATAATTTGCAATTTCTATAAGGAGCGTAAAATAATTGGAAAAACTTATATATTAGGATATATCCAAATCTTACTATTTTTTATCTACTTACCCTATATAATACAGCAAAATATAATTACATCCCTCAAATTTGATAATAATTACAACTTAATTTCAAGTTCTTGAGAAATAACATTCTCCTCCAAAAGTTTTAGTTGATGTAACAATTACATCCAAAATAGTAAATAGTCGAAGTAAAAATTAATAAAAAGTCTTTTCTAATAATTATGTAACATTGAATTTGTGCTTCTCCACTGCGATTTAAGTTGTCATTACACATATGTGATTAATATTAGTATAAAAGTATTTGTGTTTTTGCAATGTTAATTAAATTTCTTAACAATGGGATGAGTATGTTGTTTTCTTAAACTTGATACAAGTTGTAATATACACGTGTGGTGCATATTAGTTGTAGGGAATTTGTGTAAATTCCTTAAAGGTGGGAGACAAAGTTATAATCACAATCAAACTAGAGAGATGTAATTGTATTTTATCTTATATTATGCATATAAATTCATATATACATATATATATATATATATATATATAAATATATATACACACACACACACCTTCCTTGAACCCCAAAAGCTACCAGCCATTCAAGTAATTTGATATATTGACATCTTCCTTTTGAAAATTAAAGAAAAGAGACAATTAGAAAATGGCGGACGAAACAGTAAAGTTTGTTTTGCTGGTTTGTTTGGTGTTGGGGCTTGTTGTAGGTGAATGTACAGCCTCTTTCTCTAATAATACCCGTATTTCTAAAGTAATGGTAGAGAAATACTTTAATAATTATGACATAGAGTTAAAATAATATATATATATATATATGTGAAAGATTTAATTTTTATGAAAAAAAATTCTTAGAAAAATATGGCGTCTAGAAGAAGAAAAGAAAAGAAAAGAATTGAAAAAAAAATTGAAATCCAGAAAAAGGAAAAAATAATAAAAATAAAAATAACGTGGGAACAGGTGTTGACACCTGTTGCCAAGTTAGGAGTGTGATGCTGCATGTAAAACAGCATCACACAATCGTGGCAGCAGTTTGGGGAGGGTAAGTGCTCAGAATGTGTTTGAAAAATTTGTATGTGTGTGTGTGTGTCTATATTTATACATATATATATATATATATGTATATATGTATATATATATGTATATATGTATATATATATGTATATATGTATATATATATGTATATATGTATATATATATACCGAATCCTGTTTGGTTTTCCTTCAACTACGATTCTAATTACTCTCTTTCTTTAAACATTTGGGGATCAAAAGAAAGGTTGAAAAAGCAAAATTTTGAAGGGGTTTATGAAAGAATTTTATAGAGAACCACGAAAAGCTCTATGAAAAACATTAAGTAATAACATGAAGTTTATTTTTGAAATTTGACTTACATGAAATTTCCTGGAATTCAAAGTGAAAATTTTCAAAGGGTATGAATTATGGAAGAATTGAAGAATAAATCAGAAATTTAATATAAATATTATATTAGGTGTTGACTATCAGCAACCAGGGGAGATTGCTGAGAGGAGAAAGAAAGGGAATGAGGTGATCCATAGGTAGCTCTAAGTGCTACATGGTGAGTTAGATTTAATTTAAGTAATCAAGATAAATATGAAATATCCAGGGATAATATTAGAATAAATTATTAATTTATGCTTTGGTTGTACATGAAAATTGGATTGACAGGTATGACAGGAATAATGGATGTGTAGAAAATTATTATATGAGAAGTAATATTATTAGAATAATGAGTCGATTTAATATTAAAGATGGTAAATGAAATTCTCAACGAGCTATAGGGGATGATTTGATATGATTTACGAGAAGAATAATTTAGTGAAATTTTTCACATAATAATTTGAGAATAATCGTGATAGATAGTTTAAATGTCTAAATATATGCTTGTTTTAATTTTATTATTCATAAGCATATTCATATCATTATTCATATGGATATGCATGAAATAAAATAACTGGAAAGGCAACCGATCTAAATGAGAATGAAAGAACCAGGAAGACAGCTGATCTAAATAAGAATGTAAGAACCAGGAAGACAGCTGATCTAAATAAGAATGAAAGAAACGAGAAGGCAGCCAGTCTAAGATTAAAACATGTCGACATGTGGGAAGACGTTCCCAATAATAATAACATTTAACTTCATACATTACATTTGCTTTAAATATTGATTGTTATTGCTTGATATGTTAAAGTGCTATTTATGAGAAAGTAAAATAAAAATTTATTTGTATATATTCATGCATATTACGTTGTGTATAATGTTTAAGTCAATATCAGAATGATGTATTTCCCCGGTTGAGGGTTGAGGATTGATATAAAAATTTATATTGGTATTATCTTTTCATTATTGCATATATATGTTGTGCTCGGATTTTCAAAATATGACAATACCTTCTCGGGGGTGGCCAACCTGGGATGTGTCGTTACAAATTGCTACAAGAATTGCTTCATTTTAAGTTCTATTGGCAAATCACCCATTAAATGCCCTGCGAAGTGCATGAAAGATTGCATTAAACCAACCTCTTCATCCAATCAGACAGGTACCCAATATTTGTGCCAGCTCGGTTGTTCTTCCTCCTTGTGCACCAACCTCAGCTCCAAAGAAAGCACTGGTAATTAAACTTTACATATGTTCAAAAGAATTTATGAAATGGAATCTGTTATTAACCATACATAAACCATTTTTACTGTTGGGCCAAACGGGTTTTAACTATATCTCTCTCATCTCACAAATTAACTTATTTTTTTATCTTTTTTGTCAGATGAAGAGAAAGTTGAAGGCTGTGTGAACTCTTGCTCAGAGAAATGCACCAAGAAGGAATAATTTTCTATCGGATTTAACAAATAAAGAATATTAAGTTTATGTTTGGCTTATTATATTGTTATTCAAATGAATAAAAGTTTCATTTATGTTGGTTGGGCTAAATGCATCTAATTCCCAATTTCACATGTACTCTTATAATTTTGTGGAGGCTAAATTATTGAGTGGAGTGAATTATAGTACCTGAATTGTAGACCCTAGATTGGCATTGATGTTCTTTTAAGAATAGAAGATTCGCATGTTAATTTTGTAGATCCCAAGTGAGAGCGCGTTAGAACTTTATAGCATTGGTAAATAAGTCTTTTCTCGGTTTCATATTTTTAGTCCATTTTTTATTTACAAAAATTTTAACGCAAATGTTGTTTTGTTCAAAACAAAAAGATTTTTTAATGACAAAACACTCTTTAAAATTGAAGTTAAATACATGAGTCTTACAAGAGTTATGTGTGACATAAAAAGAAGAGATTAAAGATATACTTGCAAAGTTATTGATTTGTATATTTCATTTAAAGAAAATGGAGAAATAATATTGATCATTCATTTGAAAAAATATTGATTAAAAACATGGGACCAGAAAAGTATATTGTTACAAAAATTACAAAACAAAGTTAAAACAGTAAAGGTATGAGAATACTCCAAACAAAAACTAACGAATCAAAAAATGAAATGACTCATTAACTACAATAAATTTTAAGAAAATAAAACAGTGAATTATAAGAGAATTTTTGAAAAGTATCGTATTATCACCAGTCAATTATCTGAATATAAAAAATTATGGGCGTTCTAATATGAATGGTCAAAGTTAAAAGATGTTGATCTGACACAACGTTAAAATCATATTTTGCAAAAAATTCATTTATTTCCTACGTGTTAAGAATTGCCCAACACATTTTTATCTTTAACTTTTTTTCATATGTTTTTTGCCATGGACTACCACCCATTGATTTGGTGACGGAAGTGCAGTAGTTTGCTACCACCGACTTGAAGAAACGAAAATTTTCTTTTTTATCTTTTCAGTAGGAATAAAAGTTAGCAGAAGTTAATAAGAATTGTTAATATTACGGAAAAATTACATAAAACTATTTGAGGTTGCACTCAGTGAAAGTGGAGAATGAATGCACCAGAGGTATCCAAGTTGTCCAAAAGGAGAGAAAAATATAAAAATAAGTGCACTCTCTTCTAAGCTTGGATGTCTTGAATGCACCCATCTACTCTCTCCTAACTTGCATCGGGTGTAGCCAAGAATTTCTCGCCATGGAGTTTTTTGATTTTTTCTTGTTTATCCATTGTACAAAAAAAGTGCAATCCTGGACAAATACAAAGAATGTCTTTAGATGGGATGCCCAACATGATTTTCTATAATTATAGGTTATTTAGGTCATGTTTAGATTTGTATTAAAGTCAATTTGAAACAAATTAGCTTAAATTGGTTCTTGGCAGACATATAATTTGTAATTTCTATAAGGAGCGTAAAATAATTGGAAAAACTTATATATTAGGATATGTCCAAATCTTAATATTTATTATCTACTTACCATATATAATACAGCAAAATATAATTGCATCCCTCAAATTTGAGAATAATTACAACTTAATTTCAAGTTCTTGAGAAATAACATTCTCCTCCAAAAGTTTTAGTTGATGTAACAATTACATCCAAAATAGTAAATAGTGAAAGTAAAAATTAATGAAAAGTCTTTTCTAATAATTATGTAACATTGAATTTGAGCCTCTCTACTGCGATTTAAGTTGTTTATTACACATATGTGATTAATATTAGTGTAAAGGTATTTGTGTTTTTCCAATGTTAATTAAATTTCTTAACAGTGGGATGAAATGTTGTTTTCTTAAACTTGATACAAGCTGTAATATACACAGGTGGTGTATATTAGTTGTAGGGCATTTGAGTTTTTTATTTTAATTTTTTCTTAAATTCCTTAAAGGTGGGATGAGTTTATTATTTTTCCAAAACTTGAGACAAAGTTATAATTACTATCAAACCTGAGAGATGTAATTGTATTTTATCTTATATTATACATATAAATTCCTATATATGTGTGTGTGTGTGTGTACACCTTCCTTGAACCCCAAAAGCTACCAGCCATTCAAGTAATTAAATATATTGACATCTTCCTTTTGAAAATTAAAGAAAAGGGATAATTAGAAAATGGAGTATAAAACAGTGAAGTTTGTTTTGATGGTTTGTTTGGTGTTGGGGCTTGTTGTAGGTGAATGTACAGTCTCTTTCTCTAATAATACCCGTATTTATAAAGTAAGAGTAAAGAAGTACTTTAATAATTATGACATTGAGTTAAAATAATATATATATATATATGTATATATATATATATATATATATATGTGTGTGTGTGTGTGTGTGTGTGTGTGTGTGTATGTGTGTGAAAGATTTAAGTTTTATAAAAAAATTCTAAAAAAAAATCTGGCGTCCAGAAAAAGGAAAAAATAATAAAAATAAAAATAACGTGGCAATAGGTGTCGCCACCTGCTGCCAAGTTAGGAGTGTGATGCTTCATGTAGGACAGCAACACACAATCATGGAAGCAGTGTGGGGAGAGTAAGTGCTCAGCATGTGTTTGAAAATATATATATATATATATATATATATATATATATATATATATATAACTTTAGTTTTTCTAATTACTTACCAAATCTTGTTTGGTTTTCCTTCAAGTACGATTCAACTTACTCTCTTTCTTTAAACACTTGGCGATCGAAAGAAATGTTGAATGATCAAAATTCTGAAGGGGTTTACGGGAGAATTTTATAGAGAATCACGGGAAGCTCTAAGAAAAATAGAAAGTAATAATGTGAAGGTTATTTTTGAAATTTAACTTACATGAAATTTCTTGGAATTCAAAGTATGAATTTTCAAAGGGTATGAATTATAGAAGAATTGAAGAATAAATTAGAAATTTAATATAAATATTATGCCAGACGTTGACGATCAGTAACCGGGGGAGATTGTTGAGAGGAGCAACAAAAGCAATGAGGTGATCCCACTACAACAGAATTGTTAAATGCCGGCGCTTCTATACCGGCACTTTCCACAAACGCCGCAATATAGTACCCGCTTGCGCTTGTTTTGTGGCGCTTAACAAAGCGCCGGTATTTGACAATGGGCATATTCCGGTGCTTGTAAGCGCCGGTAATGTACACTATATATTTTCCAGCACCAGATTTTTCCCCATTTCCAGTGCCAGATTTTTTCTTCTGCTCACCCTTCCCTCCACCGCGCCGTTCCCTTCACCGCGCCGTTCCCTCCACCGCGCCCTTCACTCCACCGCGCCGTTCCCTCCACCGCGCCGTTCCCTCCACCGCGCTGTTCCCTCCACTGCGCCGTTCCCTCCACCGCGCCGTTCCCTTCATCGCGCCGTTCCCTCCACCGGTGAGTAGCATCTCTCCTGAGTTTTTTTATATCCTCATTCTTGCTGGATTTCTGAGCCTCAAGGCTTTTGGAAAGAGGGAATAAAATGGTTAATGAGTATTTAGATTCTTAATGTTTGTGCACCTTGAAAAATCTTTCCTCATTGCATAAATGGAATTGACGAGTTAAGTAAAGATCTTAAGTGCTTGCAAGACTAATGCAAGAGGAAGAATTAGTGAACTTTAGGGGGGAAAAATGAACAGATTTGAATCCTGGGTAGTAATTGGATGAGGTGGAGCATGGGATGAGAGTAAGATTTTCATTTGGTGATGATATTATAAATCATCTCATTTTCATAAGTAAGATGAGATATCTCTTGTTTTTACTCATCAATCTCATTTTATTTTTTCTGTTGTTTTATCCATTAAACGCACACTATGGATTTGTTCAGAAATTTGTTATCCCTGTTCACATAGCCTATAAATCTTGTCGTTGGCTGATGAAGCTCCAAGCTTTTGATTGGCAAACTATTAACAACGCTAGTAGTGACATTTATATTGACCTTCTTCTTTAAGGTTTAGTAAATTAACAGTCTCTCTCCATTTAGTTTAAAATGTTACACGCAGCTCGCTTGCTCTTTGATTTGCCATCACAGATCACAAAACAGAGCTTTATGGTCAAATGTATATGTTATGTCCAAAATACCCTTTAAATTATTATCGACCATTTTATCCTTGACAATAAGAATTTTGTCGACCATTTTATCCATACATATCCATATATTTTATATATATATTCATATAACATTTATATATACATAATACACAAAAATATAAATATATTTATACACATTATATATATATATATATATAAAAGTAGAATTGAAAATAAATTTTATGGTCAAATGTATATGTTATGTCCAAAAAAAAATGAGATTTTGCTTTTACAAACCTATCTGTCTTCATCAGATATGATTATATTGTAATGTGTGAAGCTCTTTTATCAGACATGATGATGTACATAATTACAATCACATGGGAGGATTTCTAATGTTAAGAGAAGCAGGCTAGCTATTACTTCTAGTATCAGAGGAGTGCCTATGAAGTGATTTGGAGTTGCTTCCTTCAATCTCCATGAATACACTTCTTACTTTCATTTTATAAATGTCCATTTTATAAATATTCATTTTAAAAATAATATGTTATTAATTTCGTAAATTATTATAATAAAATGAAATTAGTAATAATCATATTTTAATAATAGTAATAATAATAAATATTTATAATAAATTACTATAAAAACATACAATTATTATAAATACTTATATATATTTATTATCATTATTAATGTATTATTATTATGATTTCAATAATTTTTGTGTTACTAATTTATAATAAGACAGTAATAATTAATAATATTAAGAATTTGCTGAGACCAATTGCCAACATGAGTTTGTATCAATTTGTTGTTATCAATTTCAGTTCTTCCACTTACCAATCAAATCGAAGTTTGTGATTATGCATACTTTTGCCAAAAATATTACAATACTGACTTGATTAACATTGTTTTAGGAAAGTCTATTGGCGTCAACTAAAAATGGATAAAAGTTGGATAGATAAACCGAGGTCAAGTAAAGCCTATATGGATGGTGTTGCAAACTTCATTAGATTTGCGTGTCAGAAGGCTTGTGCTCGTGGTAGTATTGTTTGTCCATGTAGGAGATGTGGTAATTGTTATTCATTCGAACCAGAAATTGTTCAGGAGCATCTATTGTATAATGGGTTTAGTCCCGGTTACACCGAGTGGGTTTTTCGTGGGGAAAAAGTCTCTTGTATAGACCACCCTCACACTAGTTCACAACCCACTAATGTTCCAGGTGGCTTCATGGGATGAGATGACGTGTTGGGTTTGCTCCGAGGTGCCTTCCAGGTTACTTATGAAAACTCAAACAATGAACCATTAAGTTTAGGAATCGAAGTGGGATCTTCAAATGAGCATGGTGAAGAGCAACAGGCTCATTGTGCGGTTGAGTTCAATAATTGTGGTGATCCTTCAGACGTCGAACATCCAGTTCGTTCTGCTATTGATGAGACGACTCAGTATCGCAACTTGATGAAAGATTACGATACTGAACTTTATCTGGGTTGTCAGAATTTCACAAAGATTCATGTTATATTTACTACACCTCAAATGTTTGAATGGGTGGTCTGGCAAATCTCTGACTATGTTGCTTGAGTTTATCAACATGGCATTTCCGATGTGTGCACCATTGCCATCAAATTATTATGAAGCCATGAAGATTATCAAAGGATTGGGTCTTGGGTATGAGAAGATTCATGTTTGTCGTAATGACTGCACACTGTATTGGGGCGAGCATTTGAATGATGAATTTTGTCATGCGTGTGGCATGGCACGGTGGGTCAAAAACACAGTTGATGATGAGGATCCATTGAATGAGATGGATGGTCAATCGAAAAATAAAAAGTCAGCTAAGGTATTGCGTTATTTTCCGCTAATACCGAGATTGAAAAGGTTATATATGTCATCTAAAACGGCTTCGTTGATGAGATGGCATGACAAAGATCGGACAAAGGATGTGATTTTAAGACATCTTGCGAATGGATTAGCCTGGAATGAATTGGATAGATTGTATCCCGATTTTGCAGCTGATCCTCGGAGTGTTAGGCTTGGCTTAGCTAGTGACGGGTTCAATCCCTTTCGAATAATGAGTTCAACCTATAGCACATGGCCCGTTCTTTTGGTTCCATACAACTTGCCACCGTGGCTTTGCATGAAGCAAACATCCTTCATCTTTTCAATGGTGATTCCTGGTGAGAGAAGCCCCGGTAATGATATTGATATCTTTTTGCAGCCTCTAATTGAAGAGTTGAAACAATTATGGGATGGTGTTGATGCGTTTGATGCGTCCACCAATCAAAGCTTTAAGCTTCGCGCTTCTCTTCTTTGGACCATTAATGATTTTCCAGCCTATGCAAACTTATCTGGTTGGAGCACCAAGGGTCGGGTTGCTTGTCCATGTTGTGGGGAATCTACACATTCTGTATGGTTAAAGCACGGGGAAACGTTTTGCTATATGGGTCATCGTCGATGGTTAGCAGAAAACCATGAGTTTCGTTTTCAAAAGGATCAGTTTGATGGCACCATAGAGTTGGGATTTGCTCCTGTTCCACCGTCTGGGCACGATGTAAGACAACTAGAGGGTGAAAACTATAGCTATGGTAAAACCTCGAAGCTTTCTAAGAAGAGGACAAGAGAGGATGTTGGTGTCTCTACGGGGCAAGTCCTAGTGGATGAAGGTGATAATCTTTTTTAGGGTGTGGACAAATTTCTTGATAATGTTGATAATGAGGATATTCCCATGGATGAGGGAGTTATAGATACGGTGTGGAAAAAAAGAAGCATTTTTTTTTAGTTACCATATTGGAAAGACAATCTATTACGTCATAATTTAGATGTGATGCATATAGAGAAGAATGTATGTGATAATTTAATTGGAACAATATTGAATATAGATGGTAAGACTAAAGATAATAAGAAGGCACGCCGCGATCTCGAGGAAATTGGTATTAGGAAAGACCTCCATTTAGTTGTTCTTCCTAATGGAAAAGATCACTCGCCTCTAGCATGCTACACTATGTCCACAAAGGAGAAGCAGAATTTCTAGACAGTTTTGGCAAATCTTAAAGTTCCTGATGGGTATGCATCAAACATCTCGAGATGTGTTAACCTAAAGGATCGTAAGCTGTTAAACTTAAAGAGTCATGACGGTCACATATTGATGCAAGAAATCCTTCCGATTGCCTTAAGAGCATCTTTGCCTAGACATGTTCTAGCAGTTGTGTCTGAGTTATCATCATTTTTCAAAGCTTTATGCTCTAAAGCCCTTGATCCCCATGAGCTTGACTTATTGGAGTCGCGTGTTGCTTTGACACTCTGCCATTTGGAGAAAATTTTCCCCCCGGGTTTCTTTACCATTATGGTTCATCTTATCGTTCACTTAGCCTCCGAGGCTAGACTTGAGGGTCCCGTACACTACAGGTGGATGTATCCTGTTGAGAGGTTAGATGTTCAAAGATATTTTGTGCACTTTGTTTTTTTTTTTTTTGTTATATATTGGATACTTAATTAATCTTTATAATTTTTGGCTTCGCAAGGTATTTAGTGCGCTTGAAAGCTTACGTACGTAATAGAAGTCGACCCGAGGGGTCAATTGCTGAAGGGTACAATGGGGAAGAGTGTCTAACATATTGCTCCCAATACTTCAAAGGTGTAGAGACAAGATTCAACCGTCCCCAAAGGAACAATGATACTGTAAATTTCCCGGATGAATACATGTTTTCCTCTGGTGGACGGATAATGGGAAAGATTGTGAGTGTTGAGCTCGATGACATGTCATTGGCTCAAGCGCATCGTTATGTGTTGCTCCATAATGATAAACTTTCTGACCTTCGTAGGTTAGTATCGATAAATGAACTTAATATGATATCATGTGTTTAAATTGAGTTTTTATTACTTGTTGTTAGCACTGTGATGGCTAACAGTTACATAAAAACATCAATTATTGCAGCTCATTTTTGGCTGCTCAAAGGCTAACCAACCGTTCCAATCAACCAATACAAAGTCTCGAACAAAAGTGGTTGGTTAAGAAATTTCCCTCATGGCTTATGAGGCAGGTTAGGCATAATAACAACAGTCTTCGATTTCTATAAGTGTTATAAATAAAACATGTTGTCTCATATTAATTGTTGGAAATTGTTTAGGTGCCGTGGATGGTGGATAACAATTATTCAGATGAACTAATTGCCTTTGCTCGAGGTCCCGATAATGTTATTTGGAGATTCAATGGATTCAACATCAACGGCTTTAAATTCCACACAAAGGAACGTGAGAGGTGTAGACGATCTCAAAATTCGGGAGTGATGGTTGAAGCGGATGATAAAATGTATTATGGTGTGCTCAATGTTATCATCGAGCTGGATTACTATGGGATGTTTAAGATTGTGTTGTTCCATTGTGATTCGGTGGATATTAATTCACCCAGGGGTCTAAAGAAAGATGCAAGTGGTTGCATTCTTGTGAACTTGAATAGGTTAATACACATTGGTCATTTATTGAAGGATGACCCGTTCGTACTTTCATCTCAAGTGAAGCAAGTGTTTTATGTGCAAGACCCAACAATGAAGGAATGGTATCATGTTGTGATCATGAAGCCAAGGGACCTATATGAAATGGGGGGAAAAGGCAAGAAGAGGATGATGACACTTACAATCAGTGCATGCCTTCTAATGTAGTGGTAGACGATCAATTAGATTGTATCTTAACTTGGGCTAGGATGGACATTGACGAAGATACCAACTAATCTTATGTGCATTTCCGTGTAATTATATTTGGATGTGTATTTATGTGATGGACATGTGTGTCAACGAGTTTTGTAAGGTTTTATTGTAATCTATCCGGTTACTGCTGCTTTCTATCACACGTAACAAGAGTCCTGAATTTTTTTGCGCACAGTTTGTGAAATGTTACTTTAGACTATCGTAAATGTCTGTTTTGGTTGTATCATTGATTATTGTTTGTTCTTTAAATCCAATTTGAATCATTTATTTGTTCATAACTTCTCAGGTACTCAGAAGTAATTGATTGCTGCACTTGCTGCGGCTCCTTGACCATTCCTATCTTTCAGGTGTGGTTCTTCTAATTATTGTTAACTTTCATAGTATTTTTGATCGTGTGAGATATAATCATTTTAATGTTTTTATCTCTACAGATTGCAAGATGTATAGGTCAAAAGATATTCCTCCATCGGTTAGAGATAACATATCAAACCAGTATGCAGCTGAGTCTTCACACCCTCAAGAAGATATTCACAATGAGCATGACTATCACCTTGACGATGATGATGACACGCAACTTGATTTTGAGACCGATCCAATAACATCGGGAAGTGAGCACAATGATAGTGAACAATACGAGATAATTGGTAATTTCTGTAGTACAATACATTCTATTTATAACTAGTTTGATACCACATTGTTATACTAATTATATAATTTATGTCTTCAATGTATAGATTCTGAAGGGAGGGTGAGGAAGCAGACACGTGTGTTGAGAACCTCACAAGTGTAGTCTCTTGAACGTGGAGAAAAAATTGTGGTCCACTTCAATGCACGTCATCAACCTATTAAGAAAGGTGGCCAAATGTTAAGTAGCTGGTTGGGGAAGGTAGCGAAGAGAGGGAACCTTTGTTCGCTTAATTACACAGATTGGAAGAAGGTCCCTTCTAGCTACAAGATGGACCTTGTTATATTGATTCGAGTAAGTAACAACTTAATAACCATTGATTTCCTCCAATCTCTCTTTCTGTTTTTGTTTATGTGCTTATTTGACATCGATTTCCTTTCTGTGTGGTAGAGGAAGTTCCATTACCCTACGATTGAGGCGATAGACAACATTTTGTTGAGGATGATAGGGAAAAAATGGAGGGACTACCGATATGTGCTGAAAAGGGACTACGTGAGGAACAAAACGAAACAACAAGTTTTGAGCAATGATGTTCCAAAAGGCGTAGATCAAGACCAGTGGAAGCAACTGGTGAACTACTGGTTTTCTGACCAGAGTTAGGTTGTTATAAGACAATAATGGTCATTTGGATTCTCAATGTTTCTATTTTTCTATTAATGATTGATTATTCAATTGGTTTATTATTGGTGTAGAAATATTCGACTATAGGGACAGCGGCACGTGAAAGACAACAATGTCCTCACACGTCTGGTTCAAAGAGTTTTGCTAGACGACAGGATGAATATGTGAGTTAATTTGCTTTATTAATCCAATCTTTCATTTAAGATGTCACTGTCACAATTTGATCTTTTTCCATACATGGTAGGAGATGACACATGGGAATGAGCCCGGACGCGTAGAGTTTTTTGCTGAAACTCATAAACGCAAGGATGGAACTTTTATTGATGATGCATCACGACAATTTATGGTAAGTTGAACATCTTTAAAAATAGGGAAAAAGCCTAATTTTTTTTTAATTCCTTCCTATTTTCACTTGATGTGGAATGAAAGAAAGAAGAGAGCCTTCAATTAAGTTAAGAAATATATAGCTTTCATCAAGGAAGGGTGATAAAATATTTGACCCAAAAGTTTGATGTTATTATTATTTTTTTAAATGAGGATGACTTCATAGACTTCATTGGCGCTTTCTCTTGTTTTTGTAAATGGTTCTTTTGTTGTGTACACATGTAGTACTCGCTTGGTACCTTTGGAATACATTTGTCTGGTTCTTGTGCCTTTAGGAATAATCTGTTGGGCAATGTGATCCTGACATATATATTAGAGCTGTGTTTGAAATATGATCTGTTTTCTGCATAGCCTTAATGATCAATAGTTCTTTCTTTAATTACTGATTAGATATAGATCTGAATCTTAGATCAGTAAATGTGCTTGATTGGCAGCAGGTGAGGTTGGGAACTTGATCATGCTGTTCATTTTTTTCCAAACTAGTTTAGCACTAAACAAATTTTATGTATCGTGAAGATTTTATGTACTAAACAAAGGAAGCTGAATGTATGGTGGTGACCTAGTTACATTTTTTGAATTATATTGATAAAAGTGGGATGATTTTGTATGGTGGTGACCACCGACAATCATAGATGATACTTTGTTGCTTTGCACATTTTGTCTAAATTAGGTACATTGCTTGGATTGTATATTTGCTTTTATTTTGCAAGAGGTTTTATGAAAAAATAGGGGAAATGCTGCCCGTTTTTCTATAAAATATGATAAACACATTTTGTTTTATATATATTGCGCTGTTATTAGCTACTAAATATTTTGGGAGTTTAATTTTTATTGTTTCTTAATTGTAGGTGACAGCTGAAGCTCGTGTTGCTGAACTTGTTGCAACTTCAGGATCCTCTGATGCTAGCAATAATTTAGCAATACAAAATGAAGTCTTCACCGAATTTATGGGTGAAGAGAGTTCCGGTCATGTCCGAGGTCAGGGTTTTGGAGTTACACCCTCTGCTGTGTTTGGACATTCAGCTCAAATAAGGAATGATATGGGACACCATGGGGTATATGCTGAAGAGATAAATAGTTTGAGAGCACAAATAGAAGAAAACAATCAACAGCATGCGCAACAAATTCAACAAATAACGGCGAGACACAATGATCAAATAAATAACATGCAATCCCAAATGGATGAGCTGAAGTCTTTACTACAGCATTTGGTTAATAGAGGACCTCATGATTGATTTCGTGATGTTAAAATAATTTTTCATACTATCTACATTTCCATTACCTTGTTTTTGTATGAATTTTATATATGAACTATGATTGTTTTTTTGTATAAATAAGACGTTTATGTTGACTGAAAGAATCTTTATGGATGATGCATTTTATATATTGAAGAACATTTGCATATGGAATGTTGATATTTAAGTCAAAGATATGTAAAAATAGAAATAAACGTGTGCTGGGGAGAAACTGTATATTCGGCGGCGCTTATATACTGGTGCTTTTAAAAGTGCCGCTATATACCGACACTTTACATACCGGCGCTTTTAAAGTGCCGCCACATATCAGCGCTTCTAAAGTGCCGCTATATAAGCGCCAAAATAATTTGCTTATTGCGACGCTTCTTCAAAGCGCCGGTATTTGCGTTTCGTCACTACACTTTCCGGCGCTTGATCCTGCGCTTGCAAAAAGCGCCAGAAATTCATATTGCCGCACTTTTAAGCGCCGGAATATGCAAAAAAAAGCGCCGGCGCTGACAATTTATCTTGTAGTGTCCACAGGTAACTCTAAGTGTTACGTGATGAGTTAGATTTAATTTAAGTAATCAAGATAAATATGAAATATCTAGTGATAATATTAGAATAAATTATTAACTTATGTTTTGGTGGTTGATGAAAAATTGATTGATAGGTATGATAGGAATAATGGATGTGTAGAAAATTATTATATGAGAAGTAATATTATTAGAATAATGTGTCTATTGAATATTAAAGGTGGTAAATGAATTTTTTGACGAGTTATGGTGGATGATTTGATATGATTTACAAGGAGAATAATTTAGTGGAATTTTGCAAATAATAATTTGAGAATAATCAGGATAGATAGTTTAAATGTTTGAATATATACTTGTTTTTATTTTAGTATTCATATGCATATTCATATCATTATTCATATATGCATACACATTAAATAAAAGAACCGAGAGGGCAACCAATCTTAATAAAAATAAAAGAACCAGGAAGGCAGCCGATCTAAATGAGAATAAAAGAACCGAGAATGCAACTGGTCTAAATGAGAATGAAAGAATCGAGAAGGCAGCCAGTCTAAGATAAAAACATGTCGACATGTGGGAAGACGTTCCCAATAATAATAACATTTAACTTCACGCATTAAATTTGCTTTAAATATTGATTATTATTGCTTGAAATGTTAAAGTGTTTTTTATGATTGTAAATCTATTGATAGAGGAATAAGTCTCACAGAGAGATAAATATACTAAGGAAGAAATATGGAAATATGTGTAATGAGTAGCTTAAAGAGATTGTGTAATAAGGGAATTATGAAATTGAGTAGTGATTTCCGAATATTGTTATTGAATTATTTGAGAAAAAGATGAATGAATATGGGAAGAATTTTTAGAAAAAATTAAATTATAAGATGTAACTGAGAGTATAAAATTGAAGACTTCTAGTAAATTTAATTCACTAAGCTTATGAAGCTCACTCCTCATTGTACAATAATTTCATATAGCAGGCAAGACAGATAGTTTGGTAAGTTGAGATTTAGAGGAAATCATTTTTCTGTAAGCCACGTACATGTCCACATCCTCAGACTAATGAGAAAATAAAATAAAAAATTATTTGTATATATTCAAGCGTATTATGTTGTATCTAATGTTTAAGTCAAATCAGAATGATGTATCTCTTCTGTTGAGGGTTGAAGATTGATGTAAAAATTTCTGTTGGAACTATCTTTTAATTGTTGCATATATGTATCGTGCTAGGATTTTCAAAATGTGACAACATCAACTCGGAGATGGCCAGCCCGGGATGTGTCGTTACAAATTGCTACAAGAATTGCTTCATTTTATGTTCTATTGGAAAATCACCCTTTAAATGCCCAGCGAAGTTCCTAAAAGATTGCATTAAACCAACCTCTTCATCCAATAAGACAGGTACCCAATATTTGTGCCAGCTCAGTTGTGCTTCCTCCTTGTGCACCAACCTCAGCTCCAAAGAAAGCACTGGTAATTCAACTTTACACATGTTCAAGAGAATTTATGAAATGGTATTTGTTACTAACCATATATAAACCATTTTTTACTATTGGGCAAACAGGTTTTAACTATATCTCTCTCATCTCACAAATTAACTGATTTTTTATCTGTTTTGTCAAATGAAAAGAAAGTTGAAGGCGGTGTGAACTCCTACTCAGGAGAAATGCACCAAGAAGGAATAATTTTCTATCGGATTTAACAAATAAAGAAGATTAAGTTTATGTTTGGCTTAATATTACAGAAAAATTACATAAAACTATTTCTTAAGGTTAATTTAAAGCTACAACTTTCACATGTATTTTTAAATATATGCATTTACTTATCTTATCAATTTCACAATTTAAATTTTTTGCATTAAAAATACTCACCTATTGTTGATCCGTTGTTAGTCAAACGTTAAATATTTGATCGAATATGGTGCCACCTCATTAAAACTATTTGGGAAACCAATTTTTCCCTTACTAGAGTTAAACATTATTTTCAAAAACTTTTTAGTTTTCAAACAAATTGTTTATGAACTAATTTACTGTTTTCTCTCATTACTGAACCAATTTCAATCATTTATTTTCTCTCATCTCCTCCATCATCCATAAGTGATTTCAGATCTCCCTCATAATCACCGAACTGAAACAACTCTCCTCTTTCATCCTTGATAAGGAACATCTATCTTCTTCCTCATTTCTCTTCTTCTTTTTCTTCTTTATTCTTACTTGTCTTTCTTTTTTCTCTACTTCGCTTCTTTGTCAACCTTTATCGTCTTGTTTTTTCTTCCTTTATCTAGGTTTTCGGGATTTTCAGGGTTTTTTTGGGTTTCTAGATTTTTCACGTTGTTAGGTTTCTGGGCTTTCGAGGTTTTAGTTTCATTATCCTTCAATTATGGTTGTTTTTGGTTGATTTGATTGGATTTAGGTTTATTTCTCGTTTTAGATTTGATTATCCAAGGATTGTTTCAGATTTTCTATCCATTATTATATTTTCGGTTATGTGTTTGATGAAATGTCTGAATGAAACTAATTGCTAATATTGTACATTCTTGTGCTATATACTTACAAGAAAGTTCAATTATGTCCTATTTCGGTGTCAATGAAGACGGTCGGAATCTCAAGTTCACCAATTTACAATGCAATGGTCGTAGAGCCATTTTGAGGGTCTCTGAGTCTCAAAAAAACAAGAACGTGTTGTATTACCCTCACCAATCTAGAAACTGCACCTTTTTTATTAGTATGTGCCTAAAAATTGGTGTTCTACAGAAGGTAGAGAAATTCAAAGGATTATCAAGGAATTTCAATTAGTACGTGCACATCTATATGGAATTAACAATGGATTTGGGGCCATCAAACTATTTCCACCTTGTTAGGTTTCTGGGCGTTCGAGGTTTTAGTTTCATTATCCTTCAATTACGGTTGTTTTTGGTTGATTTGATTGGATGTAGGTTTATTTCTCGTTTTAGATTTGATTATCCAAGGATTGTTTCAGATTTTCTATCCATTATTATATTTTCGGTTATGTGTTTGATGAAATGTCTGAATGAAACTAATGGCTAATATTGTACATTCTTGTGCTATATACTTACAAGAAAGTTCAATTATGTCCTATTTTGGTGTCAATGAAGACGGTCGGTATCTCAAGTTCACCAATTTACAATGCAATGGTCGTAGAGCCATTGTAAGGGTCTCTGAGTCTCAAAAAAATAAGAACATGTTGTATTACCCTCACCAATCTAGAAACTGCACCTTTTTTATTAGTATGTGCCGAAAAATTGGTGTTCTACAGAAGGTAGAGAAATTCAAAGGATTATCAAGGAATTTCAATTAGTACGTGCACATCTATATGGTATTAACAATGGATTTGGGGCCATCAAACTATTTGCATTTGTTTTTGTTGCTTGTAATGCCTTCATTTAGATGTTACTTTTTCTTGTATTATTGAAGAGTTAAAAGAAAATATGTTGGTTGTCTTAATAGTAGATTTGGTTGTAATTGAACTTGTTGCTTGCAATGGTGTGTGTTTTGTTGCAATCAGTCTTTTTTAATCAACGAGATTGAACAAGTTCTTGGTTTGCAGTGTGGTCTCCTAGTGTGAAATTGTTTACTATGCTTTAAAATGGTCTCCATGTGCACGTTCATATAATACAAAGAAATCATCAAAATCAACACAATGCAAATCCATCTCATGTGAAGAGAATAAAACAATTTCATTTCATCTCAAAAGCTTCAAATACAAGCTGTCAACAATATTCAAACTCACATAATAGCTCTTATTAACTATCTAATACATGTCCATGACTACAAATAGATACTTCCATACCCATGTTCGCAAAAGAAAAATATGATTCCTTAGACTTTACATTCAATATTGAAATCAATACTCATCCAAGACCAACACCCACAAAAAATACAACACAAAAACAAAATCCAATCTACTACCAAATCATAACTAAGGTCTCCTACTCATGCTTTATTTAGTTCCATTTGTTACTCCACTTTGAGGTGTGCTCTAAGCTCTTATACCAGCTCCATTAGTACTTCCCTGCAACCGATCAAAAACAATGCAAATTAGTGATTAACAAACACACAAATTGAGCAAATCAGTGTCTTCTCTTAATTTTTTGGACTCCTAATAACAGGTCTACCACTTCTAACAACAACAGATCTACTACTTCTAGTCGTAGCAGATCCACCACTTGTAGCACTCTCAAATACACATTTTTCAACCCAATACTTTTCTCTTGTCAGTTTATTAGTCATCACAATAACCATTGTTGCAGTAGTTCTACGACCTGTAACAACCCCACTTCCACTAGCCACATCACTATCTCTTCCACCTCATCTACCACCTATAACAGTCTCACTTCCACTAGCCACATCATTATCTCTACCACCACCTCTTTCATCTCCTTTACCACCTATAACAATCTCACTTCCAGTAGCGACACAACTATATCTACCACTTCCTCTACCAACTCTTCCACCATTTCTACCAGATCTACCATTTCACTAGCCACATCACCAGATCTGCCACAAACTCTTCCATCACCCTTGCTACCAGATCTGGCACTAGATACACCACTAACCTTCTACAAAGATTGGAAGGTAATTCTGTATTAGAAAAATATCTGGGGGGAAATTATGGAAAAATACTAGGAAATTTACCTCTCTAGTTGTTGCATTGTTGCTAGGCTCATTAGTTGGGGGTTAATAGTCTTAGTTTTCCTCTTCCTTATAAGATCTCTCTTGCATGTTCTTTGTTTATGCCCAAAATTATTGAAAATTGTACAAGATCTCTTTCTCATATTAGATGGAGCATGCTTACCAAGCTATCTTCTCCTATTCTTTCTTGTCCTTCCAATCAACCTTTGTAGTTGTTGAGGTTGTATATCTTGATCAATGTTCTCTGAGGGTTAAATCAACATTAGGTAAGTCATGAATTATATCACTATAGACTTCCACGTATGCCTTCACAGTGAAATACTCATGGAAATATTCTTCTAATTCTTCTCTCTTGTGCTACTTAATACAGATAGTTGCATGTTTGCAAAGAAGTCAAGTCTTCAACCAATAATTGTAGGTGCACGTTTTATCAACCAAGTTCACTACATACATCACCTCATCCTCTATAACTTGGAATTAATCCTTCCCACATAGCAAATACTTACATGACTTTGTTCTATACAATATATTGTTTAAATTCTCCTTGGTCTTGGGTGTTACTTTTTCTTTCTCCTAAGTAGCACCCAATTCTACCTCTTGTGGAGCTTACCCATCAGCTTCAATGTAAGACACTCCAACAGATCATATACCGGCTTGTTCCTAAACTTTTTTACCCATTAATTAAAGGACTCTATATGATTGTTGGTTACCTAATCGTTTTTACATGTTGTTTTTACATGTTGAATTGTCTTATCCATGTAAATGGTTTTTAAATTAACCACATGAATATAGGATCTATGTGTGACCTCATGCTTTCCATAGCCTTCAATCAACTGTCTTTGTGGAAAGCTTTAGCAGCTTTCAGAAATCGTCTTTCAATTGCAATCCAGGGTGGTTTATGTTGGTTATTTGCATCAGGTGCTTTGCTGCATGATTAGCTGTACCACTAGTCCATGTTTGATGAACCACTACTCCATGTTTTTGTGTTACAACCCCATGTTTGTTGGTATCACTACCCCATTTTTCCACTGAAGTGTGTTTTCTGTTTAAGTCAAGTTATGGTTCCTGGTTTTCTGGAAATGGTTAATTAGTTTATGTTGAGCAGTGCTGGTTGTTCCAGATTCTCTGCCCCTTTGTCTTTCACTTTGTTAATTGTTTAGTTGTTATATAATGCAAGCTTGATGCATTATAAAAAGATAGAATTCCATATTTGAGTTCCTATGTATTTTTCTCCTTTTTCTCTCCTTGTCCTAAGTAAACTCTTGTTCTTTCATTCTTTAAAACTAACAATTGGTATAAGATCTTTACTCTTGAGGGATCTGTTAGTTCATTTGAGTGTTCTAATGGAAGGAAAATCCAGTTTTTCATCAATGGCTCCACCTATTTTTGATGGAAACAACTATTAAATGTGGGCGGTGTGTATAGAGACCTACCTGGACGCGTTGGATCTGTGGGAGGTTGTAGAAGAAGATCGTGAAGTTCAGCCTCTCCCAGCAAATCCTACTGTGGCACAGATCAAGACACAAAAGGAGAAAAGGATAAGAAAATCGAAGGTGAAGGCATGTCTATTTGCTGTGGTTTCACCAACGATTTTTACCCGAATTATGTCTCTCAAAACAGCTAAGGCTATTTGGGACTATCTCAAGGAAGAATATGCAAGAAATGAAAGAATTAAAGGGATGCAAGTCCTGAACTTGATAAGGGATTCGAACTTCAAAGAATGAAGAGCTCCGAGACGATTAAAGATTACTCAGACAAACTTCTTAGCATCGCAAACAAAGTGAGGCTTCTTGGATCTATGTTTATTGACTCAAGAATTGTAGAAAAAATTCTTGTTATAGTACCTGAAATATATGAAGCAACCATCACTACCTTGGAGAATACCAATGATCTGTCAAAAATTTCCTTAGCAGAATTGCTTAACGCAATGCAAGCACAAAGCAAAGAAGGCTGATGAGGGAGGATGCAACAATCGAAGGAGCTTTGGCAGCCAAGCATCAAAACATGGCCAAAAACAAAGAGAAAAAGAAGAAGGATTTTGAAGGAAATGGAGCAAGTACAGCATCAACCATTGCAAAAGGAAATAATGGAAATCAGAGGAAATCTTATCCACCTTGCCAACACTGCGGAAAGAATCCCTTTAGATGCTGGAGAAGACCTGATGCTAAGTATTCCAAGTGCAATCAACTTGGACATGAAGCAGTAATTTGCAAAGGAAAAGCTTAGCAGCAGGAAGTTGAAGGCCAAGTTGCAGATCAAGAGGATGAAGATCAGCTTTTTGTGGCATCTTGCTTTGCAAGCAGTAGTTCGACTGATAGTTAGTTAATTGACAACGGTTGTACCAACCACATGACCAATGACAAGGAACTCTTCAGAGATTTGAGGCCAACTGACATTACTAAAGTCAAAATTGGCAATGGTAATTACATCTCTGTCAAAAGGAAAGGGATAATCGCCATAACCAGCACTGTAGGCACAAAAATAATTTCTGATGTTCTCTAAGTACCAGAAATTGACCAAAACTTGTTGAGTGTAGGTCAATTGATTAAAAAAAGGCTTTAAAGTGATCTTTGAAGATAGTTTCTGTCATATTCTTGATGTCATGGGTCAGGAAATTCTTAAAGTGAGAATGAAGGGAAATTTTTTTTCTTTTGATCCCATCAAAGAAGAACTTGCTGCATTTTCAACCGAAGCCAGCAACACAGAGTTATGGCACAAGAGACTTGGTCATTGTCACTTGCAAAGGATGGAACTCATGAAGAAAAATGAGCTCACAGTTGGCTTACCAACATTTGGAGATCACTTACCGATTTGTCATGCTTGTCAATACGGTAAACAAAAATGGAGACCATTCCCAAAGTCAACCTGGAGAGCCACTCACAAGTTGCAGCTAATCCATACAGATGTATCCGGTCCTCAAAGAACTTAGTCATTAGCACGTAGTCGGTATTACATTGCCTTCATTGATGACTTTGTAAGAATGTACTGGATTTTTTTTCTTAAAATTCAAGTCAGAAGTGGCTGGAGTGTTTTGGAAGTTCAAGAAAATGGTGGAAAACCAAAGTGGCTACAAAATTCAAGCTCTAAGGTCAGATAATGGAAAAGAATACACCTTAGAAGAATTCAATTTGTTTTGTGAGGAAGCAGGCATAGAACACCAACTTACTGCTCTATATACTCCGCAACAAAACGGAGTTAGTGAAAGGAGAAACAGATACATAATGGAGATGACCAGATGCATGCTTCATGATAAGGAGTTGCCAAAGAAGCATTGGGCTGAGGCAGCAAGTACTGCAGTTTTTTTGCATAACAGATTGCCTACCAAGGTGTTGAAGGATAAAACTCCATTCGAGGCTTAGAATGGCTATAAACCTTCTCTCAATTTCCTTAGAGTGTTCGGTTGTATGTGTTTCTCTCACGCTCCACAGGTCAAGCGTGATAAACTTGACAAGAAGTCAAAGCCAGGCATCTTTGTGGGTTACAGTTCTTCCTCTAAAGCCTAAAAGGTGTATCAACCTCAAACAGGGAAGTTAACTGTTAGTAGAGATGTGTTCTTCAATGAAGATGAGAAGTGGAACTGGGAACAGACACAAGAGACATCCACAAGCATACACAAATCAAGTCTCCCCTTCCAAACGACAGAAGAAGATTTGGAAGATGATCCATCAATCCGTGGAACAAGATCGCTCTATGATATCTATCAAAGATGCAATGTGGCCATTTGTGAACCTGTAGGTTATGAAGAAGCCATTAAAAACCAGAAATGGAAGAAGACAATGGAGGAGGAGTTGTACATGATCAAGAAAAACAAGACATGGCAGCTTGTTGATAGACCTCAAGACAGAAAAATCATTGAAGTCAAATAGGTGTTTAGAACTAAGTTCAATACTGATGGTCCATCAACAAACACAAAGCCAGGCTTGTTATCAAGGAGTATGCTCAAGTTTTTGGAGTTGATTACTCAAATAAATTTTCCCCTGTTGCTAGATTAGACACTATTCGACTTGTGCTAGCTATAGCCGCCCAAAATGGGTGGAAAGTGTTCCAATTAGATGTAAAATCAGCCTTCTTAAATGGTCTATTGCAGGAGGAGATCTTTGTTGAGCAACCAGAAGGATTCATTTAAGAAGGCCATGAAGAAAAAGTGTATCTACTAAAAAAGGCTCTCTATGGCTTAAAACAAGCACCTAGAGCCTGGTATAGTAGGATAGATGATCATCTATTGAGCTTGGGTTTTACAAAAAGCCTATCAGAAGTCACTCTCTATGTTAAGAAAAAGGGGACTGACTTTCTTATTGTGTCATTGTACGTTGATGACTTGTTGGTGACAAGTAACAATGCCAAGCTTGTTGATGAATTCAAGCAAGAGATGATGCTAGTTTTTGATATCACAGACCTTGGTCTGATAACATATTTCCTTGGTATGGAGATCAAACAAGATGAAGGAGAATTTTTCGTTTGTCAAAGAAAGTATGCTAAGGAAATACTTAAAAAGTTTCATATGGAGGAATGCAAAGCAACGACTACACCAATGAGTCAGAAGGAAAGCTTAAGTAAGGAAGATGGCACAAGCAAAGTCAAAGAAGGCTATTTCATAAGCTTGGTTGGATGTCTAATGTACCTAACTGCAACCAGGCCAGATATCCTTTTTGTTGTAAGCATTCTCTCTCGTTTTATGCATTGTGCTAGTGAAATGCATCTTAAAGCAGCAAAAAGAGTCATTAGGTACATCAAAGGGACTGTTAACTTTGGTGTAAAATTCAAGAAGTGTCAAAACTTCAAGTTGATGAGATTTTCTGATAGTGATTGGGGTGGATCCATGGATGATATGAAGAGTACATCTGGTTACTGTTTTAGTCTAGGATCAGGTGTGGTCTCTTGGTATTCCAAAAAACAAGAATGTGTAGCACAGTCTACTATAGAGGCTGAATTTGTTGCTGCTACAGCAGCAGTGAATCAAGTATTATGGCTAAGGAAGCTATTATGTGATTTACATTTGAAGCAACCGAATGATACAGAGGTATTTGTGGACAATCAAGCTGCAATTGCAATATCTCATAATCAAGTTTTTCATGGAAAAACTAAACATTTTAAGATTAAGCTATTCTTTCTAAGAGAAGTGCGGAAAGAAGGAGATGTGAGCTTGGTTATTGCAGATCTGAAGATCAGCTTGCAGACATTTTCACAAAACCTCTACCAGAAAACAAATTTGAGCTTCTTAGGCAGAGACTTGGAGTTTGCAGCTCCTAATGCAAGGAGGAGTGTTGGTTATTTTCATCAGGTGCTTTGCTACATGATTAGCTGTACCACTAGTCCATGTTTGATGCACCACTACTCCATGTTTTTGTGTTACAACCCCATGTTTGCTGGTATCACTACCCCATGTTTTCTGCTGAAGAGTGTTTTTTGTTTAAGTCAAGTTATGGTTCCTGGTTTTCAGGAAATGGTTAATTTGTTTATGTTGAACAGTGCTGGTTGTTCCAGATTCTCTGCCTCTTTGTCTTTCACTTTGTTAGTTTTTTAGTTGTTATATAATGCAAGCTTGATGCATTATGAAAAGATAGAATTCCAAATTTGAGTTCCTGTATATTTTCCTCCTTTTTCTCTCTTTGTCCTAAGTAAACTCTTGTTCTTTCATTCTTTAAAACTAATAGTTTGCTCGAATGTTACTGTAGACATGCCTTGCACAATTCTTGTGGTAGGCATTAAGGAAGAACCTAGCCTCAACATGCTCCTAACCATGAAAACATAAAAGCAATTTGTAAGAGCATTTTCTATATAAGTAAAAAGTACAAATTAAATAACTTGATGTGTTTTACAATTAGTTATTATTATCTTCTGCTTATCTGACATTATTGTCAACTTATCTATGGTTTCATCACCAATTCAATCATATAAGGGCTGACAAAAAAACCTCCTACTTTCTTTGCATTCATTCTCCAGAATGGCAAAAACTACTAGAAATATCTATGCCAATAACAGACAGTAGGATCCCACCATAGGGACCCTTGAGGAAGCAACCATCCAACCCTAAGAATGATTTGCATCCCTTTCTGAACCCAATTTTGACTTCATTAGCACACAAAAATCCTCTTAAACTCAAGGGCTTAAGTAGGGTCTGTTCTATCATGAACATGAATCCTCACCATTGTTACAGGATTCATTTCTATAATTAGTTTTACATATTTGTGAAGCTTTCCATGGGACTTACCATAACCCCCATGAACATCACCTTTGATCTTCCTCTTACTCCTGTACAACTGCATGAAATATGGGTCAACTCCATACTGTCTGCTAAGTATGTCCCTCATCAAGTCATAACTAATACTAGGGTCAGCCCTTATTTCATTTGTTACCGTTTTAGCTATCCATGGAACCTTAGCTTTTGGGTTCATTTTCACTGTCACACAGCTATGAGAATCATTCATTGTCTTCACCATAAATGTTGTGCCATCAGGTGTCAATGATACTTGGATTCTCTAAGGACACCTATCTGCTTTAGATTCAGCACATACCCTCATTGGAACATTAAATGAACTTTCGAAGCAAAATCCACCAACAACTCCAAACTCAATTAAGGTCTCACTGAATTCCTTCACACCATAGAATATATGCCCCACCTCAAACACTATTCTCCCTTCTTCTGTTAGTGCAAATGGCATGTGGCACTTTGTAATTTGGTGGAATCTTAAGGTGTAAACAACTTGACTGAAAGAATAGATCATCATTTTTAGTAAGTTGGGGTTAATATATAATTAAGGTTAAACTTGAGAGATGTTTTTGTAATTTACCAGGTTTGAAAAGTTGGGCTACTTCAGTATTACACAATTAAGGAACCACTGAGATCATCAAACTTTAACATACTAAGCTTTGTATACCCCAAAGGAAGAGTAGTTTTTCGGTACTCTTTCTTCCTCTCACATATATATGGATTCATATAAAAAATTATTTAATACCCACATGAATATAAGAGGAAAGCACTACTCTTGAAATATTGAAAATATAAATGAGAGCATTGGCGCATTATATCTCTCATTTTCTCTTTTTTTAAGTGGATCCTCCCATTATAGCTAATGGTCGGATTATTTAAGCCGTTTACTTTAACGATGTGTTTAGTAGGAGAGAAAAATGTGAGGAAAAAAGTAAGAGCACTAAAAATTAGAAGGATAAAAAATAAGAAGATATATTTTTTATGTGTTTGATAAAGATGATGGAAAATTAGAAGGAAAGAATATAGTGTATCTTTTCTTTGTTTAGTAAAGTGAAAAAATTAAAGAAAAAATTCAAATAATATCATTTTACCACTATATCCTTCATAATGTTACAATTAAGGATAAATTGATAAAATGATTTTTCTCTCATTCTTCACTTTCCAATTGTACAACTTTGAAGTACTATAAGTTGCTCATATAAAAGGAAAACATCAATCATCTTAGTTTTCTTTCTTTTCTCTCCTATTGAACTCAACTCTTTCTCTCTCTCTATATATCTATATACATACACACACATACATACGTATAGATGCATGTATGTATATGTATAGATGTATGTATATGTACACGTAAGAATATGGTGTTGGTGATTTTTAGATCTAACATTTTCCGATGATTTTGACCAAAAAGTAATAAGTCGGAAATTGAATTTCTCACCTACTTGTAAAATTTGTTGGCAAACCGTCGCCAAAACACAGTCGGGTGGATCACACTCTACGACAAACTTAGGCACTCGCGAGTGGGCTTCGTCCTTATATTTTGAATTTTTGACTTTTCTGGTTATGTTTTCTGAAATTACAAAAAAAAAAAAAAAAAAAAAAAAAAAAAAAATCTATTTTAATCTTGTTTTAGTGTATAATCAGAAGAATTATAGTCTACAAAGGTTGGGGGTTGGGGCACAATGCTAACCTACTCTTACAGTGTGGTAAATTAGTAAACCCATATATATATATATATATATATGTATATATATATATATATATATGTATATATATATATATATATAGAGAGAGAGAGAGAGAGAGAGAGAGAGAAGTATTTGAGAAGATTTCTTGAGAAGCCTTATTAACATGAAATGTGTCTTTTGATGAGTGTTATTATCATGAAATGTGTTAAGTTTTTTTTAACTCAAAGCATGAAACTGTGTAGTTTTGATTTTATAATTAAATGGAATATGAAACTCAATTTATAAACTCCATAAAAGCCTAAAATAATAAAGCCCATTAAAAGTAGTATTGATTTTATAATTAATTGTCATATAAACAGCCCAATATAAAAGCTTAAAGTAATAAAACCCTAAACTAAAACTAGATTTAAAAATAAATAAATAAACCTAATAAGAATTCAATATAAAAATATTATTTAATTTAATAATTAAACTAAAATTATTTGTATCCCTTGATTCAGCTCTGTTCTGATTTTTTAGCTGATAATGCCCGAAAAGACAATCTTGATGAAGTGGACAAAAACATAAGGTTGGACATGTCACATGAATGATTTTGATGCATCCACAGATCTTAAGCACGCTGCATGAAGTATGTGTAAACAGGGAGAATGAATTGATGAATGTCTTTCTTTAATTGTTTTTACTCTTCCGTTTCACATGTATAATTCTCAGCTAGGATTCCCAAGCAACTTAATGAATTTGAATTTCTTACCGTAAATATCGTTAATAATGTGTTTTGGCTTTTATTTGCTAAATAATAGACTAAAATTATATATTCAATAAAATTAAATCATAAGAATACATCATAAAAAGAAAAAGAAATTGAGTTTACATGATGGTTTTTTTTCTAAATATTTTTAAACACAAAATAATTTTAGTATTCGTAATTATTCAAGCTATATGAAGCCCAATCTACAAATCTTATAATAAAAAATAATAAAGTAAATTTTATAAAATGCATAAAATAAATTATAAAATCAATTTAAGTAGTAAATTAAATTAAATTAAATATTTAAAAATAAATTTATTAAACAATATTTCATAATAGAAAGTTTCATTAGTGACCATCTTTTTGTCTTTATCTTTATATTTCTACTGATTGAGACCAATTAGATATACCAGGTAATTATAAAATAATATTATTGGTTGGTCTATTGCATGGGATGTGAGAAAATATTCATATCATTTTTATTAAAATTCAATTTGCAAAGTTTACCATACCCAAAATAAAAAGTTTCATCTTTTGAATAACTAATTAAATTGTATAATCAATTTAAATAGCAGGCTAATCGAATTTATAAGAATGAGTAAAAGATAGATTTATTTGACCCAAATATTATTTTATTATTTTATGTTTAGGTCCATAGAATGTTTGTCTCACTAGATTCTAAGCTTATACTATCATATAAATTTTATTTTTTAACTTGGTTAATAGACTGAGATTCAATTTTGTGATATTTATTATTAAATCCAACATATAGTATTAATTTTAACAAATTTAATTAATGAGATTGTATTATAAAAATGTAAAAGAGCATAATAAGAGTTTATAACGTATATATAATTATTTCTCATGTATAGAACATCAATATCTCAATATTTTGATTTTCTCTACATATTTATAAATTTACTATTTAATTATTGGCTTAATTTTAAAATAGCATATGATTTATCCGCTTTTCATTTTACCTTCTGTAGTTTATTTCATGATAAAACAAAGCTTTTGTTTTGCTCCGTTAGTAAAAGGGATGACAAAAGTTAGTTTTCAAAAGAAATTACAATTTTACCCCAAATGATATAGTAAAGCACAAGGTCTAATTTGCCAAAACAAAATCTTCAAAGTATAAAATCAAATATGATGTAAACCAAATGATTTTTTATGAAATTAATCCAAAAACATGGTTCACGCGTGTGGATATTAATGTCTGTCTCCCCCTAGCTAATGAAGTAAAGCACAAGGATCAATTTATCACAAAATAAACCGCAAGGGTAAAATGAAAATCGGATAAACCACAAGGTATTTTTTAAAATTAAGCCACAATTATTAATAAGATTAAATTTTAAATATATAACTTATACATTACTTTGTATATCCATATGTTATGGTGAGTAGATAAATAAATAAATATATATATATAATAAACAAGTATTTATTTTTTTATTTTTTAGATTAATTTTAAAATTAATATCTTAAATTATTTGACATTTTTGTGCAAGGTAAAATCTATTTCTAGACACTTATATCGATAAGTATGAATTATGTCATCCGTATCAATTAATTTGTAGAATAAAGACTCATACAAATTAATTCTATGCTAGGAACCAGATTGGTGACACAATGATTTTTAGTCCTTTGCTCTAACAATAAATGAATTAAATAAGAAAATTGTTGAAAATCACCTAAGAATCCAAGGTGGTGGCCTTCAAACACCCAAATCCAGAATGATATGGACTAAACAAGAATCAAACCATAAAAGAGAAAACATAAGCAATTGTTATCGAGGTTCAGCAATTTGCCTACATCTCCGTGAGCTCCTCCGAGCTCTCTGTACTAAATCAATGGAGTTCTTACAATTACAGTAACACCTACTCAAGAACCACGTGTTCTTGATGAATGAAATAAGAGAAAAGAAAGAGATAAGAACTAAGTATTTCCCTGGAATTTTCCCCAAGAAAATTCCAATTACAGAACCCTTGAACCCCAATCTTGAATACTCTCTCTCACTAGAAACACCTCTGAAGATTTGAGAGTATTTCTCTCTAAACACCAGCCACTCTTGGAATGAGACTTCTTCTTGTGTCTCTTGTGTTGTGTTATGTTATTGCTCCTAGATGACCATTTATATAGAGCAACAACTTCTTTAACCAATCTTGAAGTCAATCTTAACCCTTTGATCTTGAGAACCAAACAATCATGGCCCTCCAAGAGGTCTAAGTGATCTTGTGCGTTTTAATCAAAACCTAACGCACCAGCTGGAAAAACATAACAAAGGCATCAGGTGTGCTGCGCGCCGCGGCTCAGAACAGGGCAGGCCACGGCGCACATCAGGGGAAAAAGCCTCTACTTGCTGGAGGCCACGGTGTAGCCCAGCCTATGCTGCGACGCACACCTGGAGGAGAAAATCCTCCTTGCTAGAGGCCGCGGCGCACAAACCTTGTGCCGCGGCTCAGAGGGCTGAAGCTGAAAAGCTTCACCCTTTTAATTCTTAGACAAAATTCTCGGCTACAACTGAGCCTTCCAACTTATACAACACCCGTTTAAGTTGAAGAGGTATGAGGTAATCGATCTTCTCTTATCCTGGTCTGCTCCATAGTTCGAATAAGCATAACCTTCTAACCAGATGGACTTACCCTTCTTCTCGTAAACAAGCCCCACATCTGAGCTTCCCTTCAAGTACCTCAGCAACCACTTCATCCAAAGCCAATGCTCCTTTCCGGGATTACTCATAAACCTGCTGAGAACTCTAATGACATGAGAAATGTCGAGTCTAGTGCTTACCATCATGAACATGATTGATCCAACCACACTAGAGTAAGGGACCTTTTCCATTTCCTTCTTCTCCTCATCTGATCTAGGACATTGATCGCTGGAGAACTTGAAATAACCATCAAGGGGAATCTTTACTGGTTTGCTATCCTCCATAGAGAATTTAGATATCATCTTTTCTATGTAAGAAGTCTGAGAAATCTTCAACCTGTTTCTCTCCCTTTCCCAGATTATTCTCATCCCAAGGATCTTTTGTGCAAGACCAAGATCCTTCATCTCAAACTCCGAACTTAGTTGAGACTTCAACATTTCTATCCTCTCCTTGCTGCTCCCAACTAATAGCATATCATCAACATAGATGAGGATAATCACCATTTCCTCCACCTTGTGACCTTTGTAGTACAAGCACGAATCATAGTAGCTCTTCATGAAACCCAAGCTAGTTACAAAGGAATTAAACCTCTTATTCCATTGCCAAGGTGATTGCTTCAGGCCATAGAGAGATTTCTTTAAATGGCACACTAAATCTCCCTGCCTTCCTTCCTCATAGCCTTCGGGTTGCCTCATGTAGATGATCTTATCAAGCTCTCCATGTAAGAACGCTATCTTCACATCCATTTGCTCAATCTCCCAATTAAATTGGACCACCATAGCTAACACTATCCTTATCGTCTTATATCACAACTAGTGAGAAAATTTCTGTGAAATCTATGCCTTCTCTTTGTGTGAACCCCTTCACCACCAGCCTAGCCTTATACCAAAATTTATCCCCTGGAGTGTTCCCTTCTTTGATCTTCTAAATCCATTTACAATCCACAACTCTCTGTTTTTCTGGTTTCGGTACCAATTCCCAAGAGTTGTTCTTCCTCAAAGAATGCATTTCCTCCTCCATAGCCAGCTTCCATCTTGACGAATCCTTACATCCCATGGAATCAATGTAATTTTTGGTTCATTTATCCCTCCTTCTAAATAAGGAGCTGCTACATTAGCATCTGCAAAACCATATCTCAAAGGTGGTCTGATATGACTCCTTTCTCGGTCTCTTGTGAGCTGATAATCATTATGATTTGCTGCATCATCCTCTTCTAGTTCAACCTCCTCTTGAGTGTCTTGAGCTTGGCCTTCATCAATGGGCTCTACCTAATCCAAACCCTTTTGCCTTCCTTGCTCTACCTGAACTGAATTTTCTTTGATGCTATGCTCCACATAAACCCGGCTGGTTTACTAACTTTCCCCTACAGGGTTAGTTTTCTCCAAATAGGAAAATAATAGCTCATTAAAAATGAAACCCCTACTTATTAAGAGTTTAGTTCCTTTTGTCTTTAAGGATCATAATATATTCCCCTTAACCCCTTCACCATATCCTAGAAACATACACTTTCTAGATCTTAAGCTAAGTTTATCATCCTTTTGATGTGCAAACGCAGCACATCCAAAAGTCCTAAGGTTGTTTAACTCAGGGGGTTTACCACTCCACATCTCCTTGGGAGTCTTAAGATCCAAAGCTCTAGAGGGTGATCTATTAACCAAATACACAGCAGTAGACACAGCTTCCCCCCAAAAACATTTGGGTAACCCGGAACCAATAATCATGCACCTAACCTTTTCCATAAGGGTCCTATTCATCCTCTCAGCAACTCCATTTTGCTGAGGGGTTTTCACAACTGTTCTATGTCTTAGAATCCCATTTAACTCACAAAATTTGTCAAAATTCTGGTTGCAAAATTCTAAGCCATTATCTATTCTCAAAACCTTAATTACCTTACCCGTTTGAGTTTCCAGCTATTTTTTACACATAACAAACTTATTCAAAGCATCTGATTTATATTTAAACAAATAAACCCAAACCTTTCTAGAATGGTCATCAATCAAAGAAAGAAAGTAAAGATTACCTCTTTGTGTTGGTGTTCTTACTGGTCTCCAAAGATCGACATGAATGTAGTTAAGAATACCCTTTGATTTGTGCACTCCGGTGTTGAAGCTAACCCGATGTTGCTTCCAAGAACACAACTCTCGTAGAAATCAAGTTTTTCTACCTTGTCACCATCAAGTAAACCATTCTTACTGAGAACTTGCATCTCTTTTTCACTCATGTGTCCCAAGCAATTGTGCCAAAGAACCGCCTTATCAATCTCAGCGATCAAGCTTGCTACTTGATCCTTGATGTCCCTCTCTCCAATCATCTCATAGAGACCATCCTTTATTGCTGCTTTGATTACTACCAAAGATCCCTTGGTTACCTTGATCTTTCCTCCCTCTGCTTTGTATGTGTACCCCATGGTATCTAGCTACCCTAATGAGATCAAATTTCTTCTCAAATTCGGAAGATATCTCACATTCCGTAGCAGCCTTGTAACTCCATCAAACATCCTCAATTGGATGTCTCTTATGCCCCTCACTTGGCAAGAAGTATCATTCCCCAAGAAAAATTTTTCATCATTGGTTTCCTTGAAATTCTTGAACCAATCATGGTGAGGACACATGTGATAAGTGCACCCAAAATCCAAGATCCATTTCTTGCTGCTTTGCCTCTCACTCACATTTGAGCACACAACAAGAACATCATCATCTTGTTGTTCTCCCTTGGCAATCAAAGCCTTTTCATTGTTGGTATAGCCTATTCCTTTCTCATCCCTTATCATATTCTTGCAATCTCTCTTGAAATGACCCTCCTTATTGCAGTAGTAGCATTGCTTTCCGCCAAACTTCGGTTTATAATGTAATCTTCCATGGTTTTAAACTCTACCCTTTGGTTTGTCCTGGTAGTTTCTATAGATGTTACTGCCATACTGAGTTGCATGCCTTCCTCTAACAAATAGACCTTCTCCGCTTGATCCTTCCCTCATCTTGGCTTTGAAATCATGAGCCCTTGTAGCATTAATCAAAATTTCTTTGGTTAGTGTATCTCTTCTATATTCAATAGCATTAATCAAGCTTTCAAAACAATCAAGAAGAGAATTCAATAATATAATAGCCAATTGTTCATCTGGGAATGTTATACTACAACTAGTCAAATCTTGAACTAGTTTATTAAACACATCAAGATTATCTTGCAACTCTTTATTGGGGTCCATTTTAAAAACAAAGACACGTTTTAGAAGATAGATTTTATTAGGGAGAGTTTTGGTAAGAAACAACTCATCTAGTTTCTTCCAAATGACAGCTAGATCTTCCGAATCTCCACATTCCCTAGTCACACTATCCAACATGTGCAGAAAGATGCAGAAAGATGGTGCTATATGCCATATTTTTCATCTCATTCCGCTGGAGCTCCGTGATACTTGCTGAAAAATCATCATCTTCTCCAATCGCTAAGTACACCTTTTGTTGCATAAGAACCGCCTTGATTTTCTGCTTCCAAAGGGCAAAGTCTCCATTTCCATCAAACTTCTCAACAATGAAGTTTAAACCCATCTTGCGGAAAAAATCCCAAGATTTATGCAGCACCCACAATTGCTTTCCAAACCTCTTCTCTCCAACTTCTAAACTTCAAGAACCCGATCAAATCTTGATCCCAACACCGTTCTTGAACCTCAAGAACCTGATCAGATCTTGATCCCAACACCGTTCTTGAATCACCCAAGAAGTTTCCTTTGATTCTTTGAGCCTTGATCTGATACCGCTGTTCTAACTCTGATACCACTGTTCCAGCTCAAGAATCCCAGGTGGTGACCTTCAAACACCCAAATCCAGAATGATTTGGACTAAATAAGAATCAAACCATAAAAGAGAAAACACAAGCAATTGTTATTGAGGTTCGGCAATTTGCCTACGTCCCTGTGAGCTCCTTCGAGCTCTCTGTACTAAATCAATGGAGTTCTTACAATTACAGCAACACCTCCTCAAGAACCACGTGTTCTTGATGAATGAAAGAAGAAAAAAGAAAGAGATAAGAACTAAGTGTTTCCCTGGAATTTTCCCCAAGAAAATTCCAATTACAAAGCCCTTGAACAATCTTGAATACTCTCTCTCACTAGAAACATCTCTGAAGATTTGAGAGTCTTTCTCTCTAAACACCAGCCACTCTTAGAATGAGACTTCTTCTTATGTCTCTTGTGTTGTGTTATGTTATTGCTCCTAGATGACCCTTTATATAGAGCAACAACTTCTTTAACCAATCTTGAAGTCAATCTCAACCCTTTGAACTTGAGAATCAAACAATCATGGCCCTCCAAGAGGTCTAAGTGATCTTGTGCGTTTTAATCAAGACCCAACACACCAGCTGGAAAAACAGATCAGAGGCATCAGGTGTGCTGCGCGCCGCGGTTTAGAACAGGGCAGGCCAGGGCGCACAACAAAGGATAAAGCCTCCGCTTGCTGGAGGCCGCGGTGCATACCTAGAGAAGGAAATCCTCCTTGCTGGAGGCCACAGCGCACAAACCTTGTGCCGCGGCTCAGAAGGCTGAAGCTGAAAAGCTTCACCCTTTTAATTCTTAGACAAAATTCCCAACAAAAATTTTAATAACATTAACTAAATTTATTTTATGGATATTTTAAATTTTAATGTTCAATAAATTATTTATAAAATTATAAAGTTCATATCCCTTCTATTAGTAGTTATATAAATCATGTTTTATATATCATATAAATGCCTAAAAAAATAATATCAAAAACTATAAATGTTTTAAATTAATAAAAATAGTAAAATAGTAAACTAACTTAAATCTAAAACTAATCGAATGTATAATATCATATTTTAAAAATAAATAAAAAAAGAAACAAGTGGACTCATAGTATAAGCTTTATCATCTATCTCATTTGATAAATTGAGATTTAATATCGTTATTTTATTATAAAACTTAACTTATGTAAAAAAAAAACATATGTATTTTATCAATTTAATACATAGTATAAGCCAAACCATATTTTTGATAAATTGAATTATTGAGGTTTTAAATCATCGATATATATACTTAAGATATATTTTACGCATTTTCTTGTATTATTTTATATATCTTTCTTGCAAAATTATTAGATCGAGTTATTTTCTTATTTTAATCATAATTTTCTTTTTAGAATAATAATCATATTTTATACATTCTTTACAAGATCCATGCATTGCATGGATTACGTGACTTGTATATTATATTTATAATAGTCATTTACATTGTGATTGTGTCACGCTTATAGGACGTTTATTTCTTAATAATTATTACCATTATCTTCCTTTTATACAATTTATTTCTAAAAGTAATATAGTATATATAGTCATGTATATTGTGGTTATGCCACAGATACATCACAATTATGCCCCATTTGGTTGCGGTATTGGAATCAAAGTTATAATGTAATCATAGTTGTAATGTAATCAAGACTGTAATGGAATCAAAATTGAAATTTGATTACATTATTTGGTTAGAACATAGAAAAGACTCTTGAATTGAAGTTTGAATCGATTATGGTGTTTAGTTAACATGTTCATACTACTTGACTAAAATTAATTTGAGGATAATATATATAATCATAATAATTATTATATTTTATTATATTATATTAATTTATTTATACTGAACATATTGTTTTATATTTATTTGTTATTTACTTATTACTTATTAATAATTTATACTTTTATCATATAATTATCCTATATTGGTATTATTATTTTTTGTTTTTACTCTTCCATTTCACATGTATAATTTTCAGCTAGGATTCCCAAGCAACTTGTGGGAAATCACATTGACAAGATGCCCAGGTGGTGATCTTCCAAACACCCAAGTCTAGAATAACTTGTAAAGAAAAGATATAGCAACCAAAGCAAGAAAGAAGACAAGCAATTGTTATTGAGGTTCGGCAATAGCCTGCGTCCCCGTGAGTTCCTTTGAACTCTCTGCATTAAATCAATGGTTCTTATAATCCCAGCAACCCCTCTCCAAGAATCCACAAGTTCTTGAAGAAACAAAGAAGAGAACAAGAAAGTGATAAGGTCTTGAGGTACCCTAGAACTTTCCCACTTGGAAATTCCACTTACAAGTCCCTTGAATCCCCTTTCTATACTAATCTCTCTCTTTACAACCAGCCTCTCGAATGAATCCCTCTTGTATGTCTGTATCTTTGCACTCTCATACAATTCTCTCATTCACATGTTATGTCACAATTTTTAATATCACATTGTTGTTGAGAATGAAGCTAGGTGACCCTTTATATAGTGCACCAACTTCTTGACCAATCTTGAGTGTCATTCTCCACCCTTAGATCTTGATGACCAATCTACCATGGCCCTCCATCAATCCTAAGTGATGCGTGCATTTTAACCTTGCACCCATGCACTTAACAAGAGGTTGAATCAAGTGGAATATATGTGCCTCAGTGTGCCTAGCGCCTAGGCACTGAACAGGGCATGCTGCGGCACTAGGCAAAACACCCTTTTCACCACTTTCTGGGCGCCGCGGCCTTAGTGAGGGAGAGGTGCAGTGCTGGCCTTCCTCCAGTACCTCCCTTGCTGGGCGCTGCAGCCTGGGAGGAGGAGGGCTACAGCGCACACTGAAGCTGGACCCCTCACAGCTGTGCGCACTTCTTTGTCTTTTTGAATGGAGAGGTGTGCACCCACCCAAAGTGAGGCGCACACTTGTGTGCACTCTTTAACATGCTGAAATTTATTCTTCAAACCTTGGTTTAAACCTTATCCATGTTTAAACCTTAGACAAATATCAACAATCTCTACCTTTGTCTAAGCATTTAAACCCGAACCATGATGTAGAGAACTTCAGGATCCAAACTCATCTTGAGTCATCAATCAACCGACTCCATTCCCAAGAAGTCCAAGGCAATGATTAGACCTTCTTAGAGGTAGAACCTTGGTACTTAAATCGGTATGACTTTCTTCCGTGGCCATTTTATTTGAAGACACCACCACCTGCTCTTTTAGGACCATCTACTCGTCCAACAACCTTTTGCACCACATAGCCTCCTTTATGGCTTCCGAAACCACTATGTATTCTGCCCTGGTTGTTAAGAGTGCTACCATCGGCTGCCACTGAGCCTTCAAATACCTCAGTAACCACTTCATCCCAAGCCAATGCTTCTTTCCAAGATTACTCACAAATCTGCTGAGAACACTCATTGCCCAAGAAACCCTTAACCAGTTTCTCTCCTTTTCTTGGATTCTACATATCCCAAGGATCTTTTGTGTAAGGCTAAGATCTTCCTCTTGAACTCCTCACTGAGTTGAGATGTAAACCTTTCCATCCTCTCCCTGCTGTTCCAAACCAACAGCACATCATCGACATAGATAAGGATAATCACCACTTCATCCACCTTGTATCCAGGTTAGAAGGTTTCTGTGAAATCTATGCTTCCTCTTTGCGTGAACCCCTTCACCACCAGCCTAGCCTTATTCCAGACTTTATCTCTTGGAGGGTACCCTTCTTTGATCTTGTAAGTCCACTTACAATCCACAACTCTCTGATTTCCCGGAATATGCACCAATTTCCAAAAGTTGTTCTTCCTCAAAGAATTCATTTCTTCCTCCATAGTTAGCTTCCATCTTGGCGAATCCTTACATCCCATGGCATCAATGTAAGTCTCTTTTTCACTCATCTCTCCTTCTGTTCAAAGAGCTGCTGCATCCGAAAAACCATATCTTGAAGGTGGTCCGACCAACCTTCTTTCCCGGTCTCTTGTGAGCTGATAGTCCTTCTGACTCCCTGGATCATCCTTTTTTAGTTCAGCCTCCTCATGAGTATCCTGAGCTTGGCATTCATCAATGGGCTCTACCTGGTCTGAACCCTCTTGCCTTTCTTGCTCTACCTGAGCCGAATTCTCCTTGATGCTATGCTCCACAAATACCGAACTGGTTTGCTCACTAGCCCTTGCAGGGTGAGTTTTCTCCAAATAGGGAAATAACAATTCATTTAAATGACATCCCTATTTATTATGAGTCTCAATCCTTCTTTCTCCAAGGACCACAACCTATACCCCTTAGCCCCTTCCCCATATCCTAGAAACACATATTTTCTAGATCCTGGGCTAAGTTTATCATCCTTTTGATGTGCAAACACAGCACACCCAAAAGTCCTAAGGTTGTCTAACTCATGGGGTTTTCCACTCCACATCTCCTCAAGAGTCTTATGGTATATAATCCTAGAGGGTGATCTATTAATAAAATATGCAGCTGTAGACACCGCTTCCCCCCAAAAACATTTGGGTAATCTGAATCCATCTAACATGCACCTAACCTTTTTTCATAAGGGTCTTATTCACCCTCTCAGCAACTCCACTTTGCTGAGCGGTTTTCACAACTGTTCTATGTCTTAGAATGCTATTTAACCTACAAAATTGATCAAGTTCTTGGTTAAAAATTTCTAAGCCATTATCGGTTCTTATACCCTTAACTACCCTGCCCATTTGAGTCTCCACCAGCTTTTTCCACACCACTAATTTATTCAAAGCATCTGATTTATTTCTAACCAAATAAACCCAAATCTTTCTTGAATAATCATCAATTAAAGACAAAAAGTAAAAATTACCTCCCTGTGTTGGTGTTCTTACTGGTCCCCAAAGGTCCGTATGAATGTAGTCAAGAATGCCCTTAGACTTGGGCACTCCGGTATTGAAGCTGACTCGATGTTGCTGCCCAAGAACACTGCTCTTACAGAAATCAAGTTTCTCTACCTTGTCACCATCAAGTAATCTGTTCTTGTTGAGAACTTGCAGGCCTTCTTCGCTTATATGTCCCAAGTGAGTGTGCCAAAGGGATGCCTTCTCCATCTCAGCCATCAAGCTTACTGCTTGACCCTTGATGTCCGTGTCTCCGATCATGTCATAGAGACCATCCTTTATTGCTGCTTTGATCACTACCAAAGATCCCTTGGCCACCTTGATCTTTCCTCCCTCTGCTTTATATGTGTACCCCATGGAATCCAGTTGCCCCAATGAGATCAAATTCCTCTTCACATCCGGAAGATACCTCACATTCCTCAGCAGCCTTGTCATTCCATCAAACATCCTCAACTGGATGTCTCCTATCCCCCTCACTTGTCAAGAATTGTCATTCCCCAAGAAAATATTTTCATCATTGGTTTCTTTGAAATTCTTGAACCAGTCCCGGTGATGGCACATGTGATGAGTGCACCCGGTATCCAAGATCCATTTCCCGCTGCCTTCTTGCCCCTTGCTCAGACTTGAGCACATAACAAGAATATCATCATCTTGTTGTTCTGTTTTGGCAACCGAAGCCTCTCCATTTTTGGTATGGCTTCTTCCCTCTTCTCTCATCTTCTCCTTGCAATCTTTCTTGACATGACCCTTCTTATGGCAGTAGTAACATTTCTTCCCTCCAACTCTTAGTTTGGAATGCATTCTCCTATGGCTTTCTCCTCTAGTTTTCTCCTCTATCTCTGTCCCGGTAGTAGCCATGTATGTTACTGTGCACTCTCCCATGGCTCTCTCCTCTACCTCTGTCCCAGTAGTAGCCATGTATGTTGCTGTGCACTCTCCCATGGCTCTCTCCTCTACCTCTGTCCCAGTAGTAGCCATGTATGTTATTGTGCACTCTCCTATGGCTCTCTCCTCTACCTCTGACCTGGTAGTAGCCATGTATGTTGTTGTGCACTCTCCCATGGCTCTCTCCTCTACCTCTAACCTAGTAGTAGCCATAGATGTTGCTGCCATACCGAGTTGATGGCTTTCTTTTAATGAACAGCTCTTCTCCACTTGATGCACTCCTCATCTTGGCATCAAGATCATCTTGCAACTCTTTATTATGATCAAATTTAAAAGTAAAGATTCATTTATGAAGATACCTCTTATTAGGGAGAGTCTTGGCAAGAAACAACTCATCTAGTTTCTTCGATATGACAGTTTGATCTTTCGAGTCTCTGCACTCCCTTCTGACATTATCCGACATGTGCAAGAAGATGATGTTGTAAGCCATCTTTTTCATCTCAATCCGCTGGTCCTTCATGATACTTGCTGGAAAAGCACCATCTTCTCCAATAGCCAAGTCCACCTTTTATTGCATTAGAATAGCCTTGATCTTCCACTTCCATAGGGAAAAATCTCCCTTTCCATCAAACTTCTCAATACCAAAAATTGAACCCATCTTGCGGAGAAGATTCTAGATTTTTGCAGCACCCACAATTGTTCTCCAACTTCTTTTAAATCTCAAGAACACAGATCGAAGATTGATCTCAAATACCGTTCTTGAATCAACCTCAAGAACACGATCAGATCTTGATCTTTACTCCGTTCTTGAATCACCCTCAAGAACACGATCAGATATTGATCTTAATTCCATCCTTAATTCACCTCAAGAACATGATCAGATATAGATCTTAACTCTGTTCTTGAATCACCCAAGAAGTTGACCTCCGATTCTTGGAGTCTTGCTCCGACACCTAGTCCGCTTGCTCCGTTACCCAGCTGTGCAAGCTCTGATACCACTGTCCAAAGCTCTGATACCATTGTTGGAAATCACCTTGACAAGATGTCCAGATGGTGATCTTCCAAACACCCAAGTCTAGAATGACTTGTAAAGAAAAGATATAGCAACCAAAACAAGAAAGAAGACAAGCAATTATTATCGAGGTTCGGTAATAGCCTACGTCCCTGTGAGTTCCTCCAAACTCTTTGCACTAAATTAATGGTTCTTACAATCCTAGCAACTCCTCTCCAAGAATCCACAAGTTCTTAAAGAAATAAAGAAGAGAACAAGAAAGTGATAAGGTCTTGAGGTACCTTGGAACTTTCCCCCTTGGAAATTCCACTTACAAGTCCCTTGAATCCCCTTTCTATACTAATCTCTCTCTTTACAAGCAGCCTCTCCAATGAGTCCTTCTTGTATGTCTGTATCTTTGCACTCTCATGCAATTCTCTCATTCACATGTTCTATCACAATTATTTATATCACATTGTTGTTGAGAATGAGGCTAGGTGACCCTTTTATATAGTGCATCAACTTCTTGACCAATCTTGAGTGTCATTCTCCACCCTTAGATCTTGATGACCAATCAACCATGGCCCTTCATCAATCCTAAGTGATGCTGTGCATTTTAACCTTGCACCCACACACTTAATAAGAAGCTGAATTAAGTGGAATATGTGTGCCTCAGCGTGCCTAGTGCCTAGGCACTTAATAGGGCATGCTGCGGCGCTAGGCAAAACACCATTTTCACCACTTTCTGGGTGCTGCGACCTTGGTGAGGGAGAGGTGCTGCGCTGGCCTCGCTGCGGCTTGGGAGGAGGAGGGCTGCAGCGCACATTGAAGCTAGACCCCTTACAGCTGTGCGCACTTTTTTGTCTTGCTGAATAGAGAGGTGTGCACACACCCAAAGTGAGGCGCATACTTGTGTGCACTCTTTGAACATGCTGAAATTTATTCTTCCAACCTTGGTTTAAACCTTAGACAAATATCAACACAACTTAATGAATTTGAATTCTTACTGTAAATATCGTGAATAATGCGTTTTGGCTTTTATATGCTAAAATAATAGATTAAAATTATATATTCAATAAAACTAAATTATAAGATTACATTGTAAAAAGGAAAAAAACTTGAGTTTACATTACGTTTTTTTAAAATATTTTTAAACACAAAATAATTTTGGTATTTGTAATTATGCTGGCTATATAAAGCCCAATCCACAAATCATATGATAAGAAATAATAAAATAAATTTTATGAAACGCATAAAATAAAAATAAAATCAAGTTAATTAGTAAACTAAATTAAACAATATTCAAAAAATAAATTTATTAAACAATATTTCATAATAGAAAGTTTCATTAGTGACCATTTTCTGCCTTTATCTTTGTATTTCTAGTAATTAAAACCAATTAGATATATCAGGTAATTATAAAATAATATTGTTGGTTGTCTTTTGCATGGGATGTGATCTAATATTCATATTATTTTTATTAAAATTCAATTTGCAAAGTTTACCATACCCAAAAAAAAATTTGATCTATTGAATACCTAAATTAAATATTATAATCAATTTAAATAGTAGGTTAATCGAATTTATAAGAATGGGTAAAAAAAATAGATTTATTTGACCCAAATTTTATTTTATCATTTTATTTTAGGGTCCATAGAAGGTTTGTCCCACTTGGTTTTTAGCTTACTATCATGTAAATTTTATTTTTTTAACTTAGTTAATAGATTGAGGTTCAATTTTGTGATATTTAATCCAGCATATAGTATTAATTTTAACAAATTTAATTTATGAGATTGTATTATAAAAATTTAAAAGAACATAATAAGAAATTATAGCGTATATACAATTTTTTCTTATGTATAGAATATCAATATCTCAATATTTTGGTTTTCTCTACATATTTTTAAATTTACTATTTAATTATTGGCTTAATTTTAAAAATAGCTAATAATTTATCCGCTTTTCATTTTACCTCTTGTAGTTTATTTCGTGATAAAACAAAGCTTGTACTTTGCTCCGTTAGCAAAAGAGATGAAAAAAGTTAGTTTTCAAAAGAAATTACAATTTTACCCTAGATGACAAAGTAAAGCACAATGTCCAATTTGCCCAAAAAAAATCCTCAGGATATAAAGCAAAAACTAGTGTAAACCAAATGATTTTCTCTGAAATTAATTCAAAAGAAAGGTTCACGCATGTGGACGTTAACGTCTGTCTCCCTATAGCTAATGTAGCAAGGCATAAGGATTAATTTATCACAAAATAAACCATAGGGGTAAAATGAAAATCGGATAAACCACAAGGTATTTTTTAAAATTAAGCGATAATTATTTATAAGATTAAATTTTAAATCTATAACTTATACATTACTTTGTATACCCATATGTTATGCTGAGTTGATAAAAATATGTATAATAAACAGGTATTTATTTTATTAATTTTTTATATTAAATTTAAAATTATTTTATAATTATTCGACATTTTCGTGTAGAGTAAGGTGTATTTCGAGACACTTGGATCGATAAGTACGTATTATGTCGATCCATATCAATTAATTTGTAGAATAAAGACTCATACAAATTAATCCTATGCTAGGAACTAGATTTGAAATGGTAACACGATGATTTTCAGTCCCCTCCTCTAACAATAATTGAATTAAATAAGAAAATTTTAACAACATTAACTAAATGTATTTCACAGATACTTTAAATTCTAATGTTCAATAAATTATTTATAAAATTATAAAGCTCATATCCCTTCTATTAGTAGTTATATAAATCATGTTCTATATACCATACAAATGCCTAAAATAATAATATCAAAGCTATAAATGTTTTAAAGTAATAAAAATAGGTAAATAGTAAATTAACTTAAACCAAATCCCCAGCAAATTGAATGTATGACATCATATTTTAAAAGTAAATAAAAAGAAAGAAATAAGTGGACTCCTAGCACAAGATTTATCATCTATCTCATTTGATAGATTGAGATTTAATATCGTTATTTTATTATAAAAACCAACTTATTTAAATATATATATATATATCAATTAAATAAATAGTATAAACCAAACCAGATTTTCGACAAATTGAATTCTTGAGGTTTTAAATCATTGATATATATACTTAAGACATATTTTACGCATTTTCTTGTATTATTTTTGTAATACCCATATTCTTAAAGTAAGGGTGAAGAAGTAACTTGATGGATATTACATGGAAATGAAATAATATATACATGAAAGATCTATTATTAAATAAAACAAATCTTTAAAAAAACACTGGATGAATGGTGGGGTGTAGTTACAAAGAAAAAAGAAAAAAAAAAACTAGACGCGTAGTGGTGTAGTTACAAAGAAAAAGAAAAAAAAAATTGGACGTGTGGTGATATAGTTACAAAGAAAATGAAAAAAAAAAAAGGAAAAAAAAAGGGACAACACACGAACGTCCAGGTGTTGCCCATATTACATGCAAATTTTGCATGTGGGACAACACAAAATATAGAGACGGTGATGGTAGGGGGAAGTTAATATAAAATGTAGTTTTTAGTTTTTGTTTTATTATTTTTACCAAAGTCTGTTTGGTTTTTTTCTTTCTTCAATTCAAATTACTCTATTTCTTTAAACACATAGGGACCCAAAGAAATATTGAAAATTTGAAATTTTGAAGAGGTTTATGGGAGAATTTTAAAGAGATTCGAGAGAAGCTTTAAGAAAAACAAAAGGTAATAATGTGAATTTTATTTTTGAAATTTAGCATACATGAAATTACCCGGAATTCAATATGGAATTTTAAGGGGTATGAATTCTGGAAAAATTGAAGAATAAATTAGAAATTTTAATATAAATATTATGTCACATGTTGATGATCAACAATCGGGTGAAATTACTGAAAGGAGTAGGAAAGGCAAGGAGGTGATCCACGGGTAGCTTTAAGTGTTATGTATATGAAAGTTGGCTGATGGATATGATAGGAATAATTGATATGTTAAAGATTTATTATGATTTAATTAAATATATAATGAAATTCTTGACAAGCTATGATTGATAATTTGATATCATATATAAGGAGATAATTTAATAAATATAATAAAAATAATAATTTTGAGAAAGAGCTGGATAGCTAAATTGAATGTTTGAATGTATGCTTGTTTTTATATTATTGTTCATATGCATATTTCATATTATTGTTCATATTCATATGCATGAAATGAAAAGAACCAGGAAGGTAGCCGGTATATGCTGGAAATAAAAGAATCGGGAAGACAGTCGGTCTAAGCTAAAACATGTCGACATGTGGGAAGATGTTCCCAAATAATAATATAATTTAAATTCATGCATTGCATTTGTTTTAAATATTGATTATTATTGCTTGAGATGCTAAAGTATTATTCTTGATTATAAATTTATTGATAGATGAATGAGTTTCACAGAGAGACAAATATGATGAGAAAGAATTATAAAAGTATGATATGATAAGAATTATCTAAGTGATTAATAATATACTGTGAACCTCATAACAAGATAATTATAAGGTAGAATTTATAGTCTCAATGTGATTAAATATATGAGAAGAAGAAATTGATAAATGATGAGGATTATGATATGAGTAGTGATAATAGAATGTTATTATCGAATTATATGAGATATAGATGAATGAATATTGGAAGACTATTTGAACAATTGAGTTATAAGATATGACTGGAATTATACAAATTGAATATTTCTAGTCAATTTAATTCTCTAAGCTTGTGAATCTCACTCCTCATTGTTAAATAATTTCAAGTAGCATGGATTACATTCAACACCTGTGTATTGCATGGATTACATGATTAGTATATTATATATAGTCCTTTACATTGTGGCTGTGTCACGTGTATAGGACGTTTTATTTCTTAATAATTATAACCATTCCTTTCTTTTTATACAATTTATTTCTAAAAGTAATATAGTACATATATTCATGTATACAGTGGTTGTGCCACAGATACATCACAATTATGTCCCGTTTGGTTATGGTAATAGAATCAAAGTTATACTGTAATCATGGTTGTAATATAATCAAAGCTGTAATGGAATCAATGTTGAAATTTGATTACATTGTTTGGTTAGAACATGGAAATGACCCTTGAATTGAAGTTGGAAACGATTATAGTGTTTGGTTAACATGTTCATACCACTTCACTAAAAATGTGTTTGAGGATAATATATATATATATATATATATAATTATTATATTATATTAATTTATACTGAACATATTATTTTTTATTTTTTATTTACTTATTAATTATTAATAATTAATAATTTTATCATATAATTATCCTATATTTGTATTATTATTTCTATATTATATTATATTATATTTATTAATATATTACATTTTTACTATAATAATATTATTTTATTATATATATTTTTTTATTTTATGATATTTAATACTGTTTCATGATATTTAATGTTATTATCGTTTTATTATGTATATCATATTATTCTGATATTTAATATTGTTTCATGATATTTAATATTATTATCGTTTTATTATGTATATCATATTATTTATTATAATAATATTATATTATTTATCTATCGTATATATAGTTAATTATATTATTTTATTAATATTTATTTTACTATTTTCCAATATTTAGTTTATAAATATATGATTTTATATCAATATAAATAAATTATATAAATATCTTATATTATTTAATTATATGTATATCATTATTTATATATTATATATTTACTATAATCATATTATATTATTTAACTATATTATAATAGTTAATTATATTATTTTCAAATATTTTATTATATTATATTTTTATTAATTATTATTCATATATTACTATATATATTATTAAATTATATTATTTATTATAATAATATTATATTATTTTATGATTTTTTGAATAGTTTTATATTAATATTTAATTATGTTTTTGAATATTTATGTTTTAATAACATATTTTATATTTATTATTATTATATATTATTTTTATTAAATTATACTAATGATATTATCTTAATGTTTTATTATATTTAGTATAATATTATATTAATATTTAATTATACTTTCAAATATTTATTAGTTTATTTATATTTTAATTTTATTAATTATTACTAATATATTATTATTTATTATTAATATGTTATATTAATTATTATAACTATATTATTTATGATATTTAGTATAATATTATATTAATATTTACTTATATTGTTAATCCAAGATAAATCAAGGTTGTAATGTAATGGCCATTACTCTCCTTTAAAACTGTAATGCCCATTATAACATTTTGGTGTAATTGGTCTTACAATGTAATACCCATTACAACCATTTTAAACGAGTGTTTTCAAAGGCCAAGGCATTGAGCGAGGTGTTTTGTTCTAGTGAAGAGAGACGTAAGCCTCAAGGCATTGTAATGTAAGCCTTTTGAAACATTGAGGCGTTTTACATAAATTAATAAATTAATTATATAATTTAAAATCTAAAAATAAATATTTATCATAAATTCACAATATTTCACAAAATTTACAGTAACATCACAACAAAGTACAAACATACTTAAACCAAATTTTAGGTGTAGATATACCAACTAAAAAATTTAGTCAAACAAGAAAACAAATAAATAACCAATTAATATATCCCAATTGCTAAGTCCCAGAACATGCATAGACGCACAGCAAAAAGAGAACAAATTTAATCACAAACCTTATCTACACGAAATCACCATAAAACCTTATCCACACGCCACATGTATGATCATAAATTCACAAGCCGCCCCCATCAAACCCAACCTCTACCAAATCCTAGTGGCCATGGGTCTCTCAAATGGATCTCTAATCTCTGCAACTCCAAATCATCATCAAACTAAACCTCTCCAAAATCCACCTCTAATATTGCTAAAATTGCATCAAGGACGACCCTATCCAATCCAAGGATAGCCCCAAACTTCCTTCATGCTCCATCAATGGGGAAATTCTAGCTGGTGTTTGCTTTTGTGATTGGATTCTATTGGATTTAAGGGTTTTTTTTTTTTTAGTGGCGTGGGGTCTAAATCGTCTAATGTGTTGTTGTGTTTTTTTTTTTTTTTTTGAAATTTTGGAACTTTGTTTTTGTTGTGGTTCTTAAGATGTTGAGATTGAACAATTCGAGACCTGTCAATCACACGAATTATAAACAGAAAGAAAAGGAGACAAAATTTAACCAGGTTCACCCAAGAATAAGGTTACATCCTGCTAGAAGTTTCTTATTATCAACCTCACAAATCTCTCTGTTACAATATATACTCAGTACATAAAGAGTATTTATATGCAACTTAAGACGTCCTAATTAGGGTCTAACTAGGATTTCTATTATGCTGCAGAACTACGGCTCTTCATGGGCCCAAGCCCAAACCACCAAACAAAAAACCAGGCCAAACTCATGTACATGGCCTAAAAGTTTCGGGGGTGCTGCCCCCTAACCCCTGCCCTCTCTTCCGGGAGCGGGGCCCTCGTGTTCGTCTGGGGTTCTACAGATCTAGTCCCGTGAAGAATGCACCAACTCTTACAATCTCCTACTTGGTAAATACTTCACACACATAGAAAACTTCCTAAGACTCTGTTTCTTCTAGCCAATCTTAGTAGCACACCACTCAAAATTTGCTAGACTAACTGCTTTAGTCAAGAACTCTGCGTTGTTCACTACTGTATCGACTTTCTCCATGATTATCACCTTTTCTTCAGTCTTTTCCTGAATGAAGTGATATTGGATATCAATGTGCTTCGTCCGTGAATGAAATGAAGGATTCTTTGCTAAGAAGATAGCACCTTAATTGTTACATTTCACCTTCACTGTTTTTTGTTTAAACCCAAGCTCATCACACAACCTTTAAAGCTAAATCGCTTCCTTTCTAGCATGATTTGTTGCCATATACTCTGCTTCGGTAGATGAAAAGGCAACAACACTTTGACTTTTGCTCATCCAACTCACTGCCCCACTAAACAAATTGAACACATACCTGCTTGTAAACCTCCAGCTATCAATGTCTCCTCCCCAGTCAGCATCAACTGATCCTACAATATCAAGATTCTTCTTACCTCCCATACCTCCATAACATAATGCAAACTCTAACATGCCACAAAGATATCTAAGAATTCTCTTGATTGCAGTCCAATGCTCTTTCCCAAGATTAGACATATGTTTACTCAATACTCCCACTGCTTGGGCAATATCTGGTCTCGTGCACACCATGGCGTACATCAAGCTTCCAACCGCACTAGCATAAGGTATGTGCGCCATATCTTCTGCTTCTTCCTCCATCATCGGACATTGTTCCGCAGATAACTTGGTTCCCAAAGGTATGGGAGTCCCTATTGGCTTGCTGTCAGACATGTTAAATTTCTTCAACACTTCTTCAATATACTTCTTCTGACTTAGCCATAGTTTTTGATTTTCACGTCCAAGGTTCTAACAGAGATGTGGGGGTTTTTTTCTTGGTTTTGGTGACAAGTTTGGTATTCTCAAAGAATTCTTTGGTGAGATCTCCGACAGACGAGAGCTCCAATTTGATCCCTAAGTTGTTTTTCATGCAGTCGTTCCCTTCTCTGTCACCGGCAAAAAAAAATACCATGAGGCGTATGTCTCGTCATCTTGGGCGTGAAATACATACGCCTTGGGTCAAAAAACGAATGAACGCTTTTGAAATGAAATGCTTAACTTTTGACGTCCTGAGGTGTTTTGTGTCCGCCTCATGTCCCGAGCGCGCCCAGAAATCGCTCTTGAAAACACCGTTTTAAACCAACCAAACAACGTAATAAACATTACGGGATGAATGAGCATTTCATTACAACTTTGATTACTACAACAAAACGGAGCATTAGTTCTTAATGGAGTCACACATGATTTTTTTCTCACCTAAATGCATTTGACTAGCCATCTAAATATGCCTTTCAATGCTTTTTTCTTAGTATCTCGTTCCACTTTTTTTCTTGCATGTAAGTATTTGTTGCCAATATTTGATAATGGTCATTTTGTTTCTTGATTATCAATATTAATGATTAGTATTTTAAAGGTAAAAATGGACATTCATGTAGAAATAATTGCATCTAATAACACATATTTAGGAATGGTTAGGAAAATTAATGGTAAGTTCTTAGGAATAATTTTAATGGTTAGGAATATCCTCCACAATTGTTGCTATCACTTCTGATTGATTAATGCATTTGTGTGGACATCCGTGAAGAAATAATGGCTTGTGAATTAAAACGGTTAACTTGACTTTACCGATGCCAATTCTATAATAAGAGGTTTACCTTTAAGATTTTATCAAGCTTTAATTTTAAAAAATACTTTGTGATTTATTTGCTTTTCATTTTATTCTATTTAGTTTATTTTGTGACAAAACAAATCTTGTCCTTTGCTCTATTAACAATTAAGGTAACAGAGGTTAGTTTTTTTATTAAAAAAAATACAACTTTATCCTTACCAACAGTGTTTAGTTTCTCAAAAAAAAAAATCCTTAGGATACGAAATGAAAATTGGGATAAACCAAAAGATCTTTTATTGAATTAATAAAAAAACTGGTTCACGTGTTGATGTTACCATCCGCCATCCCTCCAACTAACGGAGCAAAACACAATGATTAATTTCTCCAAAAATAATCCTCTATGAAATGAAAATCAAGATAAACCACAAAATCTTTTATGAAATTAATTCAAAAAAATGGTTCACATGTGTGGATGTTAATATCAGCTACTCCTCCAACTAACGAAACAAACACAATATCTGTTTTGTCACGAAATAAACTATAGTTGAGTAAAATGAAAAACTGGTAAACCACTGTATTTTTTAAAATTAAGATGACATTTCAGTTTACTTATCAACAATCTTCTTCTTTTTTATATAATCTCTTTTTGTCATTTAGTGTCTTACGAATCATTATTTCGTGGAAATTTTTGTTTCTTTTCTTTGATTTGTTAGGTTTTTTTGTGGGTTCTAATCCATTTTATATTTTTTTTTGTTTGCAGGGCTCTTTTGAAGTTTTTTTGTTGAAGCCTTTACATAGAATCTTCCAAATAATTTTTAAACTTTTTATTTACTGTTGTTAGTATTTGTATATTGAAGATAGATTTTTTTAATATCAAAAAAAAAATTTCCTACATTGTCACGTTAGTCTACACAAGATAAGGTTTTGATTTGTTTCTTTGTATCTTTTTTTCATTTATCAATTTTATTTGTTTTTTAAGGAAATTTTGCATAACATTATTCATCAATGAGATCTTTTAGGTATTTTAGCAAAATTATATTTGAATGTATGTTGTCAGTGGATGGTTTAATAGTGTTGTAATAAAATATTAGTTGTTCTTTTAATTCTTATGTTACTCAATAAAAGTGTTTTGACACTTTATTTAAATTACGAATAAATTTATCAAAAAGCCAAAAGATTAATTTTTAGAAAATGTGCTTGAATCTTATTAATTCTTTAAAAAAATTGAAATGAAATGTATACTAAACATTTAAAAATAAAAAATAAAAAATAAAAAAAAAACCCTTATGCATAGCCCAAGTATAAAATTAACCAAATGTCCGAATGCAATCGTTTGCATCCTCTACCGCACCTATAATCAATGAGCAAGATAGAAATTTATGGGACATAAAAAATTAACTTTATCTTAACCATTCTTATGACCTCTAATTTTCATATACTCATTATAAATATTAAATTCACTAATATTTACCGTTAAAAACAAATGCATTCTTTGTTAAACAAAATATAAACCAACATTACAAAACCGTGCATAACACATACTTAGCTAGCTAACAAGTATTAGTAATAAAAATTGTTTCTTTGTAATCCCAATTAAAAGAAATGTTTTGCTTAATTAATGACTTGAAAAACAAAGGGGCATAAATTCATATTCTTCTATTTGTTGAGTTGCATCTTAACTCAAAGGTTAAACTTGAAAATGGTAGAAACCGGTTCTGAAAAAATTGATTGCCAACCCTATCATAATAGAGGTTATAAAGGTATCACATAAAATAATGCCGTAGTATAAATACACCAAGAGCAATGCATTTGTTTTTACCAAAGCAACCATAATCGATGTTCTAACTGTTGAAACAAAAATAAAAGGACTAAACCAGTGACAGTAAATTGTGCTGGAAACGTTATAGATGACCAGCATACTACCAAAAATAAAAAGGGTTATAAAACCCAGTCCTGCGAACAACCAAAGCAAACGCAGACAACTAGATTCATCACATACAACATTGCCACAAATAACATTGCTGCCAACTTTTTGGCTCATCCAAATGGTAAAGATTATAAAGACTCGTAAAATGTTCAATATGCATAGTTGCTAGTCGTTATATGTATCCCAGATCAAGGGAAAACTATAGGACAGTCACATGTCCCATGTTCTTATGGCCGTAAACTATGCAGTTTAAACCAATATTTACCCCCGAAGGAGGCATTTTCCCGCAGACTAGACTGAAGTTAAACAACAAAAAGGATTGGGTTCTGTTATCTCTCTGGCTACAATATAGGCAAATATTCCCAAACTCTAATTAAGATCCTTCATTTTCCACCAAGGCAAAAAGATAGCTGCCAAGGGCAATTTACCGACAGACAACAGAATTATATGTGCATCAATGTGGGCACAGGCACCTTTTTTAATTTTCTGAAGCCTTGGGGGAATTTTCTGGTGTCTTCAGAACTGCTTCAGTTTTATCTTTATGTGCCACAACAGCACCACAAAACTCTTCCACTATGGTAGCATCCTTGAACTTCAATGCAAATGTAGAAAGACCATCCTTCCCTTCACCAGTGCTGTTCACACAGGCAAAAGTGATACCTTTCTTCTCCATCTTTGTGAGCTTCATGTCCTGGTAAAGACTTGCATTCAAAATCAACCTGTAATTTCCTCTAGCTCTCATGAGAAGCCTGGCTCTTTCTGTCCCAGTTATCGACACATTCACCTTAAGTTCTCCCTTGCCACGCTCCTTCCAGCTTCCATCAAGATATTCAAACAGCACTGAATCAGCTGAGAAAACCACTCTCTCATTCTCTTCTCCTGTCTCCACTAGAACCTCATTCATGGATGGGAAATCACTTCCCTCACTCTTTGAGACAATAGAAGCCGATGCCTTAAGGAGGGAAGAGTTTCCATTATTTGAGGCACCAAAACCAAAAGAAGGCTGGTCACTCTTCTGTCCAAAAAGAGATCCAGAACTAGTACTCAATGCAGACCCATCCTTCGAAAATGACCCAAAGGAGAATGTAGTACTGGAAAACCCAGTTCCTGAAAGTCCTGTGAAAGCATTTTTATTACTTGAAAGCTGTTGGAATGATCTCAATGGAGTTCCTTCTGCACAATGTTCTGCATTTTCACTAGTAATATCTTTCTTGTCTTCATTTTCAATTGTATCACCTCCTGATTCTTTTTCATCGTCTGCCCCAGGTTTGGTGGCCTCATTGGCAGTATCACTGTTCTCCTTAACCTCAGCAGTCCCCACAGCAGCATCAGCCACTGGCTCATCAACCTTGTTTTCTGGCTGCTTACAATTCTCATCTTCATGCTTTTCAGTTTCTTCGCTGGCATCACTTTTAACATTTTCTAGAACTGCTTTCTCATCTTCACCCCTATCAGTTTCCTCGCTAGCATCATTTTTAACATTATCTGAAACTGTATGCTCATTTTTACCCCCTTCAGTTTCCTTGCTAACATCATCTGACACGGTTTTCTCACCAGCAGGTAGTGCCTCAGTTGTAACCTCTGCTGGGTTTGCTTTGGATTCAGCAGGGGTTGCACCTGGTTCAATAGGAGGGACCAAACGGATCCCAGCAAATGGATTGGAAGAGGGGATTGACGAGGACGGATTGCGACGAACTTTGACAATTCTTCTGTTTGACAGCACTTCATCACTGGCCCTTTTGAAAGTTCCAGTCTCTTGTCCAGTAGAATCTTCCTCATCGTCGAGACCAGGGTTATCTCGAGAGAGTTCCCTTCCAGCAGCCCTCTTCTTTGAAGGTGGAAAGGAATTTTCCGAATCCCCCATTGTAGAATAAGCCAACAAAATCAAGAAGTTTTAACTAAAAAATTTAAGTGTACTTCGATATCTGCAGACCATCCAAAATAATTTCCAATGTTGTTACTAGATAATTTAGTACTCAATAGTAAATACTAATCTTTTGCTATATTGGATTATTCAAAATTAGAGAAAACAATTCTGAACAATTGACAGAAGATACATAATAATGCTAGGACTTAGAATGCAAAAGGCATAAATAAATGGCGTTAGTCTTCCACTAAGATGTTTGGCATGAAAAAAAAAAGTTATCTTGTAGGACGGAGATGAAAAATTCCCCTGATAACCAATATAAATCTCAATAAACAATTAATAAATGGTATTTCCTAATTTCCTTTACAATTATGTTTCAAGTCTTGATTACTTTAACACACCAAAAACCAAGTGTGCACCAATTCAACCATGCAAAATTTATACCCCGAGAGAACAACTAAGATACACATATATTGTGTCAATCAACAACAGAATGAACATGCAAAGTTTTAAGACTACATAAGAAGACACTAGTGGAACAAAAAATGCATGTTATGTGGTGTACCAATAACAAGCAAGCTTCAATACTCAGAAGTGATAAAAGACATAAGTACCATAGACATGCCAAGCTTTTCTAATACGAGACTCCAAAGCTGTAAGCAAAAGAATTCCCCAACGCATGGAGCACAAATCTACAGACTAAGAGAGATCTGGTGATCTCAAGAAGAGATTACAAAGCTCCAATAACTCAAGGTATATTTCATTATTTCTTAATTTTTATTTCAATAAAATTTAAAAGCAAAACTCAAAAGAAGAAAATAAATGAGAACGCATTTTCAGAAATGCTAAGACATCTATTATAAAATATTGCATCATCCATGCACAAGTCACTCACGTCACTATCAGTTTATTGTAACTCCATGCCACACCGGTGAAACCATATATGGACAACATCAATTCCTAAGGGATTAAGGGCTCGTTTGGTTTACGTACAAGATTATAATAGGATAGGATTGGGATTATAGTGGGTATAGATTATAAAAGATTAAAGTGGTACTATTTTAATCCTACGTTTGGTTTATAGGATTGGCTAATTGGTATTAAAGTAGGATATTATGTCAGAATACCATAATACCATTCTACTATTCATCACCTCAATCGCCCCTAATTTATCCAAACCCTAAAAAAATCACCACCATCAAAACCACACCATCACAGCTGTCAGTGAACGAGGCGGGCATTGGAGATTGATAATCCTTTGTTTCCTTTTGCAAGGGTATCTTTTTTACTAAATATTCCACTTCACTTCATACTATATTACTATGAAATATGCATTTAGCTGACCTTCTATAGCATGTAATCTGGTTGGATCTTCTTGGAGTTTTCTGCTAAGTTTGTTGTCTGGTTGGTTGCTCATTTACATAAACTAATAATGCAAAGACAACTTACAAATTCCTTCTCTTTGTATAAATGATTAGTTAATAGTTAAGGTCCTAATTAAAGCTACAACCAAAGATGGGATGGAGACGATGTGAACCCGACGACGGCGAACTCAAACGAAGAAGAAGACAAAGACGAAATGGAAGAAGAAGACGAAGAAAAATTGGAAAAAGCAGTTGAGGAAGAAGAATAGAGAGGTCTTGCAGGGGCAAAAGGGGAATAACGAAAAAATTTAAACCCAAAGGGGTGGGATTATATGTCCCATGGGGAGTGGGACAAAAAAACTGGGATTAGGATTGTCCCGTCTTAATCCCACATTAATAGTAAATCTCTCCAACCAAACATGAGATTAAATGTTCAAGTGGGATAAAAATAGTCCATCCCACTTTAGTCCCCCCAACCAAACAGGCCCTAAGCGGACAAAAACATGACATTTAGTACAGTGGTCAGGGTTCTCTTGGGGGGGGGGGGCGCAAAGTCAAATTCACCTAATTGAAATTAAGATACTTGAATTAATTCCCTTCGTGTGACACAACTCCTTTTGTTTTTCCTTGATGACAAAACAACAACAACAACAAGAATCACAATTATAGAGATCTGGAGCCCTAAATCCATCAATTTCTAGACGATACATATAAGCAGGTTAGCAAACTGAACACAAAATTGATAAAACAGCCTACCCCCTAACCCCATTTTCATGGCACCATTCTTCTCACGTTTTTTCTTGATCTTTTTTAGTATGAAATCACAAGTTCTTTCTATAATACCAATTATAATTCCAATATTCTGAACCTTTCACTAAGCTTCCAAAATTAACTAACAATCCATACAATAAATTACTGAGCTTCCACAGCACACAGGCTAACAAGAACAAAGTAATATAAAAAGAGCCCCACATGTCATACAAAATCAAAGATAACTTGAAAAGGTGCAGTCAAAAAATGAAGATCAACCTTATAATTTAGATAAAATCTCAACTACTTACACACAAAATGATCTCAACTTCAAAAGAAAAACTGGCCAACTTGAACAGAAAGGGAGTGTTAACAAAAAGAAAACGTGAAGTATCCCACTGACTGCTCTTACAAGAAAAAAAAAACACCATCTCTAATTATTAGCTAAGCAAATAACAGGACTGATCAAGCTCATAAAACATTAAAGAAAAAAGAAAATACCGAACTGATTATGGAAAAAAAAATTCTCTATTTATTAGTAGGTAAATGAGATTAAAAATCCACTTCATTCACAAACATCAAATGGGTATCTACAAATAGTATAACAGGAAATCCAGGGCAAGGAAATATAAAGAGCTCGGAAAGAATATAGAACAAATCGTTTCTTTAAATCAAATCTTATACTCTACATACTTTTGGAGCAAGAAAAAGCCAAGCCCAAAGATTAGACTAAATTCTTCATTTCTATTACGCCCAAAACCACCAAGAGCTAAACGAATCAAAACTTAAAATATTACTTTATTAGCTTTCTTGTTACTTTCTGGCGTTCTCAGCAACTAAAAAGAGTAAAAGCTGAAAATCAGAATCCAAACAAAAAATAAAATCTCACGAGCTAGGTCATCAAGAATGTAATCAGAAATGAATAAATCCACAAGTTTATGCCCAAACAACCACATATCTTTAGTCACCTCAAATTAATCCACCGAATATAACAAATACCAAACCTTATCGATATATATGTATATAACAAATACCAAAATAAAAGGAAATACACGAATAAATGATCCCCAAAATGAAAATGAAAATGAAAAATAAAAAAGACTCAGAGAATGAAAGCAAAGAGTTGAGAGTGGATTATAAGGACTTACCTGGGACCAAACGAAGAAACAGAAGCAAAACCCTAACGCCAAGAGCAAGAGAGATCCTAAAATAAAAAGGGTTTTTATTTTTTTATATTTTTAGGATTAGAGGGTTTATTTTGTATATGGAAGTCCGGGTTCCCTTTCCTTTTAACTAGCGCTGCATAGAGGGGAAATAATAATGAAATGGCTGCAATTCACATGCTACTCAAGCGATTTGCTGACACGTGCAACAAAGGTTATACCTTATTTGGGCTCACTAAAATGGGCTGCGCTGTATCTGGTCAAAAATTGGGCTTCCTTGTATAAATTCAGGATTTTTAGGGTCTGAATTTTTTTTTTTAATACTTTCTTCAGCAATTTAAATATTATTATCATAAATCAAAAAACAACACATCTCTTACTAACACAATATTGAAAGAGTTGAGAAACAAAAAAAAAGTTATTTCCCAACTTTTAATATTATGATAGAAAAAAAATGTTGTTTTTTAAATTATTTTTAAAATGTTCAAATTATTAAAGAAAGTGTTAAGGAAAATAAAGACAAAAAATTTTCACAACTGAAGGGGCTCTTAAAATTATTGCTTGTTCTTATGACGTTGGTTATAGGGATGGTAAAAGTCCCCCACTCTAACGAAGACCCGACATTTCTCGACATGACAGAGACGAGTTTAAGGGAGATTTATCTCACAAGAACAAGTACAAGGACTTTTAAAAATCGCTAGCATGTACGGAGATGAGGACAGAGATAGAAAAGTACTCCCCAGCTCGTTTAGCACCCAAACTCGATTCCTAAATCTCCATAAGATTTTTATGTATTTTCTTTTTATAAATATATTAATATAGGGTTTTATAATTACATAATTAACTTTAGCTATTAATTATAATTTGATGAGAAGTAATTGGACTTGCGGTGTGAGAAATCTAGTGTTTATGTGAATTGAACATTTATTTTGTATTACTTATTATTGCTGACATGGCTAAGCATTTGGATACCATATTAAAACAAAGTGTTGTAGAAACTTTAGCAATTAATCAAAGATGTCAGCTTCTTTGATATTATGGATTTTTTTTATTGCTATTGTCTAGTGAATCATTGATAACTAATATTGTAGAGTAAAAATTTTAATTTAAATTAAGTTGAATTGAGTTTTTTTTTTATTTTATATAAAAGGTTTAATGGGTTAATGAGTTAATGAGGCATACTTGAATTTGTTAATGGGTAAACTATATCCCCATTTATAAATAGGGTAAGGACAATGATTTAGATCCCCAAAAATCTCCTACGGGGAGGAGATGAAGGACAAAACAAAATCTCTCTCGAGAATGAAGATGAAGATAGGATGAGTTTATGTAAACGGGGATAGGGACGGGGTCGGGTAATGTACTTCCTACCCCAAACCTGGCCCATTCATCTCAAGTAAGTTCTCTCAGGAATGTTTGGTTCGAGTAATATAATATTACATGTAATGTCGGATTACATAATAATCTTATAATGAAACCATATTACCTATTATGTGAGATTATCTTATTTAGTTTGTAAGGTAATCTAATGATATATTACATTCAATGTCAAATTGCCATGTTTAATTCATATATCACATTGTCAGTAATTTGATAATAAATATAAGATATTTTTAACAATTATCTTTCATGTGGGTAAAAATACACCATCCAATGGGAGCCAGACACGTGGCGAACCCTCAAGAATATAAGAGTAATTTTACATCTTACGCATAACCACCGATGCAAGAGAGATGCGTGACATGTAAAAGCGTTACCTCATTCAGAGGGCAAAATAGTAACTTTAGTCCACTTTTCCCATTAGGATAAGATTTTTTACCCTGTATAAGGGCTTATTACTCTAGCTATCTCACTTTTTGACACACTTCTCAAAATATTTTCTCTCTCTACATTCACATCATCCTTAGTCATTTGCTGACTTAAGCATTGGAAGGTCCTCCCGGAGTATAAACCTTCGAGCAACTTTCTTTTTCAAGTATTCCACTGCTCGGCTAACCTGGATCCGACTAGAACTTGACATAATCCCTTGACACCTTAACCTGGACAGATATTAGGACTTCACAAAATCAGACCTTAACAATTTTTCGGAATCAACAGATTGGTGCTGTCTATGGGAAACGAAAAAATTATCTGAAAGATGTTGCCAAGAAAATCTCGTCTGTCTGCTCTGAAGAACACTGTTCACTTGACTTTCGACAGGGGGATAAAAGACTTGGCCGAAGTCAATCTGTCGTTGGCATTCACAGATGGACATAACCCTCACCATGTTTCGAAAAGCCACCAAAACCCCGAACCAACTAATGAGCAGGTCCAACCTAATTCTTCGGTTGACCTCCAAGTTAAAGATGCTTAGCTCCGATCAACTGAGCTGAGCACAAGCACCTCTGGCGCTATTATGACAGCATTATTGTGCTAGTTGCCCAGATCATGTCCGAACCCAGTGGGTCTGCTCCCATTCATCGCAATCCAACAATGTTAGTACTGCTTCATCAAGGGAAAGGCCTCGTGCCCCCAGCATAGTAGAGGTGCACTCTAGCCAACGAGAAGACCAAGTCAACATGGCTGAAGTCATGCATACTTAACACAGAGGGTCGATTGTAATGCAAGGGATCTCCAATTGTCTTATCATGAGGACTAGTTGGTATCCAACTCTCGGCCAGTGAAGAAGCACTAAGAACAAGAGCAATCAGAGGTTGGGAAACAATTGAAAGAAATGAATGAGTGCATTGGCCTAGCACTTAGAGGCAGTTGAGTGAACATTCTTGATAAAATCAAGCCTTCAGGTGACCCTTACTCTAAGGATATTATGGACTTGTAACCAACAAACTTCAAGATGCCTCGTATTGAACCTTATTGTTGGGAAACCACCTTGGATGATGCCCTGGAGGTGATCTTCCAAACACCCAAGTCTAGAATGACTTGTAAAGAAAAAAAAACAGCACACGAAGCAAGAAAGAAAGACACAGTAATTGTTATCGAGGTTCGGCAATAGTCTATGTCCCCGTAAGTTCCTCTGAACTCTCTGCACTATATCAATGAGTTCTTACAATCCAGCAACACCTTCCCAATAATCTATAAGTTCTTGAAGGAACAAAGAAGAGAACAAGAAAGTGATAAGGCCTTGAGTTACCTTAGAACTTTCCCCCTTGGAAATTCCACTTACAAGTCCCTTGAATCCCCTTTCTATACTAATCTCTCTCTTTACAACCAGCCTCTCTAATGAGTCCCTCTTGTATGTCTGTGTCTTTGCACTCTCACACAATTCTCTTATTCATATATTATGTCACACGCACACTTGTGTTTCTATCACATTGTTGTTTTGACATTGAAGCTAGGTGACCCTTTATATAGTGCACCAACTTCTTGACCAATCTTGAGGGTCAATATCTACCCTTAGATGTAGAAGACTAATCATCCATAGCCCTTCATCATTCCTTAGTGATCCTATGCATTTTGAACCTGTCTCACGCATCATTTAAAATGCTGAAACAAAAGCATCAGGTGTGCCTCATGCTGAGGCTTGGATCAGGCTAGGCCCGGCACGGACCAGGGCACCCTCTTCATCTTTTCTGGGCGCTGCGGCGTGGGGGAGGCTGAACCGCAACGCACACCTCCTCCAGGACTCCTCCTTTGCTGGGCACCACACCTTGGAATGAGCTGGGCCGTGGCGCACACTAGTGTCCACACATGTTGAACTTCATTCTTCACTTTGTTTAATCCTTGGACAAAACTCCAATAATCTCTACCTTTGTCTAAGTGATTAAACCCGAACCCATTATGCAGAGAACTCAGGATCCAAACTCATCTTAAGTCACTATTGAACCGACTCCAATCCTAAGAAGTTCAAGGCAATGATTGAACCTTCTTAGAGGTAGAACCTTGGTACCTAAATTTGTAGGACTTTCTTCCGTGGCCATCTTTTCCATATGAATGCATCATTCCATACCATCTTTTCAAATGAAATGATACCAAACATCCATGTGCTTTGTCCTCTCATGGGACACCGGATTCCTCCACAAGTGCCATGCACTTTGGCTATCCGAAGACCCCACCACCTGCTCTTTTAGGACCATCCACTCATCTAATAACCCTTTGCACCACATAGCCTCTTTTACGGCTTCCGAAACTGCTATGTATTCTGCTTCTGTTGTTGAAAGTGCTACCATCGGTTGCCTCTGAGCCTTCCAATACCTCAGCAACCACTTCATCCCAAGCCGAAGCTCTTTTATGGGATTACTCACAAATCTGTTGAGAACTCTAATTGCCTGAGAAATTTTGGGTCTAGTGCTCACCATCATGGACATGACTGGTCCAACCGCACTAGAGTAAGGGACCTTTACCATTTCCTTTTTCTCCTCATCTATTCCATTACATCGTTCGCTGGAGAACTTAAAATGACCAGCAAGGGGAATATTCGCTGGTTTACCATCTTCCATAGAAAACTTGTACAACATCTTTTCTATGAAGGAAAACCGAGAAACCTTCAACCTGTTTCTCTCCCTTTCCTGAATTCTTCTCATCTCAAGGATCTTTTGTTTAAGGTTGAGATCCTTTATCTCAAACTCCTCACTGAGTTGAGATGTAAACCTTTTCATCCTCTCCCTGTTTTTCCCAACTGACAGCATATCAACGACATAGATGAGGATACTCACCATTTTCTCCACCTTGTGTCCAGGTGAGAAAGTTTCTGTGAAATTTATGTCTTTTCTTCTCATGAACCCCTTCTCCACCAACTTAGCCTTATTCCGGACTTTATCTCCTTGAGGGTACCATTCTTTGATCTTGTAAATCCACTTACAATCCACAACTCTCTATTTTCCCGGAATGTGTACCAATTCCCATAAGTTGTTCTTCCTCAAAGAATCCATTTCTTCCTCTATAGCTAGCTTCCATCTTGGCGAATCCTTACATCCTATGGTATCAATGTAAGTCTCTTGTTCACTTATCTCTCTTTTTGTCCAAGGAGCTACTGCATCCGCAGCATCTGTAAAGAAAGTAGTCCGACCAGCCTTCTTTCTCGGGCTCTTGTGAGCTAATAGTCCTTCTGACTTGCTGCATCATCCTCTTTCAGTTCAGCCTCCTCATGAGTGTCCTGAGCTTGGAATTCATCAATGGGATCTACCTGGTCCAAACTCTCTTGCCTTCCTTGCTATACCTGAACTGAATCTTCCTTGATGCTATGCTCAACAAATACCGAACTGGTTTGCTTACTATCCCCTGTAGGGTTAGTTTTCTCCAAATAGAGAAATAACAATTCATTAAAAATGACATCCCTATTTATTATAAGTCTCAATCCTTTTTGTTCTAAGGACCACAACCTATACCCCTTAGCCCCTTCCTCATATCCTAGAAACACACACTTTCTAGATCTTGGGCTAAGCTTATCATCCTTTTGATGTGCAAACGCAGCACACCCAAAAGTCCTAAGGTTGTCCAACTCAGGGGGTTTACCACTCCATATCTCCTCAGGAGTCTTAAGGTCCACAGCCCTAGAGGGTAATCTATTAACCAAATACACAACAATAGACACCACTTCCCCCCAAAAACATTTGGGTAATCCGGATCCCATTAATAGGCACCTAACCTTTTTCATAAAGGTCTTATTCATCCTCTCAGCAACTCCACTTTGCTGAGGGGTTTTCATAACCGTTCTATGTCTTAGAATCCTATTTAACCTACAGAATTGATCAAGTTCCTTATTAAAACATTCTAAGCATTTATCGGTTCTTAACATCTTAGCTACCCTACCCGTTTGACTTTCTACTAGCTTTTTCCACACCACTAACTTATTCAAAGCATCTGATTTATTTCTAACCAAATAAACTCAAACCTTTCTTGAATAATCATCAATTAAAGATAGAAAGTAAAAGTTACCTCCCTGTGTTGGTGTCCTTGCTGGTCCCCAAAGGTCTGAATGAATGTAGTCAAGAATGCCCTTAGACTTGTGCACTCCAGTGTTGAAGCTGACTCGATGTTGCAGCCCAAGAACACAGCTCTTGCACAAATTGAGTTTCTCTACCTTGCCTCCATCAAGTAATCCATTCTTGTTGAGAACTTGCAGGCCCTCTTCGGTCATATGTCCCAAGCAAGTATGCCAAAGGGCTACCTTCTCCATCTCAGCCATCAAGCTTGCTGCTTGATCTTTGATGTCTGTGTCTCTGATCATCTCATATAGACCATCCTTCATTGCTACTTTGATCACTATCAAAGATCCCTTGGTTACCTTAATCTTTCCTCCCTCTATTTTATATGTGTACCCCATGGAATCTAGCTGCCCTAATGAGATCAAATTCCTCTTCATATCTGGAAGATACCTCACATTCCTTAGTAACTTTGTCATCCCATCAAACATCCTCAACTGGATGTCTCCAATGCCTCTCACTTGATAAGAAGTTTCATTCCCCAGGAAAACCTTTTTATCATTGGTTTCTTTGAAATTGTTGAACTAATCCCGGTGAGGGCACATGTGATGAGTGCACCCAGTATCCAAGATCTATTTCCCACTGCCTTCTTACCCCCTGCTCACACTTGAGCACACAACAAGAACATCATCATCTTGCTGTTATATTTTGGCAACCGAAGCCTCTCCATTCTTGGTATGGCTTCTTCCCTCATCCCTCATCCTCTCCTTGTAATCTTTCTTGAAGTGACCCTCTTTGTGGCAGTAGTAACATCTCTTCCCTCCAAATCTCAGTTTAGAATGCACTCTCCTATGGCTTTCTCCTCTACCTCTGTCCTGGTAGTAGCCATATCTGTTATTGTGCGCTCTCCCATTGCTCTTTCCTCTACCTTTGTCCCAGTAGTAGCCATATATGTTTCTATGAACTCTCCTATGGCTCTCCCTTCTACCTCTGTCCCAGTAGTAGCCATGTATGTTACTGTGCACTCTCTCATGGCTCTCTCCTCTACCTTTGTCCCGGTAGTAGCCATGGATATTGCTGCCATACTAAGTTGTTAGCCTTCTTCTAATCAATAGTCCTTGTCCACTTGATGCAGTCCTCATCTTGGCATCAATATCATCTTGCAACTACTTATTAAGATCAAATTTAAAAGCAAAGATTCATTTATGAAGATACTTCTTATTAGGGAGAGTCTTGGCAAAAAACAACTCATCTAGTTTCTTCCATATGACAGCTAGATCTTCCGAGTCTCCGCACTCCCTTGTGACATTATCTGACATGTGCAAGAAGATAGAGTTGTATGCCATCTTCTTCATCTCATTCCGCTGGACCTCCGTGGTACTTGCAAGAAAAACATCATCTTCTCCAATTGCCAAGTCCACTTTCTGTTGCATAAGAACAGCCTTGATCTTCTGCTTCCAAAGAGCAAAATCTCTCTTTCCATTAAACTTCTCAGCCATGAAGTTTAAAGCCATCTTGTGGAGAAAATCCCAAATTTACAAGCACCCACAATTGCTCTCCAACTTCTTCTAAACCTCAAGAACATGATCGAAGATTGATCTCAACACCGTTCTTGAATCACCCCTCAAGAAAACAATATGATTTTGATCTTTACTCCGTTCTTGAATCACCCAAGAAGTTTGTTGTTTAATTCTTAGAGTCTTGCTCTGATACCTTCTGTTCTTGCTTCGATACCCAGCTGTGCAAGCTCTTCTGGCTCTGATACCACTGTTGAGAAACCACCTTGGATGATGCCCAGGAGGTGATCTTCCAAACACCTAAGTCTAGAATGACTTGTAAAGAAAAGAAACAACACACGAAGCAAGAAAGAAAGACACATCAATTGTTATCGAGGTTCGACAATAACCTACGTCCCCGTGAGTTCCTTTGAACTCTCTGCACTAAATCAATAAGTTCTTATAATCCAGCAACACCTCTCTAAGAATCCACAAGTTCTTGAAGGAACAAAGAAGAGAACAAGAAAACGATAAGGTCTTGAGTTACTATGGAACTTTCCCCCTTGGAAATTCCACTTACAAGTCCCTTGAATCCCCTTTCTATACTAATCTCTCTCTTTACAACCAGCCTCTCTAATGAGTCCCTCTTGTATACACACAATTCTCTCATTCATATGTTCTGTCACACACACACTTGTGTTTCTATCACATTGTTGTTTTGAGATTGAAGCTAGGTGAACCTTTATATAGTGCACCAACTTCTTGACCAATCTTGAGGGTCAATATCAACCCTTAGATCTAGAAGACTAATCATCTACATTCCTTCATCATTCCTTAGTGATCCTATGCGTTTTGAACTTGTCTTACGCATCATTTAAAATGCTGAAATAAAAGCATCAGGAATGCCTCGTGTTGAGGCTTGGATCAAGGCGTGCTGAGGCTTGGATCAGCCTAGGCCGCGGCGCGGACTAGGGCACCCTCTTCATCCTTTCTGGGTGCCACAGTGTGGGGGAGGCTGAGCCATGGTGCACACCTCCTCCAGGACTCCTTCTTTGCTGGGCACCGCACTTTGGAATGAGCTGGGCCGCGGCACACACTGGTGTGCACACATGCTGAACTTCATTCTTCACTTTGTTTAATCCTTGGACAAAACTCCAACAATTATATAGGGAAGACTTGCCTTATCGAATACCTTCATACTTTCAAATCCCCGATGTTTATCCATGGACATTTTGAGGCGACCATGTGTTGTGCCTTCTAAATAATCTTGCGAGAGACGACAAGGACCTAGTTCTCTCGTTTGCTGGCTAGTTTGATAAGGTCTTTTGACGACCTCAGTGAATAGTTTGCGACCCATTTCTTCAATAATTGAGGCCTTAAAAAAATATACTCAGCATCACTCAATACATTGATGAAACTCTTCGTGCCTACATCTCTCATTTCACTTTAGCTCTGACTTGCACCAAAAGATGGCAATAATGGCTTTCGTCAATGACCTTCAAACCTTTGACTTTAGCCATTACTTGTCTAGAAATCATCTGCATACCATGCCAGCCTTATTGGCGAAACCTATGAATCTTTTATCATTGAAGAAGAGCAAGCTTTCTACAAACAAAGGGAAGAAGCCCTAGCTAGGAAGAAGAAAAAATAGTTAAAAGGATCCAAGACTAAAAATGATCTCAAGATTAAATTCATTCTTTGTAAAGGAGATATGATCTATTTATGTCAGTTCTACAAAGACCATGGCCATGATAATGATGAATGCAAACACCTAAGGGATGAAATTGAAAGTCTGATCCAAAGGGGGTACATAAAGTAATTTGTTCGAATCGACTCCAAACAAAGCCCGACTTACGAAAGAAATCATAACCATCTAGACAAATAAAGACCTAGGCAAACCTCGAACAGAAAGGACAAGGAGTGAAGATGTCAAAGCCCAAAAAAGAAGTTGGATAATGCTACAACAGTAGGCATCATCAGAACAATTTTTTTGCGAGTCAGCCTTTAGGAGAGAATCTTCAAATTCTCGCAAAGCCTATGCACGCTTTGTTGGCTCAATAGAAAGACCAAACAAGAAGACCTGAACTGATTAAACCATCAGTTTTACAGATGAATACTTTAAAAGTGTACATTCCCCCATGACAATGCAGTGCTTGTAACACTGATTGTCATGAACTTTGCTGTTGAGAGGACTTTCATTGACAATGGCTCCTCACAAGACATCTTATCCTCCTGTCTAGGAATTCTAAACACCACATTCTTCTTGAAATAATCAACCCATGCACGATATGTCGACAACCAATCCATCTCCAATATCAAGTAAAAATCAATCACGTTTAGAGATAATAAATTCACTTTAAATTCTTTATAACCTATACCAATCACACAACCCCGATAATAATTTCTAATCACAACTCTATCCCTAGTGGGAACCTCAACAATAATGTTATTAATCAAAGGACTAACCCATGCATCAATAGATCTCATAAAAGTACTGGATGCAAAAGAATGAGTACAACTAAGATCAATCAATAATCTAGCAGTTATATCAAGAATAGATATTGTACCCATCACGACGTCAGGAGTTTCTTGAGTATCTTGCTGGGTCAGTGCAAATACTTTGTTATCTCTGGGCTGCGTCTGACTACTATATCATCTCTTAGAAATTGCTCCTCTACTTGGAGCTCTACCTCAAATATTCCCTGATCCACCACCTCTCTCTGGTTGTCCTCTTTCAACACCTCCAACTATCTCAAATGATCTCCTCAATGGACAATCCACACTGATATGTCCACTCTCTCCATAAACAAAACACATCAAGGTAGGACAATTTTGAGATAAATGTCCTATTTGTTTACACTTGTAACATTCTCTACTCTCCCTATCAAATACAATACTACTACCTCTCTTCACTGGCAGTCTCTCACCTCTACTGAATCCTCCAACTCCCATATGTTGTTTCCCAAATCTAGGAGTTCCACCAACAGAATTTTGAGCTCCCAAAGCTACAGATCCAACCTCTCTCTATAGACTATGAATAATGGTTCCTATGAAAAAGAATGACCTCTCTAAGGTGGTCTCCCACCCTGAATACTCATACTACCACCTTTAGAACCCTCAGGTCTAGTCCTCTTTAGCCACTCTCTGTGTCCTCTAGACTCTCTTTTGTCCTTTTCAATTTGAAGCGACATAAGTAGCATAATTCAAATGTCTCACATATAAAAGTTTGGATCATATCTCAAAGTGTAATCCATCAAGGAATGTCTTTCACTTCTTCTTCTCTGTATTCACCAACTCAGGCACAAACCTAGATAAAGTCACAAATCTACCATCATATTGTGTCACAGTCATTATATTCTGCCTCAATTGGATAAAATCTCTCTTCTGTTGGGATCTAAAAGTATCTGAAAAATATTTTGCAAAGAATACCTCCTTAAACCTACTATAAGTTAAGGATAGATCAATATCTGTACTCAGCTAGGGAGAGTATCATCCAACCACTCAAAGGCTTCACCCTCTAACTAAAAAAATAGAAAAAATAACTATTTGTTTGTTTATCATTAGTAACACACCAAATAAACACTTAACACATTTTACCCAAAACTCAACATCAAAAGGGTTATTAGATCTCTTAAAAGACGGGGGTTTCAACTTAATGAATTCGGTGAAACAATCACCCTGCATCTTCTGTGCAAACTTAACCTCACCCTCGTGAACATTACGTCTCATAGGATTTACAACAATATCAAGTTTTGATCTAACCTGCTAATCTAGTCTATGTTGTAAACTATCAACACTACTCTCAGTTGCATTCATTCTCTCAAAAGCATAAGCAAGAGCTTCTTTTAACTTATCTCTTCAAAAACTAGATTCTCTCATAACACCACTAGTACCAGGTGAAATAACAATATGTTCCCTTTCAAGAACCACAAACTCAACATCAATCTCAACATTTTCCCTTCTATACACTGGGGGCCTACCACACCCTCTCTGATTCATAACTTTACCTCTAGGTCTGTTACGCCCACGTGGCATCCTCAGACTCTGCATTAAGATATAATTTGTTTTAATCTTCCACTTCATTAAGTTTTATGTAGTCTACAGAATCATAAAACCTAATGCTTTGATACCAAAATTGTAATGATCCATCCCAGGTGAGCTCACCCCGAGGTGGTATCGTCATATTTTAGATCCAAACACGACACATACATGCAAATACTTAACACATCATCTATTAAAAATAATATTTACATCAATAACCTCAACTCTTTTTAGAGGAGTTACAATTCTTCACAAATTATACTCATATAATATTCAAATATTTACAATGTATGAATATATATCTGTATTTCTCAAAATTTTCTTGCTCTTTCTTTCTTATACAATCTGAGGTCGCAAACCACATATACTTACCTAGATTCTTACTCTTGTCTCAAAATAAAATCTATTAGTTCTGCTTGCAACCTAAAATTATTAATATTGAGGAATGAGCTTCACAAACTTAGTGAATTCAATTTACTAGAAGTACTCAATTTGTATGCTTATAGTCATAATTATATCTCAATCATAAATCATAATTCAAGATAATTATTCATCTATCACTTCTAATATAAATAGCTCAAATTGTATATCAATCATTTCCTAAATTATATGGTTTCAATCTTCATACTTACATTCTCTTAGATTTTTTCTCATATAAATATCATTTCAAATTTCTTGTCATATATTTAATAAACTCAAGATTATCATTTTAATATAATTTTCATCATAATTACTTCACCATGAGGTTTATATCATACAAACAATCATCATTTATAATATTATTTTATCTTAGTTTACCTTGTCATGAGGTTCACAACATAATACAATCAATTTATGATTTTCATATTACATCTCTTTTCATCATTTTCTCATCATATTTGTCTCTTTATGAGACTCATAATCATATCATCATTTCATAATCAATTTGATGCTTTAGCATCTTTAATAATAAAAATAAATATATACATGCATTCACATCCTCATTTCATCATCATTTCATTTTTTTCTTTCATATCTCATCATTTTCACATTTCATTTATACCATTCTCTGGTACATCATATGAAGACATCTCTCCACATGTCAACATGTTTCATCTGGACCAGCCATGGTTTTGGTCTTTTCTATGCATATGATCAATTATACATAAGCAAGTATATCACAACAACATATAAGTCAAAATCATTTTCTTTCATGAAAACTTTCTTTTTTATCATACATATCAAATCATCTCTTCATTTATACCAACTCATTGATCAAAACCTCAAGATCAACTTCTATCAATTTATCTCTTCAAAGTTATAATTTCACCAACTTCTCATATATACTTATTTCAATCATAATATAAATCATACTTCTATTAAATCATCAAATTCATACATGTTTCATATAAATCATCAAATCAACGTTTTCATAATACATATTCAATTTATTAATTCATACTTTGATTAATTTAAGTTTTATATACATTTCACATTTGTCTCGCTTACTAAAAGTAAATTGAACTCACCATGTAGCAATTAAAGCTATCGTGAGCCACATTTTCCTTTCCTGCTCCATTCAGCAATTACACTAGATTGCTGATCACCACCACCTAATCATAATATCATGTTCATTAATTTTTCTATATCTCGTATTTTAAATTTCTATACCCTATTATGGGTTAATTTCTCATGTATGCATGTTCACATTCCTTAATTTCAAAGATTTCAACAAAATCCTTTTTTCTTTTCTATTTAAATTCAAATTCAAATCATCTTTTTTTTATAAAAAAAAAGTAGAATAATAACTCTTCAAGAATAAAATTCTCATAATCAAATTCATGACTTTACCTTTTCAAAGCTTTTCCTCGTATTTTTTGAAAATCCATTCGTAAATTACTCGATTTCAAGATGAGATTATAAAATTCTTCAATTGTAAAGTGTTTGAAAGTGTTTATAAGCTTTTCTAGAGAAGGAGAAAATAGAGTTTGAATGAAGAAGAAATGAATTTACGTGGTGAAAAATCTTTATATACTAAAATTTTTGCTTACTGGATGACTAACAAGTCGACCACCCAAAAATTACCAGTCAACCTCCTTGAATTTACCAATGGATCGCCAAACAGTTACCAGTCGAGTGCCCAGTAGTTACCAGTTCACCACCCAGTCGACTGATAACCTTACCAATCAACTTACCAGTTGACCAACACCCCTTTTAAAGCCTTAAAATTTTATTTTTCATTATTTTTAAGCATTCTAACTCATTTCTTCAATATGTTTTCAAATTCGTACATCAAAATTTCTTCAAACTTGGGTTTTAAATCACTTTCTTCCTTGTAAATTTCTAACTATTGTCAGATAAAATGTTCAATATCTTTCTTCACAAATTCTTTCAAATTTTTACTTTCTTTCTTTCATGTATGCATGTTAATTCAATATATATTATTCAAATTACTTCTTTACCCTTATATCAAGGGTACGAGTATTACATTAGTGATAGTACATTTCGGTTTGAACTTCACCTAGAACGAATCATTTTGGGACCACAGTAAAAGGCAGAGCTAAACTCATTTAACAAATTCCATAAATATGATACAACCAAGATAATTGTTCACGTAACACCCTCAACCAATAGCAATTCCAATGGTTTGGCTTTTTTACAACCATGTGCCTACTTGGATTTTCATGAGTGCTTTAGCGACTTACCTAAGTCGCATGGAGAGTGGCTTAACTTCCATACTCATATAGGTGGCATCCATCAAAAGTATACTGCGATCAATACCCCATCCAAATTTGCATTATGGACCCATTAAGAGCTATAAGCTCATCTTCACACTAATCATAATTGAATTGTCATACACTATAGGGAAGGAATCTTACCAATCATTTTATATGAAAGGCGTATAGCTAAGTGATAGTTTCACATGAGACTCTAGTGACTTTGTTCTTCCCATTGAACCTCATTCATGGGATATCCAGTCATGGAGGTTGGGTATCAATCACATAGTCTCACTAATGGGCTCTTCTTACGATTCCCTCATTTAAAATCTCAAGTAAATGATAATTCATTGTTCCTTGAGCAAAAAACGTATGAGCTCTTTTTAATCAATTAAATATGAATCACTAAAGACCATAAATAAAATATATATATCTCTTGATAAATTAACAATATACATGATGTACTTTAAACTTATACACAACTTATAAGCATATAGTGATAGAATATCAAAACAACCAGTACAACAAGTAGTCAAAATAAGAGATTCCATAAAGATGCATGATTATCATTTCAAATCATAACCTAAGTCTTATTTGATAACTCAAATAAACAAGAAATGTTACTATCTTCAAAATAAAGATGCTTAAGCATCCTTTCAATTTATATTTGAAAAATAATTCTCCGAACAAGTTAGATAGGCCAACATTCTATTCAATAAACATATTAAATTCCAAATTATTCACTATATTTCATGTTATGAAATTCATGAAATAAGAAACATTCTGAAATTTTTATTACTCAATGATACTCTTCATTTCTCTATCCAGTAGTTTTCTTACTCTCCTATATGGAGTCTCATGATTTATTCCATAAACGACTAACAATTAAAATCCATTATAAGCCTTTAATCATTAAAGTATTTCATAATAAATCCTAACGGTTAGTGCCATAATGCTAGGATGATCTTGTAGATTACCACACAAAAAATTTATCCAATAAAATAATGTCTAGTATATAACTCATTAGGTAAGCGATGTAAAATAGTATGTCTAATAATTTTATCCACTACCTCTAAAATTTATTTGGTCATTTAATGATTTTCAATGTCTTCCATAAGTACTAGATCAGTTAGTATAAGAGCAATTTTAATCAGATCTAAAATAACATAAAATTTTTGTTGCCATCAAAAGGATCAACTTTAGTAAATCAGGTCATATTTTGACATAGTGAGAATTAAAGCATCTATAATGAGATCTACCTTTAAAATTGTTCAAAATTTTTTTAGGATCACTTTAATTCTTGTCACAAAAAAAAAAATACTAATAAAAAAATAATGATTAAATAAAAAGAACATGGAAACTTAGCTATAGAGGCACGCAGAGGCTTTTTTCTTAAGGTATATTTTGATTCCCTGAAGTCTTTGACTTAGTGTGTATAGTCCCAATGCATCTACCCTCCATGATTTAACTATAGCAATCTTTTGTATGAATGTGGATCCACTACAAAGGCTAAAGGATTGCTACCGAATTTTTTTTACTATTTGACACAAGACTTCATAAAATATAAAGAGAAAAAGAGAAAAAATGGATTGTTCAATGTGTGTTTTTCTAGGCTCTTGGACTTATAAGCCCACTAAATGGTGAAATTACGTTAAGATAATGATCAATAACGACCCTAATAACTAGTGGCCTATACGGCTAATTTGTCCCCAATATTTCCAATGGCTAGTTGGACTATAACAGCTAGTTACACAAAGGTTAGGTGTTTTGAAACACTTCAAAAATAAAGCTAACAGTGGTAACGGATCATCCGCTTCGGCAAGTCCTTCATAAGCTGATCTATCAGGGCGACTATTCAAGTGGTCTATTGATTTTGGTGAATTTGAGATCCGATAAAAGCCTACACTGACCATCAAAGCTCAAGCATTGGCCGACATTATTATCGATTGCACTTTCCTTGATCACCCTATTAAAGGGTAAGAGCTCGAATCACAACCGGAACTCCCAAACTGGAAACTCTTTGTGAACGACTCATTTGACGCCGTAGGAAGCGGAGTCAATCTCATCCTTATCATTCTGGAGGGAGTCACTATCGGGTATACCCTACAATTCGACTTTAAGGCTTCAAACAATGAGGCTAAGTATGAAGCGCTCATTACTGGGATAAAGTTAGCCCGTTTTGTAATGTTTGAAGCTCTAGAAGTGTTCAGGGATTCACAGTTGGTGGTAAACCAAGTGACAGGGGAGTATGAAGTGAGAGGAGCCTAAATGATAAAGTATTTGGCTAAAGCCAAGTAACTGATTAAACAATTCAAGAAGATGAAGGTGAGTCGGGTGCCATAGTAAAAGAATGATAAGGCCGATGCCTAAGCCAACTAGCATATTTTAAAACCTCTATCCTTCTGAGAGTAGTCTACGTCAAAGTCTTATCCAGTCCCACCATGGAGAAAGCTAAGATAATGGATATATATAATAAACCTAGTTGGATAGATCTAATTGTCAAATATCTTCAAAATGGTCAACTACCTAAGTCGAGGAATGAGGCAAAAAAGTTAATATCTTTAGTAGCCTAATATTGCATTATCAAGGACCAACTGTGTAGAAGATTACTCACATTACCTTACTTAAAATGTCTCAAGCCTTGAGAAGCAGATTATATGCTAAGAGAAGTCCATGAAAGAATTTGCAAGAATCACTTAGGTGGTTGAGCTCTGGTGCACAAAATCCTAAGGAAGGGATATTATAAGCTAAGGCTTGAAAACAAATGCTAGACTTTGTCAAAAAGAGTGTCCAATGCCAAAAGTTCACCTTGATACCTCGTTGTCCCACCAATCTTGTAACAGTCATCACAAACTAATACCTTTTGCAATGTGAGGCATCGACATACTTGGTCCCTTTCCTAAAGCCCCAGCTCAGCTGAAGTTTCTGATCATGACAATTGATTATTTCACAAAATGAGCTTAAGAATAAGCCATCGCCAAGATCACAGATGAGAATCAAGAGACTTCATTTGAAAGTCCATAGTTTATTGGTATGGGATACCAAAAGTGTTGGTCATAAACAATGGGAAGTAGTTTGAAAGTGTCTGCTTCCAAGACTTTTGCAAAGACTTGCAAATTGATTATCGGTTATACTCTATTGGATATTTTTAAGCCAACAAACAAGCCAAGGTGATAAACAGGACCATATTACACACTTTGGAAAAGAGACTCGAAAATACCTAGAGACTATTAGTAAAATAACTGCCACACACGCTCTAGGCTTACAGAACCACACCTCGATCCTCAACAGGTGAAACTCCTTTCTTTTTGGCCTTTGAGTCCGAGGTTGTGGTCCTTGTCGAGGTAGGAAAACATTGCGCTGACTACAACCCTTTGAAGCCAATAACAATAGAGAATGATGGAAGATGAATTTAGACCTGATAAAAAGAATCAAAGATAAAGCCCTACTAAAGCTTGTAAAATATCAGCAAAGAACAACCAAGTATTACGACTTTAGAGTGAAGCAAAGAATGTTTAGGCTTGGATACTTAGTACTTTGTAAGAAAGAGGTTTATTGTCCTCGTGAAACTAGGAAGCTCGCACCCAACTATGAGTGATTGAATCACATTAATAAAGTGATCAAACAAAGGACCTTCAAGCGAGAGAGAATGGATGGAACACCTATGCCACACAAATGGAACTCTGAGAATCTACGCAAGTTCTATCAATGATGTCTCTCGTTTTCCTTTCAAAGAAAGCTTGAGAAGCTATGCAATGTAAAATTTTCAAGAAATGAATGAAAGATGATTATCTACTTTTGCTAAAAGTCAGTTTTCTTTCTTTAACATCACACACTAAGTGGTAAAACCAAGACAACACAAAGATGTCTTGGGCTGAACCAAGCACATATTCAAAGTTTGAAGTTAAGGCTCCGAGGAAGGCCTTAATGACAGAACAAATATGAAGCCAAAGAACCAAAGAGATACTTTAGCTTAGAGCAGCATGAACTCCCAACATTAGGCAGAACCAAGCCATCCAAACACTTAATAAAATCCTATGTGAGATAACTCGAAAGCTTTAAGTCAAACCAGGTATCAATCCTAACCCGAAATCAAAGCACCAAAGAGATGCTTTGACTTGGATAAGGAAGTTTGTGAGCCAAAATGGAGGACAAAAGTGCACCACTTAGGAAAATTGAAGGCAAAATCAAAATTCAGGATATGTATCAACAATTGATAAGAAAGAAAAGGAAAATTCCAACAAAACATTATTTCGTTAACAAAATAGAAAGTTACAAATGGAGGGCACTCAAAACAAATACAAAAAAAAAGAAAATCTTGACCTAGTCCTTGGCCTTGGTATCCACCTCTTTAGGTACCTCCTCCTAGCATGCCCCAAAGATGGCCTCTAGGCTGACCTTAACCTCACCACTTCCTCTTCAAACCATGGTGACCTCACCTTCAACCTCAGGCATGACCAAGCGGGACCACTCGATGTCAGGCTATAGCTTAGCTGCCTCCTTCTTTGTAGACTCGAAACCTATTGAGGGGCATTAAGCAGCCTTATTGAGCAGATCAGCCTTGTAAGTCTCAAACTTCCTGTACTACTCAATGGCCACCTTTTTTACCCTCTTGAGTTCCTCATGTAGTCAACTAATTTTCATTATCTTTTCATCTTGGATGGCTTTAGCGAGCTCGGTAAAAGTAATAAGGTCGGTCTGGAGAGCCTTCTCGGAGGAACGAAGCTCCTGCACTTTCCTATTCTCAGTGGAAAACTTTTTTCAATATTTGTTATTGTCGTCATAGAGGTTAGTGATGCCTCTGTCCATTTAGTAGATTCGTTCTTACACAAAAACCGCTAGCACACCCATTTAGAAAGAAAGAATTGCATTAAAGAAGGAGAAAAGAAACCCTAAAAATACATTAAGCATAGGAAATCGTACCTTCTAAGTATACTCAACCAAAGATGATGAGAGTATCTCGAGGAGATATTCCCCAATCACGGCCTCGTCTACCAAAGATATGGTCACCCAAAGCAACTAAGTCATTATATAGTTGTTTCTTAAAGAAAAGTCCCTAATCTTCATCCTCTAGTGTCATTGGGAGATGTTAGAGTTGCTAGAAGCCCTGCCAAGTTTAGGAAGAGGAAGAGAAGCGAGAGGGGGGGGGGAGTTTGTTGAGTGATGTGCAAATTTTAAATGCTCGCAAGTGCATAATCACAAATAGTGTTGCGATGAGTTTACTCTCGAGCACGATCTCTTGAGGAATTGCAGTGGTTTAAATCCTAAATCACTTTCTTAAAATTACTAAAACAAACTTTGAAATTAAATCCTAAACACTCTAATTAAAAGATTGGTGAAGAGAAAATTGAAATACAAACAATTAAGTAAATTAAACAAAACAAATTATGAAGAGATGAGTATAATCAATGAGAACAACTGAGAGTTTAGCTTCCTATCCAATCATGAATTGGAACATTTGGTGAATATAAACAATTAATCAACATCCAAGATTATTGGTATTTTTGCTAAGACTAGAGAATGCCATTGATCGTGTTTATTCTCAATTTATAACTAATTAATTAAATTTCATGGATCATGTTCATCAATTAATTAGTTAAATTAAGTATAAGAAAAACGCAACCACCTAAATCACAATTTGATTTGAATCCTGATTTAAATTCCTATTCAAGAAAGCTTAATTAGGTCTAGATGATTTGTCCTCAACCTAATCTCAAATATTAACCTTGACTATCAATAATAGATGGCCAATCCACAAGCAATAATCAAAGGTATGAAGGATATTGAATAAGAAATAATATGGAAAATTTCATAAAACTAAATCCACCAAAATATCCAAAACAATCAAGGTAGCTAAGCCAAACGCCCAACAATGCGTTCAGCCGCTCATGTTTAAATCCCAATCACAGAATTCAAATACTAGGGTTACAAGCATATTGAAGGACAAAATGAGCAAATATAGAGTTTCTTCCCGAATTATACGATGAATTCTCAAAGTCTTGAAATGATTGATCATCATCTTCAGTCTCTTGATAAGTCGTCTTGATGAAAGAACCTGTCTCCTCCTTCAGTCTCCCAAAACTCCTCTTGATAATATCTTTCCAAGAACTACCGTCATCTGCCTGGTTATCTGAGTCTCAAATTCCTATATATAGCTGTATGTAGACGGCTTTGTAGACAAAAAGTCACCTTAGGGTTTCTGTTCAGGCTGTGTGCTTCCACTGCTGTCCAAGCCTAGTTGTGCTGCTGTCCAGGTCATGTGTTTGCTGCTGTCCAGAACTGGTCTGGTTGTGCTACTGTCCAGCCCATGCAAATCCCAAAAAAAATTAGAATTTAATAGCTCCTTCACTTCCACCATGCCGAAATCACGCACAGCCTAACCTTTGTGTACTAAAACTGCCATAACTTTCTCTAGAAAAATCATATTTATGAGCCATAAAATTCTCCAGAAAATAGACATCCAAATATTTCCAAGAATATATGGTTCATCTTCTGATTCTTCCTAAATCAGTACAATTTAATCCGTAAAAATCACTTCTGCCACGCTAAAATCACTCACTGTCTGACCTTTGTCTACTAAAATGGTCATAACTTTCTCTAGAAAAATCATATTTACAAGCTATAAAATTCTCCAGAAAATAGACATTCAGATCTTTCTAAGTATATATGGCTCATCTCCTGGTTCTTCCTGAATCAATACAGTTTAATCCACAAAAATGACTGACTTGTACCGACAATTATGGCAATTTAGTGAAACTCCTTTTCAAGTGCTTGTGAACCAGTAAAACAACGAAAAATAACTTAAAGTAACAAATTCCTTAGCTAAACATATAAATAAATACTTGAAAAATATACAAAATACTAGGACAAATATTCATTCATCAAATACCTCCAAACCTAGATTTTGCTAGTCCTCAAGCAAAACTAAAGAAGACATAAACAAAACAAACCTAAAAACTTAAATCAACAAAACCTTAATGCCTTAATTCTTATTATGACTCATATCTAGATATCTTATGCACAATTATGTTCACAGTCTCAACACTTCACAATTCATTGCTCAAATCAAGTACACATCGCACATCCATATTCCAATGCTCAAAACACCTCACGTCAATTACCCCAAAACCTAACGTCAAGAATCCGAATTCGCTACGACTCTAGGCCTCACAGGATTCACTCATTAAGCACACCGAACCTAGGCTTCAAACACTCATCAAGCATATGCGAATAGAAGTTATGTAAATAAGAAATTTCAAATATAAATTCGCATACGAATATGGATATCATCAAAGAATGCTCATATGTTTGCAAAATAGATTTCATGAAAGGAATCAAATGTTAGGATTGCAATGCTATCACATCACCTATATCATATCCTAGTCAAACACCTCAAGCAAAACATATTGAGTATGAACCTATGCATAGATGGGCGTGGTTGGCCGAGCCTAATTTACACCAAATCTCTTTCTTTTCAACTCTTTATAAGAGCGACTTCAATACCCTTGAAGTATCTCAGGTCCTCTTTCTTGTCTAACCAAATCTCTTTTTGACATGTTTCTTATATATATATATATATATATATATATATGAATAGAAATTTGGATAATTTTCCAGAGACAGTGGCAACTAGGGCGTATAACGATAGGCACATACTCAAACTTCTTACTCAAGTCATTCAACTAAAATAATGAGAATACACAACATGATACTTCAAGTGAGTTATATAATCCTAGCATTCAATGCAAAACCTATAGAGATCATCTAACAATTAAGGTCATAACGAAGAGTGTTTAAGAGTACCAAGAAATTAACTCTCAGAATAAAACACTTATGGCTCAAATAACTCACTAAGTAGTCTCCACTATTTGATTCTCAGTCATTAGATCTAGGTTCATCTCAGTATCAACATCAAAAGCGCGGTCTATAGAATATGAATATGCATCAATCCTCACAACAACTTGTCAGTGTTAAAGAAACTAAACTCAACATGCATAAAAAACTTGATTACTAACCATAAAAAAAAATTGTAGCATGAAAATTTTATCTCAACAAGTTCTAATTGCACCCCCAAACCTAAACTAAACATTGTCCTCAATGTATGAAATCAAATACACATTTAGAAAAATATTTTGAAGGGAACAATGAAAATGAAATAACAGAAAACATACTCTATCAAATGGGTGGGTTGCCTCCCACCAAGCGCTTTCTTTAACATCTTAGCAAGATGTTGGTTGAACTTATTCAAGATCGTACACCTCAATGCACTCAACAACCCCCTTCTCATGGACTCCTTTTAAGTAAGGCTTCACACGATGCCCGTTGACCTTGAATGTCCCTTGAGTCTTCGGGTTTAGCAACTCTACCATTCCATGAGAAAAAACATTGACTACCGAAAATGGTCCGCACCATCTTGACTTCAATTTTCCTAGAAATAATTTGAAATGAGTGTTAAATAAAAGAATTTTCATTCCAGGATAAAGAGACTTGCGGATAAGGCCTTTGTCATGGTAACACTTAGTGCATTCTTTGTAGATTTTTGCATTCTCATAGGCTTCATCACGAATCTTTTCTAACTCATTGAGTTGTAGTAACCGCTTCCCTCCTGCCATTGTCATGTCTATGTTCAACTTCTTGATTGCCCAATACGCTTGATGCTCAAGTTTAGCCGGTAAGTGGCATGTCTTTCCAAAAACCAACCGATATGGGCTCATCCCAATGGGTGTCTTGTATGCCGTGCGGTATGCCCACAATGTGTCATTAAGCTTGGTTGCCCAGTCCTTCTGTGATGGTCACACCGTCTTTTCCAGAATGCCATTGATTTGTCGATTGCTTACCTCAACTTGACCCGAAGTTTGTGAGTGATATGAAGTCCCTACCTTGTGTGTGATGCTATTTCTTCAACAACCCGTCACAGAGTTTATTGCAAAAATGGGTTCCTCGATCACTGATTATGGCCTTCGGTGTCCCAAACCTGCTAAATATCACATCCTTAAAAAATTTCACAACATAATTAGCATCATTGGTTCGGGTTGGTATAGCCTCAACCAATTTGGACACATAATCAACTGCAACTAATATATATTCATATCCAAGTGAAGGTGGAAAAGGACCAATGAAATCAATTCCCCAGACATCAAATAATTCAATGACAAGATTGTTAATCAGAGACATCTCATTTCTCTTTCCAATACTACCAGTCCTCTGACAATTATCACAACACATGCAAAACTTATAAGCATCTTTAAAGAGAGTTGGCCAATAAAATCCAGATTGCAATACCTTAAGGGTCGTTTTCTTACCTCCAAAGTGACCCCCACTATAATACCCATATTTGTAAAATAAGGGTAAAGAAGTAATTTAATAAATATGACATGAAATTAAAATAATATATTTACATGAAGGAATTAGTATTGAATAAAATAATTCTTTTGAAAACAATGGATGCGTGGGGCGTAATTACAAAGAAAGAGAAAAAAAAATTGGACACGTGGGAGCGTAGTTAAAATACATATATTAGTTTTTTTTTTTATAAAAAAAAGATAAAAACGTGGCAGCAGTTGGCAGCACCTGTTGCCAAGTTAATGCATGTTTTACAAGTGCATTTTATGTGGAGCATGAGAATTTGGCTGTAACCTTGGTTGCCAATCAATTTCAACAATTGGTTTTCTCTCTCTCTGTGTCTCTCTCCCTCTCTCTCTCTCTCTCTCTCTCTCTCTCTCTCTCTCTCTCTCTCTCTTATATATATATATATATATATTATGAAATTACTTAACAGAATTCGTTTATTTTTTCTTTCAAATTTTTTTATTTCTTTAAACACTTGAGGACCCAAAGAAAAGTTAAAAAACAAAATTTTGAAGGGGTTTACTGTGGAATTTCATAGAGAATCACGAGAAGCTATCAGAAAAACATAAGGTAATAATGTAGTGTTTATTTTTAAATTTTTTAGTATTCATGAAATTTCCCAAATTCATAGTGAAAATTTTCACAGGGTGTGGTTTATAACGAATTCAAGAATAAATTATAAATTTAATAAAAATACGATGTTAAGTGTTGACGATCTACAACTGAGGGAATTTTTGAGAAGAACAGGAAAGGCAAGGAAGTGATCCATGGGTAGCATTAAGTGCTACGTGGTGAGTTGGATTTACTTTAAGTAATCTAAATAAAAATTTTGAAATATCTAGTAGTAATATTAAAATAAATTATTAGCTTATGTTTTGGTGATAGATAAATAATTGGTTGATAGGTATGGTATTAATATTGGACACGTAGAACATTATTATGTGAAAAGAAATATTATTAGAATGATAAGTTGATTTAATAATGATGGTGATAAATAAATTATTGACGAGTTTTGGTTGATGTTTTGATACGAATTATGAGGAGATGAAATTTAGTGGATCTTGACAAGCTTTGATGGATGATTTGATGTGATTTGGGATGAGAGGAATTTAGTAGAATTTTTTTATATAATTAGAGAAAAATCAGGATAATCAGTCTGAATGCATGCTTGTTTTTATTTTATTATTTATATGCATATTCGTATCAGTTTTCATATATATCTGAATGAGAATAAAAGAACCGGGAAGGCAGCAGGTCTAAATGAGAATAAAAATATTTTAATTATTTTTTTTATATATTATATCATTGTTCGTATGCATATGCATTAAATAAAAGAAAAGAACCGGGAAGGGATCTGTCTAATTGAAAAACTATGACAGCCGGTATAGGCTGGAATTAAAAGGGACACCGTGACAGCTGTTATATGCTAAAAATGAATTCCGTGAAAGCTGGGACAAGCTGTAAAGAAAAGAACCGGGAGGGAGCCGGTCTAAGATAATAAAAGCATGTCGACATATGGGAAGATGTTCGCATAATAATAATTCATGCATTGTATCTGTTTTAATTATTGCTTGCATCATTGAACTATTGATGTGTGGTGAAATTGTTATAGATGAATTGGTCTCATAAAGAGAGACAGTTATGATGAGAAAGAAACAGAGAATGATAAGAGCCATCTAAATGGTGGATTTTATGATGTGAACCTCGTTACAAGGTAATTATGAGAAAATTGATGGTCTTAAGGTGAACCAATGAATGAGAAAAAGAGATTGATAGAGAATGAATCTTATGACATGTGTAGTGATAGTTGAAAGTTATCATCAAGTTATGTGAAATATAAATGATTAAATATAAAAAGGGATAATATGCAAACTAAATACTTTTAGTAAATTTAATTCACTGAGCTTATGAAGCTCGCCTCTCATTGTGCAATGATTTCATGTAACAGGCATGTCATATAATTTGGTGAGTTGAGGTTCAGAAGAAATCATTTTCTATAAGTCACGTACGTGTCAACATCCTCAGACTAATGAGAAAATAAAATAAAATTTTATTTGTAAATATTCATGCATTTTACGTTTTATCTAATGTTTAAAAGATCAGATTGATGAAACTCATCTGTTGAGGGTTGAGGATTGATGTAAAATTTTCTGTATGTGTTAGTTATTTTTATTGTTGCATATATGTGTCGTGTTGGGATTTTCAAAATGTGATGACACTGTCTCGGGGGTAGCCAACTCGGGATGGGTCATTATAATTTTGGTATCAGAGCATTAGGTTTTATGATTCTGTAGACTGCATAAAAAATAAGAAAGTGGAAGATTTAAAAAAAATTATATTTTAATAGTATGAGGATGACACATGAACGGACTAGAGCTAGAGTTAGAGTTGTTGATTTAAAAGGTCGTGGTAAGCCCCCAATATTTTTTTCAAGTCGAGATTGAGTATGAATCTGTGATTCTTAGAAGGGAATGTGTTGATAGTATGATTGATATTAGTAAAGCTGTGAGAGAATCTGAAGTTGAAAGAGATGAGCTAAGATAAGCTCTTACACATGCTCTTAAGAAAATGAACGTAACAGATGATAGAGTTGATAGCTTATAACATAGACTTGATGAATAGGCTAAGACAGTACTTGAAGTTATTGTAAATCCAGTAATGATAAATGTTAAAAAAGGGGAAAAGTGAGTTTATGAATGAGATGCATGTTAGGCTATGTGTGAAGCCTAGTGGTTTTTTTTTGGTCCAATTTGGTGTTTTCAGCACTGTTTGGTATCTGTTTTATTTTAACCCGAAAATATAAGGGTTTCATCTTATTCTTTTGTGTAAGTATGTGAGCCATTTTTTGTGAATACTATGAAGGGTGTCTAGGGGTGAGACCTCATTGTATTGTTCTTCAAGACATAGTGAAATCGCTGCAACTCTATGGACGTAACCCGAGTTTTGGTGAACCAAGTAAATCTGTGTGCTGTGTGCTTGTCTTTGATTTATTTCTATTTTCTTCTCTATATTCGTATCTAAAGATCCGTAGGGATAGGGTAGTTTAACCCTAACAACTGGTATCAGAGCTATTGGTTTTTTGAGTGGGAGCGATGGCCGGAGAAGAAGAAAAGGCGACAGGAATTGAGAAATTCGATGGCATAAATTTTGGGTATTGGAGGATGCAAATCGAGGATTATCTCTATGGGAAGAAATTACATTTGCCTCTGTTAGGGGCAAAGCCAGACAGTATGAAAGAAGACGAATGAAATCTTCTTGATAGACAGGTACTGAGAGTTATTCAATTAACTCTATCAAGATCAGTTGCGCACAATGTTATGAAGAAGAAGACCACCAAGGATATGATGGCGGCTTTGTCCAGTATATATGAAAAATCATCGGCTAACAACAAAGTGCATCTGATGAAAAAGTTGTTCAATTTGAAGATGGCGGAAAGTACCCCTGTTGCGTAGCATCTGAATGAGTTCAATACAATTGTTAATCAATTGTCCTCTATTGAGATTGATTTTGATGATGAGATCCATGCCTTAACTATTTTGGTTTCTTTTCCAAACAGTTGGGAAGCTATAAGAATGACGGTGAGTAATTCTGCAGGGAAGAATAAACTCAAATATGAAGATATTCGAGATTTGATTTTAAGCGAAGAGGTTTGTAGGAGAGATGCGGGTGAAACCTCGAGTTTTGATTCCGCTTTAAATCTTGAGACAAGAGGTAGAACACAGGATAAAAATTCCAATCGGAGTAGATCAAAATCCAGAATAGGAGGTAGGAGTAAATCCGGATCTGGATGACAACTGGAATGCTCGAATTGTGGCAAAACTGGCCACTTTAAGAAAAATTGTATAGAACCACAGAAGAAAAGGAATGAGAACGATGCTGCAAATATTGTGACAGAAGAACTACAGGATGCCCTATTACTTTCTGTTGACAGTCCCATTAACTCGTGGGTTTTGGACTCAGGAGCTTCTTTCCATACCACTGCACACGGAGAAATCATATAGCACTATGTGACAGGTGATTTTGGGAAGGTATATTTGGCTGATGGAGAAGCCTTGGATATTGTGGGTATGGGAAACGTTCACATTAAATTGCTGAATGGGTCTGTGTGGTTGATACAAAAAGTGCGACATGTTCCAAAATTGATGAGGAACTTGATCTCTGTAGGACAGCTTGATGCTGAAGGTCACACGGTGACATTTGGGGCTGGTACTTGGCAGATTACAAAGGGAGCCATGGTAATGGCTCGTGGAACAAAAATGGGTACTATGTACATGACTTCAAGTGTGAGAGATACTATTGCAGTGATTGATGCAAAAGTTGATACAAACATATGGCACCGCAGGCTTGGTCATATGAGTGAAAAAGGGATGAAAGTGGTGCTATCTAAAGGGAAACTGCCAGAGTTGAAATCCCTTGACTTTGATTTGTGTGAGAGCTGTACTCTTGGGAAACAGAGAAATGTCAGTTTCTTGAAAGGAGGCAGAACTCCAAAGTCTGAAAAATTGGAGTTAGTACACACAGATTTGTGGAGAGCTTCCCCGGTTGCATCTCTTGGAGGTTCGCAGTATTATATCACATTTAGTGATGACTCAAGCAGGAAAGTATAGGTTTATTTTCTAAAAAATAAATCTGAGGCATTTGAGACCTTTAAGAAATGGAAAGCCATGGTTGAGACTGAAACAGGTTTGAAGGTAAAATGTTTGAGGTCTGATAATGGTGGAGAGTACATAGATAGGGGGTTTAGAGAATTTTGTGCTGCTAATGGGATTAGGATGGAGAAGACTATTCTCGAGACACCACAGCAGAATGGCGTGGCTGAGCGCATGAACAAGACCCTCAAAGAGCATACTAGAAGTATGAGGTTTCATGCTGGGTTACCATAAATTTTTTAGGCCGATGTTAGCACAACAGCTCACTTAATAAATCGAGGACCGTTAGTTCCTTTGGATTGCAGGATACCTGAAGAGGTATGGAGTGGAAAGGAGGTCAACCTTTCTTACTTAAAAGTTTTTGGCTGTTTATCTTATGTTCATATTGACTCTGAAACTCGCAGTAAACTAGATACTAAATCCAGAAAATGTTTCTTTATTGGCTATGGTGATGAAGCTTTTGGTTATCGGTTTTAGGATAATCAAAATCGAAAAATCATCAGAAGTAGAAATGTGATTTTCAATGAACAGGTTATGTACAAAGACAGGTCAAGTGTAGAATCTGTTGTTACAGGGCCAGAACCAAAGAAGTCTGAGTTTGTTAACTTGGATGAATTTTCTGAGAGCACAGTGTAGAGTAGGAGTCAGGAAAATTATGAGAATACAGACTCACAGGTAGAATAGTGTATGCCTATAAATGCTATCCGAAGGTCTTCTAGGAACATTAGACCTCCACAGCTGTTCTCACCATCCTTGTTCTATATTTTGTTGATTGACAGTGGTGAGCTAGAATGTTATGATGAAGCTTTGCAGGTTAAAAATTCTAGCAAGTGGGAGTTGGCCATGAAGGATGAAATGGACTCACTGATGACGAATCAGACATGGGAACTAACTGAATTGCTAGAAGGGAAGAAAGCTTTACATAACAAATGGGCACATAGAGTAAAAGAAGAGCATGATGGTAGCAAGCTCTACAAGGCTAGATTGGTTGTGAAAGTGTTTCAACAGAAAGAGGGTGTTGATTACACAGATATTTTCTCTCCAGTTGTGAAGCTAACAATAATCAGGCTGGTACTGGGAATTGTGGCTGCAGAGAACCTACATCTTGAGCAGTTAGATGTGAAGACAGTATTCCTTCATGGTGCTTTGAGGAGGATATTTATATACATCAGCCACAAGGATTTGCAGTGCAGGGAAAATAAAAATCAAGTTTGTAAACTGAGAAAGAGTTTGTATGGGTTGAAACAAGCTCCAAGACAATGGTACAAGAAGTTTGACAGCTTCATGTGTAGCACCGGGTTCACAAGGTGCCAGGCAGACCATTGTTGCTATGTTAAAAGTTTTGACAACTCTTATATCCTATTATTGTTGTATGTGGATGATATGCTCGTTGCAGGGTCTAACATTGAGAAGATTAATAATCTCAAGAGGTAGTTGTCAAAACAGTTTGCAATGAAGGATTTGGGTGCTGCAAAACAAATCCTTGGTATAAGAATCATCAAAGACAGAGTCAGTGGGACTTTGAAACTTTCATAGACAAAGTATGTGAAGAAGGTTCTCAGTTGATTTAGCATGGATAGTGCTAAACCAGTAAGCACACCTTTGGCTAGTCATTTTAGACTATCTAAGGATCAATCATCAAAGATAGAGCAGGAGCAGGACTACATGATTAAGGTTCCCTATACCTCAGCTATTGGAAGTCTTATGTACGCCATGATCTGTACAAGACCGGACATTGCACATGCAGTGGGAGTAGTGAGTAGGTATATGAGTAATCTGGGAAAACAACATTGGGAGGCAGTCAAATAGATCCTGAGGTATTTGAAAGGCACTTCAGTTACATCTTTGTGCTTCACAAGGGCAGGTTTAAAACTGCAGGGTTTTTTGGATGTGGATTTAGCTGGTGATGTTGATAGCAGGAACAATACTACAGGGGTTATGTATACTCTGGGTGGTATAGCTGTAAGTTGGGCTTCTAAGTTGCAGAAAATCATTGCTATCTCTACTATAAAAGCTGAGTATGTAGCCATAACTGAAGCTGGGAAGGAGATGATTTGGTTACAGGGTCTCTTGGATGAGTTGGGTAAGAAGAATAATAGGGGTACTCTACACAGTGATAGTTAGAGTGCTATTTTTCTTGCTAATAATCCGGCGTTTCATTCCAGGACGAAGCATATACAGCTGAGATATCACTTTATTCACTCTCTTCTCGACAGTGAACAGTTGGTACTGGAGAAGATTTATGGAATTGAGAATCCAGCAGATATGTTGACTAAGGGTGTCACTATTGAGAAATTAAAGTTGTGCTCAACTTCAGTTGGTCTTCAAGCTTGAGGACATGTGAATAAGTTACGGTGATGGTTTCTTTGTTTGAAGGCATGTGGTGCTTGGTGTTAGTGATTGGACCAGTCTCCAAGTGGGAGATTGTTAGGTTATGTGTGGAGCCTGGAGGTTTTTTTTTTGTCCAATCTGGTGTTTTCAGCACTGTTTGGTATCTGTTTTATTTTAACCCGGAAATATAAAGGTTTCATCTTATTCTTTTGTGTAAGTGTGTGAGCCATTTTTTGTGAATACTGTGAGGGGTGTCTAGGGGTGAGACCTCCTTGTATTGTTCTTCAAGACATAATGAAATTGCTGCAACTTCGTGGAAGTAACCCAAGTTTGGGTGAACCACGTAAATCTGTGTGCTTTGTGTTTGTCTTTGATTTATTTCTATTTTCTTCTCTATATTCGCATCTAAAGATCCATAGGGATAAGGTAGTTTAACCCTAACAATGCAGGGAGATATATTAAGTTGAATGCCTTGTTGTTTAAAGGATCTATGAATCCTTTTAAGCCTAAGTTTTGGGAGAAATATGTAGAGAGATTTATTTGATATTTTACCAATTACTAATAGGCAGAAGGTCGTCTTTACTACGTTCAAGTTAGAGAGAGAGGCCCTAGAATGGTGGGAGAATATTCTTCACAGGATAAGAACAGATATTGATAGACCCTTAACCTGGAATAAGTTTAAGGAGGTTTTTCTTGATAAATACTTTTCTTATACCTAGCCCAACAAGATAGAGATTTTATTTATTTGGGGAAAATGTGTTGACTGTGGCTCAGTATGATAGTAGATTTGTTGTGTTATCAAATGGTTGTACCAGAAATGGTAGATCTAAAGGAGAAGAAATGTAAGAGGTTCATAGATGAACTATGTTTTAAGATTTGATCAAAACTGTCTCACATGAGCCATGTGATTCATGTCAGATTAGTGGATATAACCCTTCAGATTGAGAAGGATATGATGAAAATTAGAGGTATGAGGAATTAGCCGAAGATGTCTAGATTTGAGGAACCCAGAGATGATACCAGTATGAGTGTGCAGGGTGGGAGACCACCCATAAGAGGTGTTCCTTGTCACAGAGAAACTATAGTACAGAGTCAGAGGCAAGTATAACTTGTTGCTTCTATAGCTCAAAATAATATTGGTGGGACCCTTAGATTTGGGAGACAGATTATGAGAATGGGGAATCATGGCAGAGAAAGTAAGTATGCCACCAAGGGGAAGTGGTAATCTGCTGTATGATTAGGAGACAAAAGTTTGTTATAGATGTATTCAGATAAGATATTTATCACAGAATTGTCAAAAATTGAAGTGCTTTGTGTATAGAGAATGTGGACATATCAATGATGGTTGATTTTGGTGCAACCCATTCTTTTGCATCCAATATTCATATGAAGTCTATTGAAGTATGTATTAGTCCTTTGATGCAAAATATTTTTGTTGAAGTTCCAACTAGAGATAGAGTGAAAATCATAAATGTTTACAAGAGTTATGTGATTCGTATCAGTGATAGATAATCTAAAGCTAATTTATTATCTTTGAATATGGTTGATTGTTCCAAAAAGAATGTAGTGTTCAAAATATGGACATGAAGATTAAGAAGTTAGAATAAATCTTGGTAGCGAAATATTTTCGTGATGTGTTTCGTGAAGAGTTGTCCAGATTGTCTCCTAGTAAGGAGATTTAGTCTCTTATATATGTAATTTTGAGTTCAACACACATATCTATAGCACCCTATAGAATGACACCAGCTGAATTAAGAGAGTTGAACGTACCATTTTAAGAAATTTTTGGATAAACAATTTATCAGATCTAATGTGTTTGGGGAGCCCCTGAGTTGTTGTGAAGGAGGAAGATGGAATGATGAGATTGTGTATAGACTATAGATAGTTGAATAAGAACAAATATCTTTTTCCCAAGATAAATAAATTGTGTGAGTTGTGCAAGGAATGAGATTGTTATCTAAGATAAACTTGATATCAGGTTATCACCAATTGAGGATAAAGAAGGGACACGTGCCTAAGACTGCTTTTAGGACACGTTATGGTCATAAGCTTCTTGTGATGTCATTTGGATTGACTAATGTTCCAAAATCATTCTTGGACTTGATAAATATAGTGTTTAAACTATATCTTAACAATTTTATAGTTGTATTTGACTTTCTAAAATAATCTAAGAAGGAAGAACAACATGTGAAACATTTAGAAATTGTGTTGGAAATTTTGAAGAGAGAGATTGTATGCTATAATTTTCCTAAATGTGAATGTTGACTGAAAGAAATGACTTTCTTGGAACATGTAATATCGGGAAATGGCATAACAGTTGGTCCACAAAAGGTAGAGAAAATATTAAGTTGGGAGAGACCAACTAATGTGATTGAGATTAGAATCTTCTTAGGGTTAGTTGGTTATTATAGAAGATTCTTTCATAAATTTTCTATTATTGTAATACTATTGAATAGACTGACTAGGAAAGAGGTGAGATTTGTATGGTGAGGGAAGTGTGAGAAAAATTTCCAATTACTAAAGAAGAAATTAGCTACAGCTCCAGTATTAGTGTTTCCTTCTGGTGATAAAGAATTTGTGGTGTATAGTGACGCGTCACATCAATGATTGGGATATGTGTAAATAGAAAGGTTGTGGCCCATACTTCTAGACAATTGAAGATTCATGATAGAAATTACCGTACTCATGACTTAGAGTTGGCTGCTATAGTGTTTACTTTAAAGATTGGAGACATCATCTGTATGGAGCCACTTATAAGATATTCATGGGTTATAAGAGTTTGACATACTTACCTGCCCGTAGAAATGTGAATTTGAGGCAAATATGGTGAATGGAGTTGACTAGTAACTATGATTGTATGATTCACTATCATCTAGAAATGCAAGGGTGATAGTTGATGCATTGAGTAGAAAGTCTACAAGAAGGTTAACTGTTGTTGGGAGTCCTGATGTGAAATTGACGATAGATTTAAATGAGATAAGAATGAATTTGAATATCAGTAATGGAAGATAATGGTTTTCAAATATGGTTGTACATCAGTCATAGTAAAATGCTTTAGAGATGTAAGGTAGAGATGAAGAGATAGAAAAGATTAAGCATTAAGTGCTTACTAGAAAGCAATATAAGTTCAAAAATTTGAAATGAGGGTATTTTGGGTACTGGAACATGGATTTCTGTTCTCAAAATGTGGAGTTGAGAAAGGATTTTTATAGTACTAGAACATATGTTAAAGGAAAATGTGATGAGTTTCTCAGTAAGTTGAGATGCTTACATGCCAGCGATTGAAATTGATAATAATAATCAGTATCAAACTAATTTTGGGATGGCACCGATTGGGACGTTGTATGGTAGGAGGTGTAGAACTCTTATATGTTGGAAAGAAATGGGAGAGAGAAATATATCTAGTCCATCAATTATTGAGTTAACAGCAGAGAGGATCAAACTAGTTAGAGAGAACCGTAAAGCAGCACAGGGTAAACCGAATAGCTATGCTGATAATAAGAGAAGACCTCTCAAGTTTTAAGTAGGTGATTGGGTGTATTAAAAAATATCTCAATGAAAAAGTATATTGAGATTTAAAAAAAAAAGAAAAGTTGAGTATGAGGTAAGTGGGACCCTATGAGGTTGTTGAGAAAGCGGGGCTAGTTATGAGTAGCCTGGATTGCCTCCAGAATTAAAACATTTATATAATGAATTTAATGTTTCACTTTTTAGAAAGTGTTTACATGATGAGTATTATATTATTTCGAGCCAAGCTGTAGAAATTCGGAAAGTTTTGACTTTTATACAAGTACCAGTGAGAATTTTAGATAGAAAAGAACAAATCTTGTATAATAAAATAATTGAATTAGTTCAAGTTTTGTGGCGGAATAAGGATGTTGAAGAGATTACGTGAAAACGTGAAACGATTATTAAGAAGTATTTTTCACAATTATTTCTTGAGTTAGGTAAGAAAATTTCGGGAACAAAATTTTTGTAAGGTAGGTAGAATTGTAATACACATATTTGTAAAATAAGGGTAAAGAACTAATTTAATAAATATGACATGAAATTAAAATAATATATTTACGCCAAAGAATTAGTATTGAATAAAATAATTCTTTTGAAAAAAATGGACGCATAGGGCATAATTACAAAGAAAGAGAAAAAGAAAAAAAAATTGGATGCGTGGGAGTTTAGTTAAAAAAAAAAAATTCTGGATGTCCAGGTCCAACAAAAGAAAAAAAATAAAAGAAAAAGAAATATATATATATTAGCTTTTATTTAAAAAAAAAAAGAAAAGGCAACAACGTGGCAACTCGTGTTGCCAAGTTAATGTCTGTTTTACAAGTGCATTTTACGTGGAGCATGGGAAATTTGGCAGCAACCTTGGCTGCCAATCAATTTCGACAATTGGTTAATATATATATATATATTAAATTACTTAACAGAATTCGTTTAAGTTTTCTTTCAAATTTCTTTATATCTTTAAACACTTGGAGACCCAAAGAAAAGTTGAAAAAGCAAAATTTTAAAGGCGTTTACTACAGAATTTCATAGAGAATCACGAGAAACTGTCAGAAAAACAGAAGGCAATAACGTGTTGTTTATTTTTAAACTTTTTAGCATTCATGAAATTCCCCAAATTCAAAGTGGGAATTTTCAAATGGTGTGGTTTATAACGAATTGAAGAATAAATTAGAAATTTAATATAATATGATCTCAAGTGTTGACGATCTACAACCAGGGGAATTTCTGAGAAGAACGAGAAAGGCAAGGAAGTGATCCACGGGTAGTTTTAAATGCTATGTGGTGAGTTGGATTTACTTTAAGTAATCTAAATAAAAATTTTGAAATATCTAATAGTAATATTAAAATAAATTATTAGCTTATGTTTTGGTGATGGATAAATAATTGGTTGATAGGTATAGTATAAATATTGGACACATAGAAAATTATTATGTGAAAAGAAATATTACTAGAATGATAAGTTGATTTAATAATGATGGTGATAAATAAATTCTTGACGAGTTTTGGTTGATGTTTTGATATGAATTATGAGGAGACGAAATTTAGTGGATCTTGACAAGATTTGATGTGATTTGGGATGACAGGAATTTAGTCAAATTTTTTTATATAATTTGAGAAAAATCAGAATAACTAGTTTGAATACATGCTTGTTTTTATTTTATTATTTATATGCATATTCATATCAGTTTTCATATACATCTAAATGAGAATAAAAGAATCGGGAAGGCAGTCGGTCTAAATGAGAATAAAAATATTTGAATTATTGTTTTTTTTATATATTATATCATTGTTCATATGCATATGCATTAAATAAAAGAAAAGAACCAGGAAGGGGCCGGTCTAATTGAAAAACTGTGACAGTCGATATAGGCTAGAATTAAAAGGGACACCGTGACAGCTGATATATGCTAAAAATGAATTCAGTGGCAGCAAGGACAAACTGTAAAGAAAATAACTGGGAGGGGGCCGGTCTAAGATAATAAAAACATATCAACATATGAGAAGACGTTCCCATAATAATAATTCATACATTGCATCTGTTTTAATTATTACTTGCATCATTGAACTATTGATGTGTGGTGTGTTATTATGAAATTGTTATAGATTAATTGGTCTCACAGAGAGAAACAGTTATGTTGAGAAAGAAACAAAGAATGATAAGAACCATCTAAATGGTGGACTTTATGATGTGAACCTCATTACGAGGTAATTATGAGAAAATTGATGGTCTTAAGGTGAACCAATGAATGAGAAGAAGAGATTGACAGAGAATGAATCTAATGACATGTGTAGTGATAGTTGAAAGTTATCATCAAGTTATGTGAAACATAAATGATTAAATATAAAAAGGATTATTATGCAAACTAAATATTTTTAGTAAATTTAATTCATTGAGCTTGTGAAGCTCACTCCTCTTTGTGCAATGATATCAAGTAGTAGGCATGACAAATAATTTGGTGAGTTGAGGTTCAGAAGAAATCATTTTCTCTAAGTCACGTACGTGTCAACATCCTCAGACTAATGAGAAAATAAAATAAAAATTTATTTGTAAATATTCATGCATTTTACGTTGTATCTAATAGTTAAAAGATCAGATTGATGTAACTCCCCTGTTGAGGGTTGAGGATTGATGTAAATTTTTCTATTGGTGTTAGTTATTTTTATTGTTGCATATATGTGTCGTGTTGGGATTTTCAAAATGTGATGACACCATCTTGGGGGTGGCTAACCCGGGATGGGTTGTTACACCCACAATGAAGTTTGTGGCAAAAAGAAAGAATGCTTTCATGCTCAGCCTCAGGTACATATCTCCGAATGATTTGATCGTGACCAAATTTGACCAAATAAGGCTCATCCTAAAAGTAACTCATGCAAGAAGACAAGAATCTCTTCTTTTCTTGAAAAGAGAGGTTAGGCTGCAACACACCACAAGCAAGATAATTTACAATATCAGCATACCATGGCTCTTGACTTATAGCAAATAATTGTTCATCGGGAAAAGTGTCAATAATTTTCTTATCTTCTTCTTGCTTATGTGAATCAAAGTCCAAAATTAACCTAGAAAGGTGCTCTACAACAACGTTCTCACTACCCTTCTTATCCCTTATTTCTGGGTCAAATTCTTGCAAAAGCAAGACCCACCGAATTAGTTTTGGTTTAGCATTCGGTTTTGTTAATAAGTGTCTCAATGCCGCATGATCCGAATGCACAATGACCTTAAACTCTACCAAGTAAGGCTTGAACTTGTCTAATGCAAACACGACAGCCAAAAACTCTTTTTCCATGGTGGAATAGTTGAGTTGGGCATCAGTAAGTGTTCTACTAGCATAGTAGATTCCATGTGAACGCTTATCCACTCGTTGCCCCAAAACAGCCGCTATAGCATAATCAGATGCATCACACATAATCTCAAAAGGAACTGACTAGTTAGGTGCCATGATAATAGGTGCCGATGTCAACTTTTCTTTCAAAACATTAAAGGCGATAAGATAATCATCATCAAAAGTAAAAGGAACATCTTTAGACAACAAACTACATAATGGGTGACTTATCTTAGAAAAATCTTTGATAAATCTCCTATAGAAACCTACTTGTCCTAAGAAACTCATAATCCCCTTAACTGAAGTCGGGGGTGAAAATTTAGCAATCAAGTCAATTTTAACCTTACCTACTTCAATACCTTTACTAGAAATCACATGTCCTAATACAATGCAAGTGCACTTGTTGTGCCAAAATATACCTAAATAAATGGGTAAATAATCGTACTCGTTTTACTTGCAAGTGCACAAGAACAACAATGTAGCATAGTGTGCGAATGCAAGATCATCTCACCAGGGATTGGTAAATTTAACTTTAGAATTAGTTTCGCAGTAATAAAAAAGATAAAAATAATAAAAGAGTTGATTTTGATAAAGATAAAATACTAAAGATAAAGGCGTAGGGGCTTGATATCCACCACTAATTATGCGACCTCAATACAACAATATGCCAATGCTTTACTCATGCCATGTATACCTAATTTTTGTCAACCTAAGGGCATGATATCTACTCCTTAAGCTATTGATTTCCCTAAGCAATGAGTTAGGCATGGTATCTACTCTAACTCTTTTCTCTCTCAAGGGATTCAACATGGTGTATGCTGAGTTGTTCCTTAAGAGAGCATAAGATCTGTGGAAATCGACAACCACACGGGACCTAGGGCATGGTATCTACTCCTGGTTTCCCATGTTGATTAACCCAAGAATCCGGTGTGGATATCTTTTGTTACTAATGTCAGACCCAAGACTCGGTCATCCAAATTGATCTAACTAACAAGTCCATACCACATGCACATATTGATCAGACATATACATATAAGGAATTTAAATATAAGCAGGTATTAATCAAGTTAAGTAACACAACATAAATATCGCAAAGGTTCAAATACTAAATTTACTGAGTAAACATAATTAGGGCTTCAACCAAGCCCTACTAAGAATTTAATTACACATAATAAAATAAAAAGGAAAGAAGAAACCCGAGAGAAGAGTCGTCAATTCTCCTCAACAGTTTCCTTCTCCAAACTAAAAGCAAAAGATAAAAGAAGGGATCTAAGAAGTGATCCCCCCCAAGAGGTGATGCCTTTTGTGTGTGATTTACAAGTGTATTTATAGGTCTTTGAGAAGTCCTAAGAGGCTCATGAGTTCCTAAACTTTCCTAAAACACAAAACTCCTTTATTTCTAAAATCGGGTTATTTCCAAAACAGGGTTCTGCAGTTTACTGTTCACGCCCGTACATGTACGCTCGATCGCATATGTGGTGCGCTCGATCGCAATGCTATGCTCGATCACACAGAGGAGTGCGCTCAATCACAATCTAGCCAGCAGCTGCTCTAGGATTTCCAGATTTCTTCCTTTAAGTGCCAAAAATGCTTCTTTTTCTCCAAGACCCTATAAAAACGTGTAAAACATAAAAGTGAAGTAAAATAGACTAAAACATATAGATAAAGAACTTAACAAATGTAAATTAAGGGGCTTAAATATTTAAGCCCCTATCACACCCTCAAACTTACATATTGCTAGTCCCTTAGCAATACAAAACCAAAAACTAAATGAAAAACAAAGACACAAAGATAAATCCAATGCTCATGGTGTCCAACAAAAGTTTAGGTTTCACATAAAACTATGATGCGCATTCATGAGCAAGCTTAACAAGTATAAACACATCTTTGCAATGAATACGAGTTTTGAACGCAAATCACTTTCATGACGCAGGTTAAGACATCACAAGTTTGACTGAGTGTTTGGTGGATTAGCACATAAAAGATTGGGTTTCCAAATAATTCTAATGTGTAGTGTTTCGATGACTCAAGATTCACCAAATTTAGAATCAATAAAGATGGCATAGATTTTCTTCTTTTCTTTTATTTGTGAGATTTTTGCCAAGTTAGTTCCCTTAAGCTTTCTATTTGACTCGTGTAACGAGTGTTTAGCCAATGACTCCCAAACCAGATGGTTTTAGGGCATTAGGTGTAGAAATACCCCTAAGGGCTTAATAACTCGAGTCAAAAAGGCTACGAAACTAACTGGTCTTAATGTTACCGATCAGACTATTCCATCTGTTGTCGTGACACTCACTGATTACTGAGGCAAGAGGGCCAGTTACTCAATGGAAAGTTCTTTTTAATGATCTTTAGGAGCATTTTTTTTTCTTTTTTTTTTTGAGCAATAACGAACTTTCTCTATTTTCTTATGCCACCGCGTTAATCTAATAGGTCATCTGGTCCACAGTAAAGCAAAAGAAACATACAAATCAAAATTACATGTCATACCCCACACAACTATGTGCTAATGTGCTCATGTTTAGTTTAAGTCGAAAATGTGAATCCTTAAATGCCTAAAAGAAAGTGATTATGGTTCAAAACTTAATTATTGGCTCATATGTTCAAGGTGTTAAGCTCACTTATGAAGTCAAATCATATTGTTTGTTTAGAACACCCAAAAATTTTGGAACGAAATGAACATGTATTTATCTATGAAAAACAACAAAACAAAAAAATTGGGACAAGGTGTGTGTGAATGTGTCTCCCATACCCCAAAACTTAAATTACACATTGTCCCCAATGTGTGAATAACAAGGAAAGAGCTGACATGGGAGATGGAGAACTAGCTAGGTCGGTATGGCTCATAGTGTACCTCCAAACTTGAACGGATGCACACATTGTCCCTAAAAAAGAAAATCTAACGTAATATGGGAAAACAAGAAGTAATAAAAATAAATAAATAACAATAAATACGTAAAATAATAAAAATAAAAGGATAAGCTATAGGGTGCCTCCCATGAGCGCTAAGTTTAACGTCTTCAGCCGGACCAAACTTTATTTTTCCCTAAAACTAAGAGTGGCAGCAGCTAGCATAGGAAGTGTCTTATTCTCTCCCATATAAGCATAAGATAAGTGCTCGGGCAACTGCTTGAATTCCAAGTTAGGTGCCTGTAAAATAAAAGGGGGAAAAATAGTATTAGTAGGCCCAAGAATTTCAAATGGATCGGTGTACTTACTTGGAGGCTTTGGAAAGGCCTCTAGAAGGTGCATAGTTTCAATGATGTCATCAGTAACATCTTGCATTTGGGCTCAATATCTGATCTTGGGAGATTATAGGTAAGAGTAGTTTCTATTGGATCAACGTGATGGACATGAAAAGCTTCCTCAATAATACTTTGCGTCATGTATATATTAAAACATTTTATATTATCTGGGGGTTATTTTAATGCATTATATCTTTTGATTTCAACCTTCTCACTATTTACCTTCTCCATCTCACTTACCTTAGATGTGGATGCTTGTGCAGGCTCATAAGCTCCGATGATCTTACCATTTGTTAGAGTTGTCACGACATTTAGTTGTTGATGTCCTCTTGGAGCAGGTAGTGGTTGGACTGGAAGTTCACCCCACTTTCTTTCACTTAGCTCCTTAGCCAATTTCCCCATTTGTTCCTCGAGTCTTTGAATGGCTTGCTCATGTTTTGTAGTGGTTTGTCTTTGCTCAGTCATGAACTGTTCTTGTGAAGTCATCAATTGCCTCATAAGACTCTCTAGGTCACTATTTTCAGATTTCGGCACTGGTTGGGCTGCTGGTTGGAAGTGTCGTTGATGTCCTTGAAGATTCAAAGTATTTTCAGTGTTGCTCCATGAGAGGTTGGGTGGTTCTGCCATCCAGGATTGTAGGTATTTGCATATGTGCTGTTCGGTCCCTCATAATTTGCTTGCTCTTGATCTGTAGTTGAATACAGAGGACAAGTATAAGTATTATGATCAAAATAAGAGCATGTAGCACATACCTGGCGTTGTGTAGCCTGTGGACTAGGTGAGTTGTTGTGATCAGCCATGGCTTTTATGAGCATGCCTAGCTTTCTTTCCATAGCAGCCATCTGATTCGAAGATCCATCATTGAAGCTCACCTCATATATACCCTTGCTTTTAATTCCTTGTCTACCTCTCGAGGAGAATTGTTGGGTGTGCTCATTTAATGTCTCAAACAGCTCCATGGCTTCTTCACTAGTCTTCTCCATTAGCATACCTCCACAACCGGAATCCACTATACCTTGATTTATGCCATTCAAACCTTCATAAAAAGCTAGGACTAGCTCATCTTGAGGTAAGTTGTGATGTGCACATTTGACTAGCAGCTCATTAAAGTGTCCCCATGCCTCGAAGAAAAGGTCTCCATCTCTCTGTTGGAAGGATTGAATCTCCTTCCTCATCTGCCTTGTCTTTTGGGCTGAAAAAAATTTCCTTAGAAATCTACTGGATAGCTCTTCCAAAGTATGGATAGAATCTGCCGGCAATGAATGATACCACATTTTAGCATTATCTTTTAATGAAAAGGGGAAAAGAATTAACCTAATTCCCTCTTAATCTAGGCCCCGAATATGCTGGAACTTACAGAGATCACAGAATTCTCGAAGATGCAAGTATAGATCCTCAGCAGGTGTTCCCCTAAAATGAGTCAAGGCACTGAGTATCTGCGGAGATAGATAATAATTTTCTTTCACCTTAGGTTGATATGCAATGCATGAAGGATGGTTGAGGTTCTGTGGAATAAAGGATTGCTTCATAGGTCTCCGTTCTGGTGGCAGTTGGTTGTAAAGCTGTTCCATTGGTGCTTCACCCCCAAATTCTTCTTCTTTCTCCTTGAAGTTGTTTCCAGGCCTCGTTTGAATGATCTGCTCACTCTCTATATCAAGTGGAAGGATGGTTGGGTTCCTCACTCGAAGCCCTTGCATGAATCAGTAGGAATACCTTAGTGCAGCAGCTTCAGTACTGCTGCTCGGGTAGTCTCTGGACTATTTGCGCTCGAGCACTCCAAGCACTGCGCTCGATCGCACCAGTGCGCTTGATCACACTTAGGTTTGCGCTCGATCGCAGTGCCAGAATTAGCACTAATGCACACCTAAAACAGAAAGAAAGAAAATAACAAAAACGAAGAATTAAGTTAGATAATTGATGAAAATAAAATAAAATAAAACAAAACAGATTAAGAAAAATATTTAATTGAAAATAAGAAAATAAAATTGAACAAAATAAGAAAAATAAACGGAAAATAATTCTAAACAGAAATTTAGCAAAATCCCCGGCAACGGCGCCAAAAACTTGTTGTGCGAAAATATACATAAATAAATGGGTAAATAATCATACTCGTTTTACTTGCAAGTGCACAAGGTCAACAATGTAGCATAGTGTGCGAATGCAAGATCATCTCCACAGGGATTGGTAAATTTAACTTTAGAATTAGTTTCGCAGTAATAAAAAAGATAAAAATAATAAAAGAGTTGATTTTGATAAAGATAAAATACTAGAGATAAAGGTGTAGGGGCTTGATATCCACCACTAATTATGCGACCTCACTACAACAGTATGCCAATGCTTTACTCATGCCATGTATACCTAATGTTTGTCAACCTAAGGGCATGGTATTTACTCCTTAAGCTATTGATTTCCCTAAGCAACGAGTTAGGCATGGTATCTACTCTAACTCTTTTCTCTCTCAAGGGATTCAACATGGTGTATGCTGAGTTGTTCCTTAAGAGAGCATAAGATCTATGGAAATCGACAACCACACGGGACCTAGGGTATGGTATCTACTCCTGGTTTCCAATGTGGATTTACTCAAGAATCCGGTGTGGATATCTTTTGTTACTAATGTCAGACCCAAGACTTGGTCATCCAAATTGATCTAACTAACAAGTCCATACCACATGCACATATTGATCAGACATATACATATGAGGAATTTAAATACAAGCAGGTATTAATCAAGTTAAGCAACACAACATAAATATCACAAAAGCGCCAATACAAAATTTACTGAGTAAACATAATTAGGGCTTCAACCAAGCCCTACTAAGAATTTAATTACACATAATAAAATAAAAAGGAAAGAAGAAACCAGTGAGAAGAGTCGTCAATTCTCCTACACAGTTTCCTTCTCCAAGCTAAAAGCAAAAGATAAAAGAAGGGATCTAAGAAGTGATCCCCCCAAGAGGTGATGCCTTTTGTGTGTGATTTACAAGTGTATTTATAGGTCTTTGAGAAGTCCTAAGAGGCTCATGAGTTCCTAAACTTTCCTAAAACATAAAACTTCTTTATTTCCAAAATAGGGTTTTTTCCAAAACAGGGTTCTGCAGTTTACTATTTATGCCCGTAAATGTGCGCTCGATCGTATATGTGGTGTGCTCGATCGCAATGCTGCACTCGATCGCATAGAGGAGTGCGCTCGATCATAATCTAGCCAGTAGCTGCTCCAGGATTTCCAGATTTCTTCCTTTAAGTGCCAAAAATGCTTCTTTTTCTCCAAGACCCTATAAAAACGTGTAAAACACAAAAGTGAAGTAAAATAGACTAAAAAATATAGATAAAGAACTTAACAAATATAAATTAAGGGGCTTAAATATGAATATTTAAGCTCCTATCACACCCCCAAACTTACATATTGCTAGTCCCTTAGCAATACAAAACCAAAAACGAAATGAAAAACAAAGACGCAAATATAAATCCAATGCTCATGGTGTCCAACAAAAGTTTAGGTTTCACACAAAACTATGATGCGCATTCATGAGAAAGCTTAATAAGTATAAACACATCTTTGCAATGAATATGAGTTTTGAACGCAAATCACTCTCATGAGGCAGGTTAAGACATCACAAGTTTGACTAAGTGTGTGGTGGACTAGCACATAAAAGATTGGGTTTCCAAATAATTCTAATGTGTAGTGTTTCGATGACTCAAGATTCACCAAATTTAGAATCAACAAAGATGGCATAGATTTTCTTCTTTTCTTTTATTTTTGAGATTTTTGCCAAGTTAGTTCCCTTAAGCTTTCTATTTGACTCGTGTAACGAGTGTTTCGCCAATGACTCCCAAACCAGATGGTTTTAGGGCATTAGGTGTAGAAACACCCCTAAGGGCTTACTAACTCGAGTCAAAAAGGCTACGAAACTAACTGGTCTTAATGTTACCGATCAGAATATTCCATCTTTTGACGTGACACTCACTGTTTACTGAGGCAAGAGGGCCAGTTACTCAATGAAAAGTTCTTTTTAATGATCTTTAGGAGCTTTTTTTTTTCTTTTTTTTTTTTGAGCAACAACAAACTTTCTCTATTTTCTTATGCCACCGTGTTAATCTAATAGGTCATCTGGTTCACAGTCAAGCAAAAGAAACATACAAATCAAAATTACATGTCATACCCCACACAACTATGTGCTAATGTGCTCATGTTTAGTTTAAGTCGAACTTGTGAATCCTTAAATGCCTAAAAGAAAATGATTATGGTTAAAAACTTAATTATTGGCCCATATGTTCAAGGTGTGAAGTCAAATCATATTGTTTGTTTAGAACACCCAAAATTTTTTGAACGGAATGAACATGTATTTATCTATGAAAAACAACAAAACAAAAAAAATTGGGACAAGGTGTGTGTGAATGTGTCGCCCATACCCCCAAACTTAAATTACAAATTGTCCCCAATGTGTGAATAACAAGGAAAGAGCTGACCTGGGAGATGGAGAACTAGCTAGGTCGGCATGGCTCATAGTGTACCCCCAAACTTGAACGGATGCACACATTGTCCCTAAAAAAGAAAAACTAACGTAATATAGGAAAACAAGAAGTAATAAAAATAAATAAATAAAAATTAATACGTAAAATAATAAAAATAAAAGGATAAGCTGTGGAGTGCCTCCCATGAGCGCTAAGTTTAACGTCTTCAGCCGGGCCAAACTTTATTTTTTCCCAAAACTAAGAGTGGCAGCAGCTAGCATAGGAAGTGTCTTATTCTCTCCCATATAAGCATAAGATAAGTGCTCGGGCAACTGCTTGAATCCTAAGTTAGGTGCCTGTACAATAAAAAGGGGGAAGAATAGTATTAGTAGGCCCAAGAATTTTAAATGGATCGGTGTACTTACTTGGAGGCTTTGGAAAGGCCTCTAGAAGGTGCATAGTTTCAATGATGTCATCAGTAACATCCTTGCATTTGGGCTCAATATCTAATCTTGGGATACTATAGGTAAGAGTAGTTTCTACTGGATCAACGTGATGGACCTGAAAAGCTTCCTCAATAACACTTTGCGTCATGCATATATTAAAACATTTTATATTATCTGGGGGTAATTTTAATGCATTATATCTTTTGATTTCAACCTTCTCACTATTTACCTTATCCATCTCACTTACCTTGGATGTGGATGCTTATGCAGGCTCATAAGCTCTGATGATCTTACCATTTATTAGAGTTGTCACAGCATTTAGTTGTTGATGTCCTCTTGGAGTAGGTAGTGGTTGGACTGAAAGTTCACCCCACTTTCTTTCACTTAGCTCCGTAGCCAATTTCCCCATTTGTTCCTCGAGTATTTGAATGGCTTGCTCATGTTTTGTAGTGGTTTGTCTTTGCTCAGTCATGAACTGTTCTTGTGAAGTCATTAATTGCCTCATAAGACTCTCTAGGTCACTATTTTCTGATTTCAGCACTGGTTGGGTTGCTGGTTGGAAGTGTCGTTGATGTCCTTGAAGATTCAAAGTATTTTAAGTGTTGCTCCATGAGAGGTTGGGGTGGTTCTGCCATCCAGGATTGTAGGTATTTGCATATGCACTGTTCAGTCCCTCATAATTTGCTTGTTCTTGATCTGTAGTTGAATATAGAGGAAAAGTATAAGTATTATGATCAAAATGAGAGCATATAGCACATACCTGGCGTTATGTAGCATGTGGACTAGGTAAGTTGTTATGATTAGCCATGGCTTTTATGAGCACGTCTAGCTTTCTTTCAATAGCAGCCATCTGATTCGAAGATCCATCATTGAAGCTCACCTCATACATACCCTTGCTTTTAATTCCTTGTGTACCTTTCGAGGAGAATTGTTGGGTGTGCTCACTTAATGTCTCAAAAAACTCCATGGCTTCTTCACTAGTCTTCTCCATCAGCACACCTCCACAACCAGAATCCACTATACCTTGATTTATGCCACTCAAACCTTCATAGAAAGCTAGGACCAGCTCATCTTGAGGTAAGTTGTGATATGGACATTTGAGTAGCAGCTCATTAAAGTGTCCCCATGCCTCGAAGAAAAGGTCTTCATCCCTCTGTTGGAAGGATTGAATCTCCTTCCTCATATGCCTTGTCTTTTGGGCTGAAAAAATTTCCTTAGAAATCTATTGGATTGCTCTTCCCTAGTATGGATGGAATCTGCAGGCAATGAATGATACCACATTTTAGCATTATCTTTTAATGAAAAAGGGAAAAGAATTAACCTGATTCCCTCTTGATCTAGGCCCCGAATATACTGGAACTTGCAGAGATCACAGAATTCTCGAAGGTGCAAGTATGGATCCTCAGCAGGTGTTCCCCTAAAATGAGTCAAGGCACTGAGTATCTGCGGAGATATTTAATAATTTTCTTTCGCCTTAGGTTGATATGCAATGTATGAAGGATGGTTAAGGTTCTGTGCAATGAAGGATTGCTTCATAGGTCTTCGTTCTGGTGGCAGGTGGTTGTAAAGCTGTTCCATTGGTGTTTCACCCTCAAATTCTTCTTATTTCTCCTCGAAGTTGTTTCTAGGCCTCTTTCGAATGATCTACTCACTCTCTATATCAAGTGGAAGGATGGTTGGGTTCCTCACTCGAAGCTTTTGCATGAATCAGTAGGAATACCTTAGTGCAGCAACTTCAGTACTGTTGCTCGAGTAGTCTCTGGACTATTTGCGCTCGAGCGCTTTAAGCACTGCGCTCGATCTCACCAGTGGGCTCGATCGCACTTAGGTTTGCGCTCGATCGCAGTGCCAGAATTTGCACTGATGCGTACCTAAAACAACCTGAATCAACAATACATTTGTTAATATCATTTAAACCTTCATAAAAGGCTTGTACCAGTTCATCTTGAGGTAGGTTATGGTGTGGGCATTTGAGTAGCAATTCGTTGAAGTGTCCCCTTGCTTCGAAGAAGAGGTCCCCATCCTTTTGTTGGAAGGACTGGATCTCCTTTCTCATTTGTCTCATCTTTTGGGCTGGGAAAAACTTTTTCAGGAACTTGCTTGCCAACTCCTCCCAAGTGTGGATGGAAACTGCAGGCAAAGAATTATACCAAAGTTTAGCATTATCTTTCAAGGAAAAAGGGAACAGAATTAACCTTATTCCTTCTTGGTCTAGTCCTTGTATGTGCTGGAACTTGCAAAGATCGAAAAATTCTCGGAGGTGCAAGTGTGGATCTTTGTTAGGAGTGCCTCTAAAATGAGTCAAAGCATTCAAGATTTGCGGAGATATGTAATAATTTCCCGCCACCTCAGGTTGATATGCAATGCATGATGGTTGATCAATGTTCCGAGGGATGAAAGAGTGCTTCATCGATACTCGTGTAGGTGGCTGCTGATTCTCGAGCTATTCCGCCATTTGTGTTTCATTCTCGACTTCTTCTTCGTTCTCCTCGAAGTTGTTCCTTAGCCATTTGTGTTGGATGTCGGGATCGCAGTCCGTGCATAAATCGGAAGAAACAGCTTCAGTGCAGCAGTTCAACTCTGCTGCTCGGATACTTTCTGCCCTAAATGCGCTCGATCGCACAGGAGGTTGCGATCAATCGCAGGTACCACAGAAAGTGTGAGTTAGGGTTTAATGTACCTGAAACAGAAAACAATTTAATTAGGTTTGATGAAAAATAAAGATAGTAAACAATACTAGCGTAATAATAATGAAAGTAATTCTAAAAATAACTTTAGCGCAATCCCCGACAACGGCGCCAAAAACTTGTTGGACGAAAATATACTTAAATAAGTAAGCAGATAATCGTACTAGTTATACTTGCAAGTGCACAAGGTCATCAATGTCGTCTAGTGTGCAAAAGCAAGGTCATCTCCACAGGGATTGGTAAAGTTGTTTTTAGAATCAGTTTCTCTAAAGTAAAAAGAGATAAATAACTGTTGGAAGGTGATTTGATAATAAAAAAAGACATAGGGCTTTGATATCCACCACTAGTCATACTTTCCCAATTTGTATAAGGTATCAGTGCACTAGCCTTATTATGTATACCTACTGGTTGCCAACCTAAGGGCATGGTATCTGCTCCTTAAGCTATTGATTTCCCTAAGCAACGAGTTAGGCATGGTATCTACTCTAACTCTTTTCTTCCTTAAGGGATTCAGCATGGTATCTGCTTGTGTTTTTCCTTAAGAAAACATAAGTACTATGGAAATCGACAACCACATGAGACCTAAGGCATGGTATCTACTCCCGGTTTTCCATGTTGATTAACCCGGGTATCCGGATAAGATATCCCTTATTACTAATGTTAGACCCAGGACTCGGTCATCCAAATTGATCTAACTAACCTATCCATACCACATGCATACGTTGGCCTTACACATACATATGAGGAATTTAAATAAGCACAGACATTAATCAAGTTAAGTAACATAATAAAAGCTATTGGCAAAGATTTTATCAATGAATATAAATATGGGAATACATAACTAGGGCTTCAATCGAGCCTTATAAGAAAGTTAGTTACACATACTATCTGAAGTAAACATTATAAATAAACTAAACATTAAAGGAGAAGGATAAACCTGAGAGAAGAGGCATCAATTCTCTCCCAAGCTCTCAACTCCAAGTAAAAGAAAAGAGAAAAGTATTTTCTATCTCCGGTGTGTCCTATGTGTGTGAGTTACAAGTGTATTTATAGGTCTTTGAGAAGTCCTAAGAGACCCATGAGTTCCTAAACCTTCCTAAAACGAAAATTCTCTTATTTCCAAAATAGGGTTCTGCAGTTTACTGTTCACACCCGTATATGTGCGCTCGATCGCATATGTCTTACGCTCGATCGCAGTGTGCGCTCGATCCTTCATGTGTGCGCACGATCGCAATGTGCACTCGATCGCATTGCATGGCGCGATCGATCGCAATTTGTCCAGAGAATGCTCCAGGGATTCCAGATTTCTTCCTTTAAGTGCCAAAACTGCTTCTTTTTCTCCAAAACCCTATAAAAACATGTAAAACAGACAAATGGAGTAAAAGAGACCAAATTAACGTAATTAAGGACCTAACAAATGTAAATAAGGGGGTTTAAATATGAATATTTAAGCATTTATCACACCCCCAAACTTACATATTGCTAGTCCCTTAGCAATACTAAATTTAAAAACTAAAACGAAAAACACAGATAGATCCAATGTTCATGGTGTCAATCAAAAGTTTAGATTTTTTTACAAAACTATGATGCACATTCATGAGCAAGCTTAACAAGTGTAAACATATTTTTGCAATGAATAAGAGTTTTGAACGTAAATCATTTTCATGAGGTAGTTTAAGACATCACAAGTTTGACTTTAGTGTGTGGTGACTAGCACACAAAAGATTGGGTTTCCAAGAAATTCAAACGTGTATTGTTTCGATGACTCAAGATTCACCAAACTTCCTATTAGAGTCAACAAATATGGCATAGACTTTTATTTGTGAGATTTTTGCCAAGTTAGTTCCCTTAAGCTTTCTTGTTGACTCGTGTAACGAGCGTTTAGCCAATGACTCCCAAACCAGATGGTTTTAGGGTATTAGGTGTAAAGACACCCCTAAGGACTTACTAGCTCGAGTTAACAAGGCTACGAAACTTAACTAGTTTTAATGCTACCATTTAGAATTTTCCACCTTTTGACGTGACACTCAATGCTTACTGAGGCAAGAGGGCCAGTTGCTCAGCGGAAAGTTCCTTCCACCTTTTGACGTGACACTCAATGCTTACTGAGGCAAGAGGGCCAGTTACTCAGCGGAAGATTTGTTTTTATTGATCATTAGGGGCATTTTTTTTTCTTTTTGAGCATGAATCAATCTTTTCTATTTTTATATGCCAAAATTTCAATCTAATAGGTCATCTAGTTCATAGTCAAGCAAAAAAAAACATACAAATCCAAATAACATGTCATACCCCACACAATTATGTGCTAATGTGTTCGTGATAATTTAAATTAAATTTGTGAATTCTTAAATGCCTAAAGGGCAGTGATCTAGGTTCAAAACTTGATTATTGGCCTATATGTTCAAAGTGTTAAGCTTGCTGATGAAGTCGAATCATAAAGTTTTGTTTAGATCTCAAAAAAAAATTTATTGGACAAAATGAACATGCATTTATCTATGAAAATAGCAACAAAACAAAAAAAACTGTGGGACAAGTGAGTGTGTGAATGTGTCCCCATACCCCCAAACTTAAATTGCACATTGTCCCCAATGTGTGAGTAGCATGGAAGGATCTGACCTGGGAGATGGAGAGCTATATGGCTGGCATGGCTTGGAGCACGCCCCCAAACTTCAACTGGATGCACTGACACTGTCCTTAAAAAAGAAAGAAAAACAAAGATAAAATGGAAAACAAGTAATAGACAATAATATAAAAGTATAAAATACGAATAATAACATAAACTATAAAAAGGATATGCATTGGGGTGCCTCCTATGAGCGCTAAGTTTAACATCTTCAGCCAGACATGGTATCCTCTCACTGCTGATCATCAGGTGGTGCAGTCGAAGAGGTACCGGGTGTCGGAGGTAGGTGATCAAGAATGGCCTACAGCATAGCCTCCTGGCATGCTAACCGTGCCTCTAAACTATCCATGCGCTGATGCACGAGTGTGGTAGCAGCAGAGACCTCACCTCGGAAAGAGGACAGCTCAGCTAGAAAGTGCTGGGACTCAGTGGGTCCCATGTCTGAATGGTCCTCCTCACGTACTGGGCTAATAACCGGGGTCTCAGTCTCCATGCGATCCTCATCAACTCGCTCAGCTACTGGAGCAGGTACTGGGGGTCCTCGTGGCATATGCGAGATGTTGTGTGTCCACTGAGCCTTCCCGAAGAAGGGATACTCTCGCACTGGCCCGTCACTGTGGGTCCCCTCAATCCCCTTCTTCTTGAGGATGAAGTTAAGTAGGAACGGGAAAGGGAGACCCCAAGTATTGGCCATGGTGGTCTGACGGCCATGTACGTGATCCCAAAACTTGTGTAGCTAGCTCCATATGATAGCCGGGATGGAGTACCAGTGGCCTCTATAGAGGGCATATATAGTCTAGAGAAACTGGTCTCGCCACTGTGTCTTGTGCCCCAATGGACACACGTTACGTTATATGATCTTATCAATAAGCCATAGTCGAGGAGGCAGCTTGGACCGGCTGGCCGCATTGTTATGCCTGTCGGCATACTGGCCAGCGCACATATCTGTGATGATCTCGGCCAGGGCAAAGGACTCCGACTGTTTCTCGATATCAGTGTCCTCAGGAGGGGACTCGTCACCTCGAGAGGCGTGCCCCGGACTGAAGAGGTGAGGACTCCCGGTCTGCTGCAGTCGAAAGATAGATGCTTATAAAACTGGACTATGAGCTGGGAGTAGGCAGTGGAGCACACTGGCTTAAACAGCCTCTTCAACCCTCGATGTTGAAATTCTTGGACGGCCCATTGAGTGGCGTCCATGTGCCAGAATACATCATCGATGGCGAATAAGGTCTCAAATAAAAGCTCGCGCTGCGCGATGCTGGGTCGAGATGACGAAACATGGCTGCTGGATGCACCGGAGGTGGAAACTGATGGTTTTGACATGCTGTGTTCTAAGTTCTGCCTGATTTGTGATCGATCTCAATGATGTGCGCTCGATCGCACACTGGACTATGCACTCGATCGCAGATGGTCAAGCTTTTTGTCGAACAGCTTGTGTGCACCAAAAAGACAAGCTATGGTTTGCAAGTGTGGAACTCGTTCCTAGCCCCCTGCAAACGAACAATCACACAATCATACACAAAATAACATATATGTAGAATGCATTGCACAATTTCTATTATTAAAATTCATGTGTGTGTGTAGAGTACCTTGTGGATTAATGGGGATGGGACTGGAGTGAATGGTGGTTGACGATGATGGAGGCAATGGATGGTGGAGATGGAAAAGGTGATGAATGATGCTGTGTGGTAATAGTGAGAGGGAGTGGTGCGAGTGGAAACGAGAGTTTCTGAGGGCAAGTGTGCGAATGATTAGTGACAAGGGAGTGAGTGAGTGTGAGTGAATTTTCAGACTTATAGCTAAACCACCATCTTCCACGAGTGCGCTCGATCGCACGCGGGGTGCGCTCGATCGCATCTGTGCGCTCGAACACGTTTGAAGGACACGCTCGATCGCATTGGGGGATGCGATCGATCACAAGCAGGGCACATGGGCACAAATAAAAACTTACTCTAGCTGAAAAAAATGATAAATTATTGAAACAATACAACCTTACCATTTGTTAGTGGCCTCAGTACCACTAATCTTACCAGAGGTGCTTGAGCTGTATGAGTAATTAAATTTGCACTTACTCAAGCACTCTCGTGTCACCATGCTAGTTGTTTGGAGGGTGGCACTTAGAACCCACATCAGGTGGTTCAAGTGCTTTTGATGGTTGCTTTATCTCCCATTTTGATGCCTGGTCAATAAGATAAGGAAAGGTAGCATCAGAAAGTGCATGAGGTTCAATTTGAGTAACATACTTACTTGAAAGCTTTGGTGTGTTTTTGAAAAGGTTCACAGCTTTATTGACGTCTTTAATCACATTGTCCTCCTCTGGTCTAATGTCCATTCTTGTGTCCTTATGGTTGGGGATGGTCTCTGATTGATCAGTGTGATGGACCTGAGAAACTTCCTCAACAATATCTTGAATGAAGCTCACATTAGAATATTCATTATCCTCATTGACTGATTTTGATGTATTAAATACTTTAAATTCTATCTCCTCATTATTACTTTCATAGTGACTACTCCCCTTTTTACACTAATGTTAGTATCAGCAGTTATCATAAAGGGGCGTCCTAGGATAATGGGGAGGGGTGATGGTAAAGTACATTCTTCCATATCTAATACTACAAAATCAGCAGGTATAATGAATTTACCTAATCTTACCAACACGTCCTCAAGGATACCTCTCATTCGTTTGATGCTTCGGTTGGCTAATTGTAAAGTGACGGAGGTCGGTTGAAGCTCCCCCAAACCTAGTGTCTCGTATACACTGTATGGCAGCAGGTTGACACTTGCTCCTAGATCCAATAGTGCATGCTCGAACAATTGGTCACCTAACCTGTAAGGAATAGTAAAACTACTGGGATCTTTTAGCTTAGGTGGTAATTTTCTTAAAAGTACAGCACTTACCTCTTCGGTTAAGGCTACTGTCTCATGCTCCTGGAACTTCCTTTTGTTAGTGCAATAATCTTTTAAAAACTTAGCATATGCAGGTATTTGTTTGATTGCATCTAACAGAGGAATGTTAATTTCAACTTTCCGCAAGGTTTCAAAAATATCAATTAGTTTATTGTCTTTCTTTTGTTTTACTAACCTTTGCAGGAAGGGTGGTGCATTCCACTTATCTACTTCACTTACCCTTGATGCTGATGGTGTCTCTTTGGATGCTGTTACAGATTCATTGGACCCTATTACTTTGCCATTTCTCAAGGTTGTCACAGCATTTAGTTGTTGATGCCCCCCAGGGTTGGGTAATGTTTGAGTTGGGAGCTCTCCTTGGTTTCTGTCATTGAGCTCCTTAGCTAGTTGTCCCATTTGTACCTCTAGTCTTTGAATTGCTTGCGCATGTGCCACATTAGTTTGTTTTTGCTGAGTCATGAACTGTTCTTGTGACGTCACCAGTTGTCTTACTAGACTTTCGAGGTCGTTCTTCTTTGGTTCAGGAATAGCATGAGCAGTGGGCTGGGCGTTTCATTTTTGTCCTTGATTGTTTTGATTATTGCTCAATGAGAAGTTCTGGTGCCTTCAAAGTAAACGGAGAACATGCCTTTACTATATGCCCAATCAAATTCAACAAAGCTAAAACACCATTTACTTTTGCGGTGGTCATGAAGTTTTATTCAGGCTTGCCTCCGATAAATCCCATTTATGAACACATCTTCTCTTGGAGCTTGAAGTCTGATCCAGTGGTGGGTGTGTTAGATGCTCGGTATCTACTTGTTCGATTAGAGTCTAATGAAGATTTGATAGCGCGTGGTATTTTAGGAGTAAAAAAATCAAAAACACATTGTATCAATTGTTTAAATGGTCTCTCGAGTTCAACACCAAAAAGGAGACCTCGGCAGCAGCTATTTGGGTGAGACTTCTAGGTCTTCCTTTTCCATTCTTTCACATTTCAATTCTAAAAAGTATCACTAATTCTTTTGTTCGTTATCTAAAAGTGGATGATAAAACTTATATGTTAGAGAGGCCTAATAGTGCCAGGATATGTGTAGAACTTGATTTAACTCAACCACGACCAAAGAGAGTTTAGGTGGGGACTAGTTTAGATGAGGGATTTTGGAAAAAACCAATCTATGAAGGTAACCTTGATTATTACTCTACTTGTTCTCTTCAAGGTCATAGTGACCCAGATTATATAAATATTTTGGGGAGAAAGGTTATGGATCAAGGAGTTCATCAAGTGTTTGATGAAAATGTTGATTCTGTTGTTGAAAGAAATTTGGGTAAATGAGTCCAACATGTGTTTGTTAAAAATGATGAAACAAAATCCCAATCCGTTAGGTGTTGGTATTCAGGACAGAAAGTTCAGCAGGTGCTAGTTGAAAATGCTAACTTAAAATCTAACCATTTTGAGGGTAGAACTTTGGGTAATGATGAGGTGATTTCTCAATCTTTAGATCATATTACTTCAGATTAGCGTGCTAATCAAGGGGTTTAGAGATATTCTGGATTGGTTTTGAATAAGGGTGAAGTCCAGAACAATGTGGAAGCTTCTTCAAAGCAAGCTTTGCCTTAAAGGCACTCCAAACATGCTCTAAATAAGGCTAAAGAAGTGGTTTATTTTCATGAGAATGATGACCCTTTGAATCAGTATGGTGATTTTTATGAAGTTGCTCCTACACATAAACAAAATAGTGTGGCTATCTTTATTCCTTTATCTACCTTCACGGATCTTGGTCCCTCTTATGTTGAAAATTACTCAGTTGGCACATCTAAAGTTTCTGCCTTTCCACAAGTTGTTTAGAAAAGTGCTTAAGAATTTATGAATCAGTCTTAAGACCTTCTTATACTAGAATTCCCTCTTAGTCAATATGCTCTGATTAATTCTCAAAATCTTGCCCCTTTGAGCACGATCCATGAAGATATAACATCTAAATATACCTCTGCATGTAAGGTATCTCCTAATTCTTCCATTTAATCTTTGGATTATCCTTTTAAGAGAAATTTAGGCATGCTAAAATATGTTGATGATATGAAGCAACCAAGATCATTCCATTATCCTAGCTACAAGATCACAAATTAACAATCTTATAATCTAAAATCTATTGCTGATCACGAATAGTTTTTGAAACAACTGGATGCCACTTTACTTCAAAGGGCTTACTACCTATTCAAAATCCACAAACAACTCTTTAAACAGATCCTCAAATACCTCCCCTTGATCCCTCTCAACTACCTATACTATATTCTCTATAGCCCATTACCCAAGACCTCCTTATACCTAAACCAAATAATTCACATTAGCTAAATATAGAAACTTTTCAAGAGCTTGTTAGAGTTGGTGCATACTTCACAGGAGTAGATCTGTAGAACCCCAGATGAACATGGGGTCCCGCTCTCCGGTGAGTGGGTGGAGGTCTCCTTCAGGCCATACACATGAGTTGGGCCTAGTTTTTTGCTTGACGGTTTGGGCTTGAGCTGTAGTTTTGCAGCATAACGAAAATCCTAATTATACCCTAATTTGGACGTCTGAAGTTGCTTCTAAATACTCTTTATGTATTGAGCATACATTAAAATAAGATACTTGTGAGGTTGATAATAAGAAACTTCTGGCAGGATGTAGCCTTATTCTAGGGTAAATCTGGTCTTCTTTTCTTTTTGTTTATAATTTATGTGATTGACAGGTCTTAAATCGTTCAATTGGTATTAGAACCTTATCTTTGAGGATTAACGATCAGAGATGTCAGTTGGATCATGGATTGAAATTGAGAAGTTCGGAATGAAGAGTTTCGAGTTATGAAAATTGAAGATGGTGGATCTACTCGTAGATAGGGATCTGTGGACAGTGATAGTAGATGAGATACTGAGGAGTACGGCGTCCACGGCAGAGGCATCATCGGTGGTGGTTTTGACATCATCTTCAATGACCATCACAGAGTGGGAGAAGCTCGATCAGAAGGCACGAAGTTTGATTTGGTCTTGCCTAGCCGATTTTATCCTGATAAACATTTTTGGAGAAAAGACTACGAAAAATATCTGGAAGAAGCTGGAAAGCCTTTATCAGAGTAAATCTCCAGTAAATAAATTGTTTATGCGGAAGAAGTTGTACAACCTTCGGATGGCTGAGGGAGATTCTTTCTTTGTTCATCTACATGAGTTTAACACTTTGATAGGTCAGTTACTATCTATTAGAGTTAATGTGATGGATGACGATAAGGCTATTACGCTGCTCTATTCACTGCTTGATTTATAGGATAACTTGATAGTTGCGATTGGTAATAGTGCAACTGATCTTTCTTTTTAGAATGTCATGGTAACCTTATTGTCTGAGGATATGAGACAGCAGGGTATAGAAAACTCCTCAAATGAGGCCTTATCTATGAGAAGGCAAACCCATGATAAAGACTACAAGTGGTTTGGTGATAAACCCAAGTTCAAGGAAAGATCGAAAAGTAGGGATAAATCTGGGTTGAAGTGTTAGAAGTGTATGAAGCCCGGGTATCTAAAGGAGTCCAGAAGTAAGAGTTTGAACCCGAAAAGCAAACAAGCGAAATATTAGCTTTAGGTAATAGGATCCAGTCTGATGATGATACTGGTGACTTAAATATGACATCTTGTTTGGCTTAATCTGATCAAAATGTTTGGATAATTGACACAGGAGCATCCTCTCACATGACACCTCACAGGGACTGGTTTCGTGAGTATAAAACATTTGATGGGGGAAACTTTTATTGGGAGATAACTCTCCAATGAAAATTAGTGGTCATGGGAAGGTAAAGTTGATGATGAATGATAGGACAATCAGAACACTTCCAGGCATGATGCATATTCCGGGTCTCAGTAGGAACCTAATATCAATCAGCAAAATGGCAGATGGGGGAATGAATTTCAGTTGTGATAAAAATTCATGCAAGATGACTCATGGATTGTTAGTAATTGCACAAGATGTTTGGTATGGTACATTGTACAAGCTGTTGGGAAATACAATACAAAGTTAATGCAATGGAGGTTTTATCTCTGAGATGGTAACTGATAATGAGGCGACGTCCTCTATGTTGTGGCATCAGAGGCTTAGGTATATCGGTGAAAAGGGACTGTCTAATTTATCGTCAAAGCAGATGGTGAAGAGTGTTCCAAATTTCTTTATGGGATTCAATTTCTATGAGCATTGTCTACATGGCAAGCAGAACCGTGTAAGTTTTAAGTCTGCTGGCACGAGGGCAAATGGTATTCTGGATTTAATACATAGTTATATGTTTGGGCCAGTTCCAGTTTAATCTCTTGGAAAATCAAGGTATTATGTCTCTTTCATTGATGATTTTTCAAGGTATGCATAGATTTATTTCATTTAGAGTAAAGTTGAACCATTTGATAAGTTCCGTGAGTTTAAAGCATTGGTAGAAAATCAGATAGAAAGAAAGATAAAGGTACTGATAACAGATAATGGAGGGGAATTTTGCTCAAACAAATTTGAGCAATTCTGTGTGGTAAAAAACATTGCAAGACAGAAAACAACTCTATATACACCTCAACAGAATGGAGTGGCCAAGAGACTCAATCGGTCACTCATGGAGAAATAGAGGAGCATGTTGAGTTGTGCAGGCTTAGAGCCAGAGTTTTGGGCAGAGGCTATAGCTACGACATGTTATCTAAAGAATAAGTCACCTACATCAGCTTTACAGGATCAAACACTGTTTGAGGCATTATTCTGGAAGAAGCCGAGTTTGGCTCATGTTAGGGTGTTTAGATGTGATGCTTATATGCATGTGTCAAAAGAAAAGAGGAACAAACTTGACAGCAAATCAATGAAGTGCATCTTCATTGGTTATAAAGACGGGGTTAATGGGTACAAGTTATGGAATCCAGAAAATAAGAGTACATTTTACAGCAGAGATGTTGTGTTTAGAGAAACAGAAAGGGATGTGGCGGCTTTCCAAGATGTACCAAAATAGCCAAAACGGGTTTAGATTGATATGAGCCTGGGAGATAAAGAGTGGGAGACTACCCCATAGACTACACTGGATACTTCAGATATTGAGTCAGTTGGGTCTGAGCAATATATTCATCTTTCTGATGCAGAGGATAAGGATTCAGATGCTGGCTTCGGAGGTAGAGACCACGCCTGTCATAAGGAGATCGACACGAGTTAGAAGACCAACCATCAGGTATTCCCCTAGTGCTTGCAGTGTATTATATGCTTTAAATATTACTGGTGATGATCGTAGCACAGTGAAAAAGGCAAAGACCTAGGAGGATGCAAATCTGTGGGAGGATGCTATGAAAGAGGAGATGCAAGAACTGGATAAGCATAAAACATGGAGCATTATGAAAGTTCCTAAAGATACGAAAGAAATTGGGTGCAAATAGATTTTCAAGAAGATAACAAATGCAGATGGAGTGGTAGAAAAGTACAAGGCACGTATGGTTACAAAGGGGTACTTACAAGTAGAGGGAATTGGCTATGGTGAGATATTTTCCCCGGTAGCAAAGTTGACATCTATCAGATGTGTCTTATCCTTGGTAGCTGCTTATGATCAAGAGGTTGAGCAACTGGATATGAAGACAGCTTTCCTTCATGGGAACTTAGACGAGAAAATTTACCTGAAACAACCTAAAGGCTTTGTGAGCAAAGGAAGGAATAGCTGGTTTGTAAATTGAAGAAGTCTTCGTACGGACTAAAGCAATCACCATAGATGTGGTACCAGAAGTTTGATACATATGCCATTCAGCTTGGGTTCACTTGTAGCTATGCTGATCTCTACATCTACATGAAAAGGTTAGAGGTTGATTTTATCATTTTAACCTTGTATGTGGATGATATGTTGTTGATTAGAAATAACAGGAAGATGATTAGCAATGTGAAGGCATTGTTGGCAAGGCAGTTAGACATGAAAAACCTAGGGCCAGAAAAATTTATCTTGGGTATGCAGATAAAGAGGGATTGTGAAAATTGAAAACTATGGCTAAATGAGAAGAAATATATTGAAGAAGTGTTGAAGAAATTCAAAATATCTGATAGCAAGCCGGTAAGGATTACCATGCCTTTGGGAACCAAGTTATTTGTGAAACAATGTCCGAAGTTAGAGAAAGAAGCTGAAGATATGGTGCATGTACCTTATGCTAGTGCAGTTAGAAACTTGATATACGCCATGGTATGTACGAGACCAGATATTTTCCAAGCAGTGGGAGTATTGAGTAGATATATGTCTAATCCTGGAAAAGAGCATTAGACTACAATCAAGAGAGTTCTTAGATATCTTATTGGCACGTCATAGTTTGCATTGTGTTATGGAGGCATGAGAGGTAAGAAGAATCTTGATATTGTAGAATCAGTGGATGCTGACTGGGGAGGATACATTGATAGCAAGAAGTCTACAAGCGGATATGTGTTCAATCTGTTTGGTGGGGCAATGAGTTGGATGAGCAAAAGGTAAAGTGTTGTTGCCCTTTCATTTACAAAAGTAGTGTATGGCAATAACTCATGCTGGAAAGGAAGTGGTTTGGCTTCAAAGGTTGTGTGTTGAGCTTAGGTTTAAACAAGAAGTAGTGAAGGCGAAATGTGACAATCAAGGTGCTATCTTCTTAGCAAAGAATCTTGCATTTCATTCATAGATGAAGCACATTGATATCCAATAGCACTTCATCTGGGAAAAGATTGAAGCAAGGTGATAATGTAACGACCCATCCTAAGCGGGCCCACTCAGGACGGTATCAATTACCTTTCGAAATCGAGCACCTGGACACACAAATATATATACTACAACTGAACAACATTTAATATATATTAGTTAAAATCATACAGAGATTACAACTATAAGGTTGTAGCTTTACAAGGTGTCTAAAGAGACACAGCCAACCGGTTACAACTTCACACCTAAAAAACAATATAACACAAAAAAAAAAAGACCGAGGATGTGACGCTCGTGGACCCACTTAAAACTTCGTTGAACTTCAAAGCTTTACCACTTAAAATCCAAAATCACCTGGAAGCTTACCTGAAAGGTTATAAATTGGAAGGGGGGGGGGGGGGGGGAGCTATAAAGCTCAGCGAGTTCTTACACTACACAAAGTAATCACTTGTTAGAAAAAGTTGAGGGCTTATTATTATTTCTTTTTCCTTTCTACTTTGTTTGTTCGTATACATAGTCATTTAGCACTTTGCAAAACAACAATCTTAGTAATCATAATACGGTCCTATAAGACCCACAACCAACTTGCAATCGCTATTCCATAGTCCATCAAAATATCACAATTTATCCATACAACCAAACATTTCATATGCCCCCTTACGGGCCAAGTAATTCAAATTCATGTATGATATGCCAATGCAACATGATGCAATGAAATGCATCATCTCATAATCAATCATAATCCATCGGGGACGTCTCCCCACATACCGGTACGTTTCATAAACAATAATTTTCAAAACCCCCCTTGATCCGGGCCGGGTCCAATCATCCAAATATATTCGGTACCCTTTTTCACCCCTTGTGGGTAGGGACCTATCGTCCTCACACATCACTCCCTCCTCAATAACATACCGTAAATTTCAATGCATGATATGAAATGAAATCAAGTGATGAACATAATCAAATTCTCAACAATCCATACAATCACACAACATTCAGCACAAAGGTTTTGAAATCACTATCTCATCATTAATATATAATTTACTTATCTTACCACATAGTTATAAATATAATTATTATATCTAAATAGCGAATTACAACTCTTATGCAACCTTATTGTTTTGGTTTCCTCACTAACATTCATGCTTACCAAGAGTAGGGTAATACTCACCTTAAGCCAAACACTAGTCGTGTATCACTTCTTTACCTTTACTATGATCATCCACCACACCTATTGAAATGTCATTATAACAATTAAGGCAAACTACATAAACAAAAAACCAATGAGCATAGTATTAAAAACTTAGATACTTAATAAGAAATCAATCATTCCATTACTTACACATATAAATCAAAGAAAATACTACTAAAGTTCATTCTTCTCTTTAATCACCTATTTTCACTCTTTCCCTTTTTTTCTTCATTCTTTACTCCATAAAACTCTCAGTTCATATGAACTTAAATTTCAAGACACTAACTTAGAGTAATTACCAACAAATCCCAACTTATAAAAATTATTCATTCTAAATATAATTTCTCAATCAAGAAAAAGTCTCTTACTTAGAGGAATTTCTTTTAATTCCTAAAAGAGTTTCAAATTTACAGCCCATAGTAAAATTCTCTAACAATATCCATCTCAACAATCATGTTATACAAGAATAAAACTTCACACTTTGTACATATAATCACCCTAAAAATCTTCAAACTTCACACACTCTTATTACTTTCTTCCAAAGTTCCATAATACAGAAATTTCCAGATTTCTTTCAAATTTTCCCCCAACTTCAAATATTTCAAACTAAACCAATTTAAATTCAAATCACCCCAAATAAAGTTCTAGATAAACTTTAGGAAGTATACTTTAACTTAAAAATAGTTAGGACACAAAACTACCTCAAATTCTTGCTGAAATACAACTCACAAAACTGCCCAGAACACAAATTATTTCCAGAATTTCTGCACAATACTCCCAACTTTGACAACTCATATATCACTCAATTTAAATCCAAAAGACCTCAAAAAAACTCCAAAAATCAACATCAAGAAGTCTACTTTAAGTTTGTAGTTGAACAGTTTTCGAAATTACCTCAAAATCTGCACGAAACAACCAAGGTAACAAAACGGGATGTTCTTCCCATGCTCGGAGCGTGGGGTCCACGCGCCACTGTAGCCCGCTCGTGGAGGCTCACCTCCCCGGCCAGAAGATAGCTGATGGTGGCAGAAGAGGGTTTCCAAAGTTTGAGGGAAAAAGGATCTTGGATGGTTGGGTTAAGGTTAGGTAAAAGTTTGGAAGAAAAAATGAGTTTTTGACAAAGAAAAACAATCGTGTGCTTTCCTTTCTTTCCTCTCTCTTTCTGCCAAGCTCTCAAATTGCTTTAGGTTAAATTTTAGCTTATATACTCCCTCAATGACCTGGCTTTTTACCACTCTACCCTTCCTCTTCTTCTTTTATTAATTGACATGCCATTTCCTTTAATTTTTCTTCTAGTATTTAAACAACCACAAAGTTTTAGTTTCTTACTAAGAGATCCCTAAAAAAAAATTAAATTATAAAACAAGATTATAAAAACTTAAAAGAAATATCAGGTTCTACAATTCTCCCCTTCTAAAAAAAATTTCGTCCTCAAAATTTTCAACTAACCTGGATTGACGAACAGATAAGAGTATTGGTTCTTTATTTCCACTTCGTTTTCCCAAGTAGCTTCTTCGACTCCTCTATTTCTCCAAAGCGCTTTAACTAAGGGAATGACTTTGTTGCGAAGAACTTGATCCCTAGAGTCCAAGATTTTTACTGGCATCTCTACATATGAAAGGTTGTTTTGAACTTCTATAGATTGGAATGGAATGATGTGCGACTCATCCGGTACATATTTGCGCAAAGCTGACACATGGAAAACATCATGAAGCTGTGAAAGTTCTAGAGGTAAGGCTAATCGGTATGCTATAAGTCCAATCCTTTCAATGATCTCATAAGGTCCGATGTAACGAGGGCTTAATTTCCCTTTTCGCCCAAACCTCAAAACTCCCTTCCAAGGGGAAACTTTAAGATGCACATGATCACCAACTTGGAACTCCAACGGTCTCCTCCTCTTGTCTGCATAGCTTTTCTGTCTACTTTGCCATCCTTAGGTTTTCTCGTATTTTCTTGATCCTCTTTGTGGTTATCTCTACCAATTCTGGTCCTAAGACACTTCTTTCTCTCACTTCTTCCCAACATATCGGAGTCCTACACCTCCTACCATATAATGCTTCGAAAAGTGCCATCCCAATGCTAGTCTGAAAACTATTATTATATGCAAACTCCATAAGGGGTAAGTACGTATCCCAACCAATCGAAAAGTTCATAGCACACGCTCGTAGCATATCTTATAAGATTTGAATTGTTCTTTCTGACTGACCATCCGTTTGAGGGTGGAAAGCCATGCTAAAATGTAACTGAGTACCCATAGCTTGCTGAAATCCCTTCCAAAATCGAGATGTAAACCGAGCATCACGATCCGATACAACACTTAATGGTACACCATGCAGTTTTACTATTTCAGCCACATACAACTCTGCTAATCTTTCAGGAAACCAAGTTATCTTGATGGGTAGAAAATGAACAGATTTAGATAATCGATCAACTATAACCCAAATGGCATCAAAACCTCTATGAGTACGAGGAAGTCCTGTCACAAAATCCATAGTCACCATCTCCCATGGCCACTCCAGTATAGGAAGAGGTTGCAGCAACCCTGCTGGATGTCTATGCTCAGTCTTCACCTGCTGGCATACTAAGCATCGAGAAACATAGTCTGCTACGTCTCTCTTTAAACCTGACCACCATAAATTTTGCTTAAGCCCTCTATACATTTTATTACTCCCCAAGTGCATAGAATAAATAGTGTCGTGAGCTTCTTTTAGGATCTCCTTCCTTAACTCCACTTCACTTGGCACACAGATTCGATTTCCCATCATCACCATTCCATCCTCTCTCACCACAAAATCACTCCGCCTGTTTTCTAAAACCTCCTTCTTAATAGCAATTAACACTGCATCCTTACCTTGAGCATCTAGTAGGCGACCTACTATTGGTGATGTTACCACCATGATAGCTACTAATCCCCCAATGGTGTTGGCCTCAAGCTTCACTTCTAAGCTTCTTAATTCCTCAATTAACCCGGAATCATAAATCTTCAAAGTTTCCAACTTGCTACTGGATTTTCGACTTAATGCATCAGCTACCACGTTAGCCTTTCCAGGATGATAACTTATGGTACATTCATAGTCACTGATCAGTTCCATCCATCGCCTTTGTCTTAAGTTTAACTCCTTCTGGGTAGGCAGATACTTGAGGCTCTTGTGATCCGTAAAGATCTCACATCTTACTCCATAAAGATGATGTCTCCAAATTTTCAAGGCAAAGACTATCGCTGCCAACTCTAGGTCATGGGTGGGGTAGTTCCTTTCATGGTTCTTCAGTTGGCGTGAAGCTTAAGCAACAACCTTCCCATGTTGCATTAGGACACAACCTAACCCTTGATGTGAAGCATCACTGTAAACTACAAACCCCTCATCACTCGAAGGAAGGATTAACACCGGTGCCATTGTCAGCTTTTCCTTCAATAATTGAAAACTTTGCTCACACTCTTCTGACCATATAAACTTTTCTCCCTTTCTTGTTAATTTGGTTAAAGGTACCGCAATCAGTGAGAAATCTTTGATAAATCTCCGATAATATCCTGCCAATCCCAAAAAGCTCCTAATCTCAGTCACATTTGTAGGTTTCTCCCAGTTTAGAACTGCTTCAACTTTCTGAGGGTCCACAGCTACTCCTGCTTCTGACACTAAATGTCCTAAGAAGGTCACTTCTTTTAACCAAAACTCACATTTGTTAAACTTGGCATAAAGTTTCTCCTTCCTAAGAGTCTCTAGTACTATCTTCAAATGTCTGGCATGGTCTTCTTCACTCTTCGAATATACCAGAATATCATCAATGAAAACTACCACAAATTTGTCCAGGAATGGTATAAATACTTTGTTCATTAAATCCATGAAGGCTGCAGGGGCATTACTCAATCCGAACGGCACAACCAGAAATTCATAGTGTCCATAACGGGTGCGGAAAGCAGTCTTTGGAACATCTGAATCTTTGATGCGTAGTTGATGGTAACCCGATCTCAAGTCTATTTTTGAAAACACCCGAGCTCCTTGTAATGTTCAAACAAATCATTAATTCTTGGTAACGGGTACTTGTTACGAATTGTCATCTTGTTTAGTTGTCTATAATCCACACACAATCTCAAAGTCCCATCTTTCTTCTTGACAAATAACACTGGAGCCCCCCAAGGTGATACGCTAGGACGAATGAGTTTCTTGTCTAACAACTCTTGAAGTTGGACCTTAAGTTCCTTTAATTCTCCCGGTACCATTCGATAAGGGGGTATCGAAATAGGAGTAGAACCAAGTGTGAGATCAATAAGAAAATCAATTTCCCTAACAGGTGGTAAACTGGGCAACTCTTCAGGAAATACATCTGGAAATTCCCTAACTATAGGTATTCCTCCCAATTCCACACCTTCCTCAGAAGAATTGATCACATAGGCTAAATAACATTCATATCCCTTCTTCAACAATCTCCTAGCTGAAAGGGCAGAAATGAGGCATTGTGAAAGTACTTTACGTTCTCCCTGAAAAGAAAATTCTTTTTCCCCCGGAACTTGAAACATTACCATCTTCCTGAAACAATCTACTGAGGCGTGATACTTAGCTAACCAATCCATACCTAAGATCAAGTCAAAATCCTTCATCTTCAAGGGCAATAAATCAACCTGAAGTTCTCTATCCCCAATGTTCACAACACAGTCCCGGAACATCCATTGGATTTCCACCTTCTCTCCTATAGCAGTCTCAACAATCATGATCTTATGCAAACGTGTTCTAGGTACATCAACATATATAAGAAAAGAAGTAGAAACAAAAGAATATGTTGCACCAGGATCAATTAACATTCTAGCATTTCTACCTGAAAGAGAAATCATACCAGTCACCATGTCGGGTGTGGCCTGAGCATCCTGCTGAGTGATTGCATAAACACGACCTTGCCCTCTCTGACCTTGACTAGCATCCCCTCTGCTTGCTGTGACCCCTCGGCCGTGACTACCATTTCTACCACCTCCAGTCCCACTGCCTCGACCCACTTGGCCCCGTCCGGAGCCTCTAGCTGTACTCACACTACCAGTTGGCTTAAGTCTTGACCAACAGTTTGCTCCCACATGACCACCCTGACCACACACAAAGCATACCACACTTTTCAACACAGGACAGTCCCTTTGAAGATGTTCAGTTGATCCACAATGATGACAGAACTTAACATTACAATCTCTAGATAAGTGACCCATCTGACCACACCGAAAACGTCCTTTAGTATTCATTCCTGACATTGTACTACTTCCTCTACCTTGTGCACTTCCTTTTCTGCCTTGATTTCTTAAAGAAAATGATTGTCCTGCAAATCTTTGAATTCCTCCCACTGAACTTTGTACTACAGATGCTGCTGGTTCACTCTGAAGACCTTGATTCATCTTCAATAACTTACCTCCCATACTTTGCCCTTCTTGGAAAACTGATCTACTCTGTTGAAAAGGATGACCACCTCGAAATTCCAACCCATAACTGTTTTCCCTAGCACTGTCTGACCTGCTCCTCTTTTGTCGATCCTGACGTCCTCTCAACTCCATTATATCTTTCTTTACAAGTAGTGCTTTATCCACTAGTCTTGTATAGTTTGAATGATCCAAATATGAAAGGCGAGTACGAATTTCATAATTTAAACCATTAAGGAATTTCTTACATTTTCGTCCTTCAGTGCTGACCAAGTCTGGTGCAAATCTAGACAGAGTAATAAATCTTGAATCATACTGAGTTACTGACATAGCACCCTGTTTCAGATAGTTAAAGTCCTTCTCCATTTGAGCCTTAACAGATTCTGGGAAATGCTCGTCATAGAATACTTTCTTAAACTTCTCCCAAGTCAAAGGTTCATCAATGTCCCCCGATAATCTAGGAAGTATATCCTCCCACCAATTCGCTGCCTCTTCTTCTAACTTGAATGATGCAAACACAACTTTTTGTCTGTCCGACACTGGTAGTACCCTAAACAGACGTTCCATCTTTTTAATCCATGCCTCGGCATCTAGAGGGTTTTCATCACTTCGAAAACTCGGTGGCATCAGCTTGATAAACCTATTAAATACATCCCCTTCCATTTCCTGCCTCAATCCATCCTCCCCTAACGTTTCATCATGTGCTACAGGAACATCTACATGCTCATATGGAAAATCTGGAGCTCGTCTGTTTTGTTCTTCCAATCTACGCTCTAGCTCCCCAATTCTACCCAATGCTTGAGCTAAAGCTTCCCTTAACTCATCCCTTTCTATAGCAGCATCTCTTACATTCTCACAAGCAGCACCGGTTGCACTACAAACATGTTCTACCTCAGGGACTTCAGGTTCAACATTTTGTTCCACCCTATGTAATGGGGGTCGTCCACGCCCCCGAGTTGGAACACTACCCCTTCCTTGGGCACGCCCTCCTCCCCGAACTCTACCTCTCTTTGGTCCACGAGGCATCCTCGAATCCTACACAAAATAACTCATTTAGAAACAAAAACACTGGACTTCTACAGTTTACAGAACCTTAAAACTAAAGTTCTGATACCAAAATTGTAACGACCCATCCCGAGCGGGCCCACTCAGGACGGTATCAATTACCTTTCGAAATCGAGCACCTGGACACACAAATATATATACTACAACTGAACAACATTTAATATATATTAGTTAAAATCATACAGAGATTACAACTATAAGGTTGTAGCTTTACAAGGTGTCTAAAGAGACACAGCCAACCGGTTACAACTTCACACCTAAAATACAATATAACACCAAAAAAAAAAAAAGACTGAGGATGGGACGCTCGTGGACCCACTTAAAACTTCGTTGAACTTCAAAGCTTTACCACTTAAAATCCAAAATCACCTGGAAGCTTACCTGAAATGTTATAAATTGGAAGGGGGGGGTGAGCTATAAAGCTCAGCGAGTTCTTACACTACACAAAGTAATCACTTGTTAGAAAAAGTTGAGGGCTTATTATTATTTCTTTTTCCTTTCTACTTTGTTTGTTCGTATACATAGTCATTTAGCACTTTGCAAAACAACAATCTTAGTAATCATAATACAGTCCTATAAGACCCACAACCAACTTGCAATCGCCATTCCATAGTCCATCAAAATATCACAATTTATCCATACAACCAAACATTTCATATGCCCCCTTACGGGCCAAGTAATTCAAATTCATGTATGATATGCCAATGCAGCATGATGCAATGAAATGCATCATCTCATAATCAATCATAATCCATCGGGGACGTCTCCCCACGTACCGATACGTTTCACAAACAATAATTTTCAGAACTCCCCTTGATCCGGGCCGGGTCTAATCATCCAAATATATTCGGTACCCTTTTTTCACCCCTTGTGGGTAGGGACCTATCGTCCTCACACATCACTCCCCCCTCAATAACATTCTGTAAATTTCAACGCATGATATGAAATCAAATCAAGTGATGAACATAATCAAATTCTCAACAATCCATACAATCACACAACATTCAGCACAAAGGTTTTGAAATCACTATCTCATCATTAATATATAATTTACTTATCTTACCACATAGTTATAAATATAATTATTATATTTAAATAGCGAATTACAACTCTTATGCAACCTTATTGTTTTGGTTTCCCCACTAACATTCATGCTTACCAAGAGTAGGGTAATACTCACCTTAAGCCAAACACTAGTCGTGTATCACTTCTTTACCTTTACTACGATCATCCACCACGCCTATTGAAATGTCATTGTAACAATTAAGGCAAACTACATAAACAAAAAACCAATGAGCATAGTATCAAAAACTTAGATACTTAATAAGAAATCAATCATTCCATTTACTTACACATATAAATCAAAGAAAATACTACTAAAGTTCATTCTTCTCCTTAATCACCTATTTTCACTCTTTCCCTTCTTTCCTTCATTCTTTACTCCATAAAACTCTCAATTCATATGAACTTAAATTTCAAGACACTAACTTAGAGTAATTACCAACAAATCCCAACTTATAAAAATTATTCATTCTAAATATAATTTCCCAATCAAGAAAAAGTCTCTTACTTAGAGGAATTTCTTTTAATTCCTAAAAGAGTTTCAAATTTACAGCCTATAGTAAAATTCTCTAACAATATCCATCTCAACAATCATGTTATACAAGAATAAAACTTCACACTTTGTACATATAATCACCCTAAAAATATTCAAACTTCACACACTCTTATTACTTTCTTCCATAGTTCCATAATACAGAAATTTCCAGATTTCTTTCAAATTTTCCCCCAACTTCAAATATTTCAAACTAAACCAATTTAAATTCAAATCACCCCAAATAAAGTTCTAGATAAACTTTAGGAAGTATAATTTAATTTAAAAATAGTTGGGACACAAAACTACCTCAAATTCTTGCTGAATCACAACTCACAAAATTGCCCAGAACACAAATTATTTCCAGAATTTCTGCACAATTCTCCCAACTTTGACAACTCATATATCACTCAATTTAAATCCAAAAGACCTCAAACAAAATCCAAAAATTAAAATCAAGAAGTCTACTTTAAGTTTTTAGTTGAACACATTTCGAAATTACCTCAAAATCTGCACGAAAAAGCCAAGGTAACAAAACGGGATGTTCTTCCCCTGCTCGGAGCGTGGGGTCCACATGCACTGTAATGCTCGCTCGTGGAGGCTCACCTCCTCGGCTGGAAGATAGCTGATGGTGGCAGAAGAGGGTTTCCAAAGTTTGAGGGCAAAAGGATCTTGGATGGTTGGGTTAAGGTTAGGTCAAAGTTTGGAAGAAAAAATGAGTTTTTGAGAAAGAAAAACAATCTGGTGCTTTCCTTTCTTTCCTCTCTCTTTCTGCCGAGCTCTCAAATTGCTAAATGAGAGATTTGCTGATTTAGGTTAAATTTTAGCTTATATACTCCCTCAATGACTTGGCTTTTTACCACTCTACCCTTCTCCTTCTTCTTTTATTAATTGACATGCCATTTCCTTTAATTTTTCTTCTAGCATTTAAACAACCCCAAAGTTTTAGTTTCTTACTAAGAGATCCCAAAAAAAAATTAAATTATAAAACAAGATTATAAAAACTTAAAAGAAATATCGGGTTCTACAGATAATCTTGGAGAAAGTCGATACAGCAGTGAACAACGCAGATTTCTTGACTAAGGCAGTTAGTCTAGCAAAGTTTGAGTGGTGTGCTACTGAGATGAGCTTGAAGAAACAAAGTCCTGGGAAGTTTTCCATGTGTGTGAAGTATTTACGAAATGGTAGATTGTTAGAGTTGGTGCACACTTCACGGGATCAGATCTGTAGAACCCCGGACGAACACGGGGTCCCGCTCCCCGGTGAGCGGGCGGGAGTCTCCTTCAGGCCATGTATATGAGTTGGGCCTAGTTTTTGGCTTGGCGGTTCTGATTTAGGCCCATGAAGAGCCGTAGTTCTGCAGCAGAACGGAAATATTTATCTTTCTTTCTTTATCTTTGTTTCCTTCCCCTTCTCTTTTTCTCTCCATTCTCCCAAAATTTCCACTGCTGCAGATATTTATCTGCACGCAATTCAGTTTATTTTCTTTCTTTTTTTAATATAACATTTTTTACCTTAAATATAAACTATGTAGAATAAATACTAATAATTCTAGTTGGCCTACTGGCTAAGGTGTTGTATTATGTTAGAACAAGAGTTCAAGTCCCAAGTTTTGCCTTCCTTTTGTTTTATTTTATATTTTTCTATAATTTTGAGAATTTTTTCAAGGAAGGAAAGATGAAAAATTGACTTTTATGGGATAATGGAAAAAAATGTGAATAAGGGATAGTAGAATGGTAAATAATGAAATGTATTTAAATAAAAAAAAATGAGTATGTATGTGCTAAAGAGGGGATTCAAACCAACATCATCTAACTTAAAGGTTTGTAACTTAACCACTACACCAACAAGATCTTAATGAAGAGCCTTAAGTAATAAGCCAACTGAATTTATTGGTATTTATTCTACACAGTTTGTATTGAAGGTAGAAAAGATATATTATATAAGAAAAGAAAGTAAATTGAACTGCGTGTGGATAAATATCTATAACAGTAGAAATTTTGAGAGAATGGAAAGAAAAGAGAAGGAGAAAAGAGAGAAAAGATAAGGAGAAGGAAAAAGAAAGAAAGAAAGAAAGAAAGATAGATGGAAGAAGATTTTTGTTGCAAGAATAAAAAATCAAGGTATTTTCCTTATCATAAGTCTTGTTAACTTGATGTTTTCCATTATTTATTTTACTTTCTTATGTTTAAAGTTTAGGTTAATGAGTCATATTTTGGTTTGATTTGAATTTAAACTGATGAAGTTTGAGTTAATTGAAGTTAGGGTTGAGCTTTTGGTAGTATCTTGAACTAACTTAAGATTTAGGATGCGTGAGCATGAATTGAGTTATAAGTATTGTAAAATATAAAATTTGAGACCTAAGAGAGTATGGGTATGATTCAATTTGATTTAATTTCATAAATTGGAGAGTTTCTTTGAGAATGTTATAATTTTTATGAAAATTTTCATAAGCTAGAACAAGAAAATTTGGGACAAGAAAATTTGGGTGAAAGTTTTTGAGCAAATTTATTCTAAACACTTTTAGTTTTGGAAGCCTTGATTTTTTTCATGATCTAATTCTTGTAATATCCTATTAAAATTAGAGCATTAACATTTTGGTAGCAACTTCAAATTTGGGAAGATTAGAAAGAAAATAAAGGATTTGGGCATATTTTGTGAAGTATAAATTTTTTTCTCAAATTAAATTTATTATGTGAAACCACATTTAGTTCTCTTGACTTTGAAATCCCATTGTTTTCCTTCATGATGTAGTTCTTGAAGGGTTTTAGCTAAATAAATAAATAAAGCCTTTGTCTTTAGGTATAAACTTTAAAATTTGAAAGAAAGCAGGGAAGCAAAGGGAAAGTGAGCATATTTATGATTTTGAATAGTGTTATCCTTAATTGATTTTTTTTAGATAATTTGTTAACTAACTATTAAGTAATAAATGGAAGAGAAATTAAGGATAATGAACAACTGGCAAATTGCATCATAAGTAAGAAGTTGGTTTGTATATATGCTTGGGTTTTAAAGAAAGGCTAAATGTTGTACATATATTTAGGCACTATTGAATATAACACAAATGTGAAGGATGTTGTCCAAGATAATTGTGAATGGCATCATGAGGTGAGTTTCACCTTACTCTTAGTAAGCGTAAAACAATAATTAATCATCTAAATACATGAAAAAGATTTTATTAGTTTATGAATGTATAAAAAAATATGATGTTAGTAATATTTTGATATGTTTGAAATTGTTGTGGGTAGATTGATTGTGATATTTTGATTGTGGATTTGGTATTAAAACTAGTTTTATAAATCACGCATTTCATGAATATGATTGAAATAATATTTTACAGAAGAATAATGTTGGAAATGACATGATCCCACCTAGAGTAGGTTGTTAACCATGTGAAAAGGAGCTGAATATGATGTGAACCTCGCCTAGTGTAGGTTGTTACCTAGGTGAAAAGTATGATGTGAACCTCGCCTAGTGTAGGTTATTATATAGGTGAAAGTTATGATGTGAACCTCACCTAGTGTAGGTTGTTACCTTGGTGGAGGGTATGTATGGACTTCGCTTAGTGTAGGTTGTTACCTAGGTAGAAGGTATGTATGGACCTTGCCTAGTGTAGGTTGTTACCTAGGTTGAGAGGATGTATAGATCTCGCCTAGTGTAGGTTGTTACCTAGGTAAAGGAGATATGATATTTTGGAAAAAAAAATATGAAATGTACCAGTACATGGGGAGACATCCTCGTTGTGTTATAATTAACATAATGAATGGCAAGAAATTGAAATGGGAAATGAAATAGTTAATTTTGACATTTGCTTTGCATTGCATTTCATTGATGATTGATGAATTGATGTGATTGGTTTATTGAATGGCACATGATGTGGTTAGCCCAATGAGGGACATGTTCTGTCAATTATTTGTGATGAGGAAAAATTAGAGATAGTGTTACTTATTATTGAATTACCATTGTAATGTGTGTGGTGTGGTTTGATCACATGTTATGTGATTATTTAAAAGCATTAGTATTTCTTTGATTTATAATTGTTCTTCTCTATAAGTAGTGGGGAAAGTATATGAAGATGTTAGAATGTATAAACACCTATATATATATATATATATATATATATATATATATATATATATATATATATACACACACATTTGAATAAGAATTGGCTATGTAACGAGTTTTGAAAATAAGAGAATGAGTTTTAAATCAATTATTTCGAGTAATGTGATAACTTGTTAAGCTTTTTAGCTCACCCCTCCCTATTTTACTAACATTTCAGGAAAAGTACGGAAAGATTTTGGATCAGGCTAGTGAGGTAAATCAACAAAGAAAGAAGGCCTTAGCAATGTCCTCATCCATGACATCCTCATCTTTTTGTTTTGGGAGTCTAGATAAATGTGTATGATCTCATTTTTCAAAATATATATTGTAAATTCCATCGATGCAACCTTTCATAAAACTTATATCGTATGCTAACTCTCGGTATTAACCAAGATTTCATGTAAAAAAACTATGGAAATGTGTAATTAAGTATGCCTGTAGTAGGGAAGTAGTACATAGATGTATTGTATGACTTAAAGTGTAGGATTTATATGCTTGCATTACATGTTAATGTGCTCAATGCTTAAAAGTAATGATGTCGTTTCGAGTAGGGCCCGCTCGGGATAGGTTGTTACAATTTTGGTATTAGACCTTTAGGTTTAAGGTTCTATAGACTGTAGTTGCATGGTGCATTGACGCAGGAGGATCCAAGTCAGATGATGCCGAGTTGGCAGATCAGCGCAGGTGGACTGCCTAGAACGGGCCATGGGCTCAGATCAGGCCCAAAAGACCCTAGTTTGATTGGAAACGAGCCAATGAACAAAACCTGATAAAAATCAGCCTCAACATTTTTAAGCCAAAAAACGACGTTTAGGCCCTCAAATTGGCAGTTTAATATTTTTAGAAAACTTTTTATTTTAGTTATTTTAATTTCAGCCTTAATTTATTTTTTTCCTATTTTGTTTCGACCTTATAAATAAGGTCTTAGGATTTCATAAACATTATTATTGAATTTGCATAATTTTAAATAAACATCAGAGCTGTTTTTCTGCATTGTTTTTAGGGTTCTTTCTTGTGTTACTCCCTGTGAACGATCTGTTCGGCTAGCCTGCAGAATAATCGCTATTCTGTCCGGTGTCATGCCTATTGCATGAGGTGGTTATAGAAAGTCAATTTTGTAGAGTTAGAGAGGATGTCGTTTAAGAGTTGTAGCTAGTATTATAATACATTGAAGTAAAAATTTTGAGAATAAAGTTGAGTTGACTTGTGTTTGGATGTCATATGAATTGGTGTTGTTTGGAATGATTTTGTTATATTTTGTGAAATCTCATTCACAATGCTTTTAATGAGAACTATGGATATGAATTCTTTGATACGACGAAACATTCTGAATTATATATATCATTCATGTATATGTGTGACAATGTTATGATGTGATCTGGTTGTTTGGGGAAGATGTAGAAAGGTGAAAAGAGTGAGAGAAGATTTTTTCCTAAATGATGTTGTTAACTTGAAAGCTTTGTATTAAATTTTTTTTTTGGTAAATTATGAATTAATTGCTAAGTTAAATAACTTAGAGATGTTATTGTGAATGATCTTTTGTATGTAGAACATACTACATAATGGGTGATCTAAGGAGTAATTATTATAGAAATATTAAACTCAAAATAAAATAAGTTACGAATAAGGAATCAATAAGTTTATATGTTTGGCGATGGGTGTGATAAATAGATAATCGAATTGATAATAGACTTGAAGTATTTATGAAATCTCGGGTTGTGATATCCATTAGAAAATATGGGAAAGATCCAGAGTTAAGAAGTTATATCGATTCATAGAAATTGTAAGCATTTCAATATGTAATGGGATTTGAGAAGGATGATTAGTATATTGGTAGGGCTTTAGATGGATTAATGAGTATAAAAAGGGATAAAAACAATTGTTGGACAAGTGGTAGCATAAATAATAAGGCATAGTAGGGAGTGTGAGGTAACTCGAAAGAAATAATTTAAGTGAAGTAATAATAGTGTTAGATAAATCACAAGTGAAGCCTTTATGGTATTTTGGACTTTAAGAGAAATACAAGTATAGTTTTCTTAAACAAAATTTTTATGGACATAATTAGAGCAACTTATGCAATGGATTTGAAGTAGACAATTTTGTAAACTTCTATAATTGGAGAGTAGAAATTATTATCAGGAAAGTTTTAAATGAAAGAGGTTTAGTATATTTTGAATTGATCTTAAGTGTTAAGCAAAGTTTGATACAAGGAAATGGTGGAATTATTTTAAAACCTAGAAATCCTTGGTTTTAGATTTAAGAATGAATAATTAAATGGTTGGTGCTAGTTGAGTGAGTTTAAAAGTTTTGTTTTACTTGGAAAGTAAATTTGAGGAATACTAATTTGAATCTAGTAAAAAAAAATGTGTGTTAATGATCTAAACATATGAAGTGCTTAGAAAATTTAAAAGTTAATGGTTAACTTGAGGTAGATGTGATTGAGATGGTGGAAAAGAATGGTGATTAGTGAAAATATAAAAGATATACTTAGTATAAGAGGTTATTACTGAGTTAAAGGTATCAATGAAGTATGATATAGAATATCAAGAGTTCGATGAGATATACGAGTATTAGAACAATTATTGTGGAAGAAAGATAGGTATGCGATGCAGGACCAAAAGATTGTTGGATAAGGAATTGTAGTATGAGTTAATATTAAAAAGTTGAGATTAAGACTATTGGTTAAAACCCTTAACAATAACTACTGATAAAGACTTAACAATTATTGGTAGTGATACAAAGTATAAGGAAGAGAGAAAAAAAAAGGAATTCAAAAGGAAGGTTATAACTTAAGAATCAATAAAGTTTGGAGTATGCTGGAAAGGGTAAGAGTTGGGAGAAATGTTTAGTAAAAGAGATAGTTATAGAGAGTAGAGGTTACTACATGTTGTGAAATTGTGTTAAGGTTTAATGTAAAGTGAAGAATTTTTTTTTTTTTAAACTAATCAAGGAGCTATCGAGAAGCGTCAAGAGATAAGAGAATAGGATTTTACTAAGTGTATTATGGAAAGTATCAATCATAATCAGATGTAGAGTTACCTTTGAAGAATTGTATAAGATTTTAAGTGGTGAATGCTAAGTACTATATTCGAAAGATATGAATTATAATGAATTTATGGAAAGTATTGGATTTTGGCGTACACCGTGTGTCTAGACATGAGATTTGGTAAGGAAAAATTAAAGGTAAGGTGTTAAGTGGTTCCTAGAAGATTTGGTTTCCTAAACGGACCAGAATGAGAGACAAAGAAAGAAAAAAACGGTGGAAGTATGGTTGAGTCAAGAGAAGTGTTTTAATTTTGTAAAGGTTCCTTTGAAAGATAAAAGGGGAATAAAGAGATAAGGACAGTATGGTTCAGTGAGTTAATAAAAAGAGTTGAGTAAGAAGTAAGGAAATCTGTATTACCACCCAACTGTTGCAAAAAGACGGAGATATTTGAGTTTGAGAAAAGTGAAGAAAAATTATTGGGGGCTTTGAGTTTGGTTTTGTTTCTAAGATTAAAGGGAGATGGAGTAACTCGATAAGATATATGAATGTGATAGCAAATCAAGATGTTGAAAGTATATTAGATTAGATTTAAGATTTTATGGATTTGTGTTTGATTGACGATTCAGTCGGAACTTTCTATGAAGTGTAATTTTGAAAAAGTTTGAAGCTATTGATAATATTGGGGATGTAATGGTTAGAAAGAAAATGAATGAAAATATAAAAGGATGAATTAGGGAAAATTTTCGTTTGAGAAGTGGAAGTGAGTTTTAGTTAATCCAAACACTAATTGCTACATGGATAATATATAGAGACACTCATAGGAATCTTGGGGTGGAGAATGTTGGAAATCACCTCAAGATGCCCAGGTGGTGATCTTCCAAACACCCAAGTCTATAATGACTTGTAATCAACAGAAACAAACCAATCGAAGAAAGAACACAAGCAATTGTTATCAAGGTTTGACAATGTGCCTACGTCCCCGTGAACTCCTCCGAGCTCTCTGCACTAAATCAATGGAGTTCTCACAATTACAAAAACACCTCTTCAAGAATCCTCTTGTTCTTGAAGAACGACATAAGAGAAAAAGAAAGTGATAAGAACTAGTATTTCCCTGGAATTTTCCCTAAGAAAATTCCAATTACAAAGCCCTTGAATCCCCAATCTATACTACTCTCTCACTCTAAACAACCAGCCACTCTTGAATGAGATCTATTCGAGTGCCTCTCTTGTATTTTGTGTCTTTCCACTCTCACACTTGCACTTGAATTCTCTTGTATGATGATCTTGTATATTGTCTTATGTAGATTATTTTTTTTCATTTGTTGTTAAAAGACCCTTTATATAGAGCAATGACCACCTCATCCAATCTTTGAGATCAATCTCAACCCTTAGATCTCAAGAACCAAAGACCCATGGCTCTCTAAGAGTCTAAGTAATCATGTGTGTTTTAACCAAGTCCTAAGCACTATCTCCAAGTGCTGAATAATTGGTGTCAGGTGTGCTTCATGTTGAGGCTTGGAACAGGGCGTGCTGCGGCTCAGAAGTGGGAACAATTGCTGCCATGCTGGAGGCCGTGGCTTGGGTGGGCTGAGCCGCGGAGCACAAGGCCATGCCGCGGCACGCACACCTTGAGCCGCGGCGCACACCAACATTCTCAAGTTCTGGACTTGCTGCTAGCTGCGGTGCACACCTCCAAGCCTGATGCTGAACATCTCCTGTATAATCCTTGGACAAATCCCAACAGAGAATTATCTAAGGTGTACCTACTAGAGTTTGTAAAGAAGATACACATTGATTAGGCATGAAGTATAGAGTATATAATAGGGGAAAGCAATGACAGGTTTGATCTAGAAAAGTATGCCAAGGAGTTAAGTTGAATTTTGGAAACAAAAAGGAGAAGAATGATAATCTTGAGATATGATCAATAATAAAGGAAAAAAAATTTATGTGGACTAAATCATTGAGAAGTTCAAGTGGAGACTAAATCTAATTTAAATAAATTATGTTTAAAGAACAATTATAGGTGAAGAAATTTGAGAAAAGATTTGTTGAATGAAATTTGTTAACCGTGTATGAAAATAAATAGTTCAATTTGATACCTAACTGATGCTGTGAAATGATTGGTAAATTTTTATAGAGGGAAAATCTAACCTAGATGGAGTTACATAAGCTAGTAGAGTGCATACTTGTTATTACTATAATGATGGACTACAATTAATCCTTTTGGAAAACGGGTACCTATTCAGTACCTTCTTCTTCGTTAATCAGTGTATTTTGCTTTTTCTTTATCAAGTCACAAACGATTCGTTCGAATTTTGTATGTACGCTCTTAATCTCTATATCTCCAATAGTTTTTAGTTAATTTGTACGCTTTTAGTCTTTTTATACGGTTTCATTAATTTGTTTGGCTTTGGCGAAAATTGGGGAACATTTGTGTATGTTAGCAGACGTGTGCTTATTGAGATTTGTAGCAACCCTCATGATAAATGTAGGCATATAGCTAGTCCATTTGGCCTAGTTAGAGATTTTGCTTTGATGACACCAAAAGTGCATGTTACAATAGCTATTGGTAGAAAACATTGTCGAGTTAAAAGTGTTTTAATGTTTTTCTTTTCTTAAAATATGAAAACATATTGATTTTCAACTTGTGGATCAAAAACTACATAACTAATCTTTTTTCTGAGTCAGTATCAATAACAAACGATTGGCCTAGTTTTTCCTACTTGACAGCAGAAGCGATCTAAGCCAAAAAAAAAACCCACACTTACAAATTGAAGGTAATTGCATGAGAATTACCAATATTTGGTTCAGTGCAACTGTCAACTTTCTGAGTGAATACTCTTTCTTTTTTGCTCTCCCTTTTTATTTACCATTTTCTATATCTTTTATTATCAAATTCTACATGATGTTAAAAAGCTAGAATTATTTCCTAGCGGGAGGAGAAGTGAGCTCAGAATGGCCTCCAATGGCTTAATGGGCCTGGTTTGGTGGGAGAAGGCTTTGAGCATGAGGGTTTAAGCTATTTATAGTGAACTCTTATGAGAGAGTAATCAATTTGAAAAAGGAGTGGACTTTTTGGGATAATTGGGTGAAAAATGAGAAAAGGAAAATTTTATTGATAATTTGACTATGTAAAGGAAAAAGTAAAAGAAGAAAATGTGAAAGCGGTACGAGAGAGTGAAAGGGGTGGAGAAGTTTGAGACTTTTAAGCTCCTAGTTGTCAATATTTTAGAACTGATCTGCAATTTGGAGATTGAACCTTCTAAATAAGCTTAGTACTTGGTAGATATTTTCCGTTTTTCCTTTTTCTTTTCAACTGTTGTGCTATGATGTGATAGTCGAAAGTTTCAGTAGTTTTATGAATGTCGACCCCCCTGAATTTTTAAATATTCTTGAACTCATTCATTATTGTAATCAGTGATGTCATTTGTTATATAATGCTGTTAGAACTATTTTTGATGCATCTTTTACATGGTCGTACATCTTTTCTAGAAGAGTGTGAAGTAGTATTAATAATGTCTTAATTCGATCTTGTTTTGGTTTCCAAGGTTCCTGTTATCCTGTGTATATGTTTGTGAGCAATCTTTACTTATAGATCTAAGGGTGTTGAGCAATCTAATTCGATCTTGTTTTGGAGAGTGCTTACTTAGTTGACATACGCCTTATTTTTCTTAAATAGAACTAGTTCAAGGCTTCATGCTTTAAACTTTTTATTTATTGGTATTTTTTTTGTAAATGAGGAAGATTTAATAGAACGTATAGAGCTTTTGGCTTGTATGTAGCTTTGTTCCCGTTTTGGAACCCCTTTAGGTGTCCGTATAGTAATTTTTTTAAATTACTGTTAAAATGTTATGTGTTATAAACTTCGTCGAAGTGGAGCAAGTAATCCTGTGCCTTCTCTTTTCCTCTTAAATTAATTGATTTGGTTGTCAAAGAAGCATAACTGAATGGTTATATGATGTAGAAGGTTTGCTTGTGAACAGATGGCAACCACACTTCTGTGGCTTCTCTACACTACTCTGCTAGGTTACTTGCAAAAAACAAACTTTCTCTACTTAGGTTTCAACTGGTGGACTAAAATGCAGTTTCCTGACATTCTCTCACAACATCTGTCAAAGAAACTTTAGTGATATATTTCCTAATGTCGTTTATTTTTTTTTTTGTTTTGTCACTTTGCAATGTATAGTCAGACTAACACAAACTAACGCTTCCTTTATTTCTAATCTGGCAAGCTTTGTGGTGGAAGTTGTATTCAAATCAGTACTGATCATCTCTTTGACAAACCTACGATTTTCTAAGGGGGAGAGGTTTTGGCTGGGATTGGTTGACTGAAAGTTATTGTTTAAAAAAGTTTTTCTTGATAGCACATGAGTATCCTAATTCCATCATTATAGCATGAATAGATTGTCTATAGCTACTCTTACCATATTTAAACTCATATTTGGGGATTAAAAAACTTGATGCAAGAAAACCCATCTGTAGAATGCATTTTATATATTATTGTTGTTCTTCTTCATTTTTCTATAAATTTTAAAATTATTGTTCAATGCTAATAGACTTCGTTGAAATTGATGCCTTTTGTTTCAAATCTTCAAAGTATTGTCACTGATTAAATGGCACATGCATTTATTTATGATGATATGAAATTTGGTTCATAAGTGCTTAGTTTTATCATGCGTAGCCAACCATTTACTTAAGGAACTACTTTTTCTAATCTCTTAGCTTTTTTCTTTCTTTACCTCTTCAAGGCTTCTAATAGTTAATTGGTTGACTCTTGACAGGCTAAGTATAAGAGAATCGGTTCACCCTTGAAGTATTAGACAATATCTGTTGCTGTCTTTCTTGATCAGCAAGGTTTCCTGGTATGCACTCATTTATTATATTTCTTAATAAATTTTAAAATCATTGTTCAAATGCTGATAGACTGAGTTGAAATTGCTGCATTTTTTTTCTAATCTTCAAAGTATTGTCATTTATTGAATGGCACATGCATTTATTTATGATGATATGAAATTTGGTTCATAGGTGCTTAGTTTTATCATGTGTAGCCAACCATTTACTTACGGAACTACTTTTTCTAATCTCTTAGCTTTTTTTTTTCTTTACCTCTTCAAGGCTTCTAATAGTTAATTGGTTGAATCTTGACAGATTGAGTACAAGAGAATCGGTTCACCCCTGAAGTATTAGACAATATATGTTGTTGTCTTTCCTGATCAGCAAGGTTTCCTGGTACGCACTCATTTATTATATTTCTTAATAAATTTTAAAATCATTATTCAAATGCTGATAGACTGAGTTGAAATTGCTGCCTTTTTTTTCAAATCTTCAAAGTATTGTCATTGATTGAATGGTACATGAATTTATTTATGATGATATGAAATTTGGTTCATAGGTGCTTAGTTTTATCATGTGTAGCCAACCATTTACTTAAGGAACTACTTTTTCTAATGTCTTAGCTTTTTTCTTTCTTTACCTCTTCAAGGCTTCTAATAGTTAATTGGTTGAATCTTGACAGACTGAGTACAAGAGAATCGGTTCGCCCCTGAAGTATTAGACAATATATGTTGCTGTCTTTCCTTATCAGCAAGGTTTCCTGGTATGCGCTCATTTATTATATTTCTTAATCAATTTTAAAATCATTGTTCAATTGCTTATAGAATGAGTTGAAATTGCTGCCCTTTTTTTTTTTTTCAAATCTTCAAAGTATTGTCATTGATTAAATGGCACATGCATTTATTTATGATGATATGAAATTTGGTTCATAGGTGCTTAGTTTTATCATGTGTAGCCAACCATTTACTTAAGGAACTACTTTTTCTATTCTCTTAGCTTTCTTCTTTCTTCATCTCCCCAAATCTCTTAATCTCTTAGCACTAGAGGGGCTGCTGCACACAGCACCTGAGCAGGGGCTACTGCACACAGCACCTATGCAGGGGCTGTTGCACAGCAGCACCTGTGAAGGGGCGGCTAGAGCTGTGTCTGTACAAGGGCTGCTGTACAGTAACACCTGTGCAAGGGTTGTTGCACGCAGCACCCGTGTAGGGGCTGCTGCACAGCAGCATTTGTGCAGGGGCTATTGCACAGCAGCACCTGTGAAGGGGTGGCTGGAGCTGCGCCTGTGCAGGTGCTGCTGTACAGCAGCGTCCATGTAGGGGCTACTGCACAGCAATACCCGTGCAAGGGCTAGGCACGGCTAGAGCTACACCCGTGCAAGGGGTGGCTGGAGCTACACACACGCCTGTCAAGCACCCATCCAAGGGCTGTGTACAACGCCTATCCAGCACTCATCCTTTGATTATATCAATTTTTTGTTCTCTATTTCATTTCATCAACTTAGTAATCAATTCTAAGTTTGTGATTATCCCTTCTCTTGCCTAAAATTGTCTAATGAATACTTTATTAATATTTTTTAGGGAAGTTTATTGGCATCATCTTAAAATGGATAAAAGTTGTATAGATAAACCGAGGTCAAGTAAAGTTTATATGGATGGTGTTGTAAACTTCATTATATTTGCGTGTCAAAAAGCTTGTGGTAGTGGTAGTATTATTTATCCATGTCAGAGATGTGTTAATTGTTCTTCATTCGAACCAGAAGTTGTTCAGGAGCATTATTGTATAATGTGTTTAGTCCAGGTTACAATAAGTTGGTTTTTCATTGTGAGAAAATCTCTCGTATACACCACTCTCTTTTTAGTTTACAACCCACTAGTGTTCCAATTGCCTTCATGGGAGGATATGACATGTTGGATTTGCTTCGAGGTGCCTTCAAGGTTACCTGTGCAAACCGAAACAATGAAACATTAAGTGAAGGAATCAAAGTAGGATCTTCAAATGAGCATGGTGAAGAGCAACCAGCCCATGGGGTGTTTGAGGTCAATAATTGTAGTGAGCCTTTACATGTCGAACATCCAGCTCATTCTTCTATTGATGAGATGACTCAGTATCACAATTTGATGAAAGATTATGATCATGAACTTTATTCGAGTTGTCAAAATTTCACAAAGTTATCTTTTATGTTATACTTACTACACATCAAATGTTTGAATGGGTAGTCTAGTAAATATGTTACTATGTTTCTCGAGTTTATCAACATGGCATTTTCGATGTGTGCTCCAATTCTATCAAATAAATATAAAGCTATAAAGATTATCAAAGGATTGGGTCTTGGCTATGAGAAAAATCATGTTTGTCCTAATGACTGCACCTTGTATTGGGGTGAGCATATGAATGATAAATTTTGTCATGTGTGTGGTGTGCCACAGTGGCTTAAAAACAATTCTAATGGGGAAGATCCATTGAATGAGTGGGATGCTCCGTCTAAAAAGAAAAAACCAACTAAAGTATTGCAATATTTTCCTTTAATACTGAGATTGAAGAAGATATATATGTCATCTATAACAACATCCTTGATGAGATGGCATGAGAAAGAGTGGACAAAGGATGGAATTTTAAGACATCTGACGGATGGATTAGCTTGGAAATAGTTTGATACTTTGTATCCCGATTTCGCAGCTGATTCTCATAGCATTAGGCTTGGCTTAGCTAGTGACGGGCTCAATCCCATTTGAACAATGAGTTCTACTTATAGCACATGGTCTGTTCTTTTGGTACCATATAACTTGCCACCATGGTTTTGCATGAAACAAACCTCGTTCATCCTTTCAATGGTGATTCCCAGTGAAAAAGACTTTGCTAATGATATTGATATCTTTTTGCAGCTTCTAATGGAAGAGTTGAAATAATTATGGGATGGTGTTGATGCGTTTGATGCGTCCACCAATCAAAGCTTTAAGTTGTGCACTTCTCCTCTTTGAACCATTAATGATTTTCCTGTATATGTGAACTTATCTGGTTGGAGTACCAAGGAGCATGTTGCTTATCCATGTTATATCGTCGATGGTTAGAAGAAAACCATCATTTTTTGTTTCAAAATGATCAGTTTGATGGCACCATAGAGTTGGGATCTGCTCATGTTCCACCATCTGGACACGATGTTTTAAGTCAACTAGAAGGTGAAAACTACATCTATGGTAAAACATCGAAGCCTTCTAAGAAAAGGACAAGAGAGGATGTTGGTACCTTTATCAAGCAAATACTAGTGGATGAAGTTGATAATCTTTTTGAAGGTGTAGACGATTTCCTCAAAAATGTTGATAAGGAGGATCTTCCAATGGATGAGGGAGTTGTACAAACTTTGTAGAAAAAAGAATCATTTTTTTAGTTACCTTATTAGAAAAACAATCTTCTTCGTCATAATCTAGATGTGATATATATAGAGAATAATCTATATGATAATTTGATTGGAACAATATTGAATATAGATAATATGACTAGAGATAATAAAAAAGCACACTGTGATCTCAAAAAAATTGGTATTAGAAAAGACCTCCATCTAGTTGTTTTTTTTAATGGAAAAGATCACTCGCCTCTAGCATGCTACACTATATCTACGAAAGAGAAAGAAAATTTCTTGATAATTTTGTCAAATCTCAAAATTCCTTATAGGTATGCATCAAACATCTCAGGATGTGTCAACCTAAAGGAGCGTAAGCTGTCAAATTTAAAGAGTTATGACAGTCACATATTGTTGCACGAAATCCTTCCCATTGCCTTAAAAGCATCTTTGCGTAGACATGTTGTAACATTTGTTTATGAGTTATAATCATCTTCAAAGATTTATGCTCTAAAGGCCTTGATCCCTAAGATTTGACATATTGGAGTCGTGTGTTGCATTGACACTTTTCTATTTGGAGAAAATATTCTCCCTGGTTTCTTTACCATTATGGTTCATCTAATCATTCACTTAGCTGTAGAGGCTAGACTTGGTGGTCCCATACACTACATGTGGATGTATCATGTTGAGAGGTTAGATGTTCAAATCTCATTTGTAAATACTTAATTTGTATTTTAATGGCTATTAAATTTTTCTTTTAATTTTTTGGCTTTGCAAGGTATTTAGTGCGCTTGAAATCTTATGTACGTAATAAAAGTTGACACAAATGGTCAATTGCTAAAGGGCACAAGGGAGAAGAGTGTCTAATATATTGCTCACAATACTTCAAAGGTGTAGAGAAAAACTCAACCACCCCCAAAGGAACAATGATAATGTAAATTATCCGGATGAGTACGTGTTTTCCTCTGGTAGACGGATTATGGAAAAAATTGTAAGTGTTGAGCTTGATGACATGTCATTGGCTCAAGCACATCATTATGTGTTGCTCCATAATGATAAACTTTCTCACTTTCGTAGGTTACTATCAATGAAGGACATTACTCATGTGGCTAAATTTAGTAGTTATGTTTTGTTATCTCTGTGAGGGCTAGCAGTTTGATAATATCGATTTTTGCAACGAATTTTTGGATGCTCAAAGACTAACTAATGGTTCTAATCGACCAATACATAGTCTTGAACATAAGTGGTTGGTTGAGAAATTTCCATCATATCTTATGAGACAAGTTAGGCATAATATTAATTGTTTATGTATGGTATAAGTGTGTTCAATAAAGCACTAACAGTTGTTGTCTCACATTAATTGTTTGAATATGGTTAGGTGCCATGGATGGTGGATAACTATTCAGATGAAATAATTTCCTTTGCTTGAGGTCCGAATAATGTTGTGAGGAAATTTAATGGATTCAACATCAATGGCTTTAAATTCCAACAAAGGATCGTGAGAAGTTTAGACGATCTCAACAATCGAGAGTTATGGTCAAAGCGGATGATCAAAAGTACTATGGTGTGCTCAAAGATATCATTGAGTTGGATTACTATAGAGCGTTTAAGATTGTGTTGTTCCGTTGTGATTGGGTGGATATTAATTCACTTAGGGGTTTGAAGAAAGATTTAAGTGGGTGCATTCTCATGAACTTCTCGAGGTTCATACACACTGGTCAATTATTGAAGGGTGACCCATTTGTTATTTTATCTCAAGCGAAACAAGTGTTTTATGCGCAAAACCCAACAAGAAAAGAGTGGTATCATGTTGTGATCGCAAAGCCAATGGGCCTATATGATATGGGGGGAAAACGTAAGAAGATGATGATGACACTTACAATCAGTGCATGTATTATAATATAGTGGTAGACAATCAATTAGATTGTATCTCAAATTGGGCTAGGATGGACATTAATGAAGATACCAATCTTTCATGTATTGATGTATCTTTTTTTTTTGTTCAATTCAAGGATGAAATGATGTATCTTATTGGATTAATTCTGGTGAATATCATTAGTTTTTTGTCAATTATTTAAGGTTCATTCTCTATGTAAGGGCTAGTGCACCTGTGCAAGGGTTTTCAGATATGTTTGTCAGATATGTGTTTAAAAATCAACTATCTTCATTGACTACCATCCATATTTATTTATTTTCAAGTTAGGGCCTATTTTGTTTTCGCTGTATTTTTACATCTCAGTGAACGACCTAAGTTCATGGTTTACAAAAATATAGGATCACAACCATTAGCATGATATCCTGTAACTTGAGAACATTCCCGTTGGCTAGAAGCTACTAACATTGACAATAGCACTATTTGTTGAGATATTTGGAGCATTTCTTTTGAAGTTTAAGCATCTCACTTTTACTTATTATTTCTTTCTTTCTTTTGTGTGTGTTTAGAGATCATTCCCTCTAACCAAGCTGGGAAGCTGTTTCACACATTTGTAACAGCCTAGCAAAGTTGAAAGAGCGGCCTCGGATAGGAAAGGTAAGATTATGGTCAAATAGATTAATAATTAAATTAATCTAATGAGTCCTTTTAAAGTTCTGAATACTTGGTTGAGGATTCCATCTATGAATATTTAACCTTAAAATGTTCAAAATGCGATAGAAGAAAATAATACAATTGTATGGGGATAGGATTGTATGCATTGGGTATATGTAATACCCGTAATTGTAAAGTAAGGGTAAAGAAGTAATTTAATAAATATGACATGAAATTAAAAAAAAATATTTACGTGAACAATTTAGTATTGAATAAAATAATTCTTTAAAAAAAATTGGACGCATGGAGGCATAGTTGCCAAGAAAAGAAAAGAAAAAAAACCCGGACGTCCAAAAGAAAGGAGGAGAAAAAAAAAAGTAAAGTAAAAAAATATATAAAAAAAAGTTTTCAAAAAAAAAAGGGGACACAAAAAGTGGCAATAGGTAGCAGCACCAACTGCCAAGTTAGTTTTGCTTGGTTGCATGTAATACAGGTGGCCATAACGTGGAGAGATTTTAAGGGTTTAGGTATTGCGTTTGCCAAATTAAATAAGCATTGCTGCCGAGATTTTGTGCAACAAATTTTTAAATATATACTCATTCGTAAACGTAAATTTAAACTTACCGAAGTCTTTTAGTTTTCCTTCAAATCACTCGATTTTTTTAAATACTTGGGGACCTAAAGAAATGTTGAAAGAGCAAAATTTCGAAGGGGTTTACTGCGGAATTTTATAAAGAATCACAAGAAGCTATCAGAAAAGCAGAAGGTAATAAAGAAGTGTTTATTTTTTAATATTTAGCATTCATGAAATTTTCCAAAATTCAAAGTGGAAATTTTCAAAGGGTGTGGTTTATAACGAATTGAAGAATAAATTAAAATTTTAATATAAATATAATGTCAGGTGTTGACGATCAACAACCAAGGGAAATTTCTGAGAGGAACGAGAAAAGTAAGAAGGAGATCCACGGATAGCTTTAAGGGCTACGTGGTGAGTTGGATTTACTTTAAGTAGTCTAAATAAAAATCAAATATCTAGTGATAATATTAAATTTAATTATTAGCGTATGCTTTGGTGGTAGATAAATATTTGGTTGATAGGTATGGCATAAATATTGGACACGTAGAAAAGTTTTTTGTGAAAAGAAATATTATTAGAATAAGGAGTTGATTTAATAATGATGGTGATAAATAAATTCTTGATGAACTATGGTTGATGTTTTGATACGAATTATGAGGAGATGAAATTTAGTGGATCTTGACAAGCTTTGATGGATGATTTGATGTGATTTGGGATGAGAGGAATCTAGTGAAATTTTTTAATATAATTTGAGAAAAATCAAGATAGCCAAAATTAAATATTTGAATTCATGTTTGTTTTTTTTTAATGTTATTGTTCATATACATGTGCATTAAATGAAAAGAAAAGAACCGGGAAGGCAGCTGGTCTAAGATAAAAAAACATTAAAAAAAAACATGTCGACATGTGGGAAGACGTTCCCATAATAATAATTCATGCATTGCATCTGTTTTATTTATTGCTTGCATTATTGAAATACTAAGGTGTGGTGTGTAATTGTGAATTTATTTATAGATGGATGAGTCTCATAGAGAGACAGTTATGGTGATAAGAACCATCTAAATGGTAAATTTTATGACATAAACCTCATTACGAGGTGATTTTGAGATAATTAATGGTCTTAAGGTGAACCAATAAATAAGAAAAAGAGATTGATAGAGAATGGGACTTATAATATGTGAAGTGATAGTGGAATGCTAGTATCAAGTTGTATGCAATATAATTGATTTAATATTGAAAGACCTTTTACACAATTGAGTGCTTCTAGTAAATTTAATTCACTGAGCTTATGAAGCTCACCCCTCATTGTACAATGATTTCAGGTAGCCGCATTGGCAAATAGTTTGATGAGTCGAGGTTTAGATTAAATCATTATCTGCAAGCCACGTACGTGTCAACGTCCTCAGACTAATGAGAAAAGAAAATAAAATTTTGTTTGTAAATATTCATATATTTTACTTTGTATCTAATGTTTAAAGATCAGATGTAACTCTCCTGTTGAGGGTTCAGGATTGATGTAAAAATCTCTTTTAGTGTTAGTTATTTTCATTGTTGCATATATGTGTCGTGCTGGGATTTTCAAATTTTGATGACGCCATCTCGGGGATGGTTAACCCGAGATGGGTCATTACAATTTTAGTATCAGAGCATTACATTTTATGATTCTGTAGACTGCTTAAAAAGTAAGAAAGTGGAAGATTAAAATAAATTATATTTTAACGAACAATCTGAGGATGACACGTGGACGTGCTAGAGCTAGAGTTAGAGTTGTTAATTTGAGAGGGCATGGTAGGCCCCAAATATTTTGACAAGTCCAGGTTGAATCTGAATCTGTGGTTCCTAGAAAGGAACGTGTTGACAATATAATTGATATTAGTAAAGGTATGAGAGAATCTGAAGTTGAAAGAGATGAGCTAAGATAAGCTCTTGCACATGCTCTTGAGAAGTGAAGGTAACAGATGATAGAGTTGATAGCTTATAGCATAGACTTGATGAACAGGCTAGAGCAGTGCCTGAGGTTGTTAATCCAGTAATGGTATACATTTAAAAAGGGGGAAAAGTGAGTTTATGCATTAGATGCAGAGAGATTGTTAAGTTGAATTCTTTGTTGCTTAAAAGATATATAAACCCTTTTAAGCCTGAGTTATGGCTAAAACATGTAGAAAGATTAATTGGTATTTTACCAATAATTGACAGGTAGAGGGTTGCCTTTGCTTCTTTTGAGTTAGAAGGAGAAGCTTTGGATTGATGGAAGGATACTCTTCCCAAAAATAAGCACAGATATTGATAGACCCTTAACATGGAATAGACTTAAGGAGGTTTTCCTTGATAAATACTTTTCTTATACCTCTAGAGCCTAACAAGATAGAGATTTTATTTAGGTGGCGTAAATGTGTTGACTGTGGCTCAGTATGATAGCAGATTTGTGGTCTTATCAATGGTTGTACCGAAAATGGTAGATCTAGAGGAGAAGAAGTGTAAGAGGTTCATAGATGAACTATGTTTTAAGATTTGATCAAAACTATCTTACATGAGGCATATGAATTATGTCAGATTGGTGGATACAACACTTCAAATTGAGAAGGATGTGATGGAAATTTGAGAAACCCAAAAGTGGTACCAGTATAAGTGTGCAGGGTGGAAGACCACCCAGATGAGGCATTCCTTGTCACAGAGAACTGAAGTACAGAGTTAGAGGTAAGCAGGATCTGTTACTTCTATAGCTCAGAATACTATTGGTGGGACCCTTAGATTTGGGAGACGGGTTATGGGAACTGGGAGTTATAGCAGAGGAAGTAAGTATGCCACCAAGGGGAAGTGAAAATCTAACGTATGATTGAGAGATAGAAGTTTGTTATTGAGATATTCAAATAAAATATTTATCCCCTAATTATTCTAATTTGAGGTCCTTTGTATATAGAAAAGGTGGATATATCAACGTTGGTTGATCTTGGTGTAACTCATTCTTTTGCATCTAGTATTCATATGAAGTTTATTGAAGTATGTGTTAGTCCTTGGGTGCAAAATGTTTTTGTTGAAGTTCCCACTACAGATAGAGTGATAATCATAAATGTTTACGAGGGTTGTGTGATTCGTATCAGTGATAGAGAATCTAAAGTTGATTTATCATCTTGAATATAATATAATTTTGTGAATGAATTGGTTGTCGACATATTATGTTTGGGTCGATTGTTCCAAAAAGAATGTAGTATTCAAGATATGGATATGAGGAGTTTAACATTCAGGGAGAACATAAGATACTCTCGAACTATCTGATTTTTGCTTTGTCTGCTAAGAGATGGTTGAAGAAGGGTTGTGAAGAGTATTTGCTATACATAATGGAATATAAAAAGGAAAATAGGAAGTTAGAATAAATCTTAGTGGTGAAAGATTATTCTAATGTAATTCTTGATGAGTTGTTTAGGTTGCCTCCAAGTAGGGAGATTAAATTCTCTATTGATATGATACCAAGATCATAACATATATTTAATAGCACCCTAAAAATGACGCTAGCTGAATTGAGAGAGTTGAACGTATCATTTTAAGAATTTTTGGATAAACAAATTTTTCGGACCTAATGTATTTGGGGAGTCCCTATGTTTTTCATGAAGAAGGAAGATGGAATGATAAGAGTGTGTATAAAATGCAAATAGTTGAATAAGAACAAATACCTTTTTCTCAGGGTAAATAAATTGTTTGAGTAGTTATAAGGAGTGAAAGTAATTTTTTTAGATAAACTTGAGATTAGGTTATCACCAGTTAAGGATTAAGAAGGGAGACGTGCCTAAGACTGCTTTTAGGACACGTAATGGTCATAAGTTTCTTGTGATGTCATTTGGATTGACTAATATTCCAGAAACATTCATGGACTTGATGAATAGAATGTTTAAACTATATGTTAACAAGTTTATGGTTGTATTTGACATTATTATATAATCTAAGAAGGAAGAACAACATGTGAAACATTAGACAATGTGTTGGAAATTTTGAGGAGAGAGACATTATATGCAAATTTCTCTAAGTGTGAGTGTTGGCTGAATGAAATAACTTTCTTGGAACATATAATATCGGGAAATGGTATAACAGTTGATCCACAAAAGTTAGAGGCAATGTTAAGTTGGGAGAGACCAATTAATGTAACTGAAATTAGAATCTTCTTGGGGTTAGCTGGTTATTATAGAAGATTCTTTCAGAATTTTTCTATTATTGTAATACTGTTGAATAGACTGACCAGGAAAGAGGTGATATTTGTATGGTAAGGGAAGTGTGAGAAAATTTTTTCAATTACTAAAGGAGAAATTAACTACTGCTCCAGTATTGATGTTTCCTTCTAGTGATGAAGGATTTGTGGTGTATAGTGGTGTGCCACATCAATGATTGGGATATGTGTAATATAGAAAAGTTGTGTCCCATACTTCTAGGCAATTGAAGATTCATGATAGAAATTTTCCTACTTATGACTTAGAGTTGGCTGCTATAGTAAAGATTGGAGACATCATCTGTACGGAGCCACTCGTGAGATATTCATGGGTTATAAGAGTTTGACACACTTACCTGCCCAGAGAGAATTGAATTTGAGGTAAAGATGGTGGATGGAGTTGATTAGTAACTATGATTGTACAATTTACTATCATCTAAAAATGCGAAAGTGATAGCTGATGCATTGAGTAGAAATTCTACAAGAAGGTTAATTGCTATGGGAGTCCTGATGAGAAATTGATGATAGATTTAAAAAAGATAAGAATGAAGTTGAGTAGCAGTGATAGAAGATCATGGTTAACAAATATGGTTGTACAGTCATCCAAAGTAAAATACTTTAGAGATGCAAGATAGAGATGAAGAGATAGAAAAGATTAAGCATTGAGTGCTTACTAGAAAGCAATATAAGTTCAAAATTTTGAAATGAGGGTATTTTAGTATTGGAACGTGGAAATTGTGTTCCCAATAATGCGAAGTTGAGAGAGGAGATAATGAGAAAAGCACATGATGATGTAGATTCGATGCAACCAAGTAACAATAAAATGTATAGAGGATTGAGATAAAATTTCTGATGGTCAGGATTGAAGAGGGATGTTGCTGAGATTATAAGATGGTATGGACTATTATTGAGAATAGTGTCATTTAGAGATGCTAGATTTACACCTTGGTTTTGGAGATGCTTTCTGGAAGCCATGGGTACACAATTGCAATTTAATATAATTTTTCATGCTCAAACAGAAAGGATTTTTAGAATACTAGAAGATATGTTAAGGGCAAATATGGGGAATTCTCAGTAAGTTGGGATGCTTATATGCCATCGATTGAAGGTTCTTATAATGATCATTATCAAACTAGTATTGGGATGGCATCGATTGAGACATTGTTTGGTAAGAGGTGTAAAACTCCTATATGTTGGGAAGAAGTAAGAAAGAGAAATATATTTGGTCCATCAATTATTGAGTTAACAACTGAGATGATTAAATTGGTTAGAAAGAACCGTAAAGCAGCACAGGGTAGACCGAATAGATATGCTAATAATAAAAGAAGACCTATTGAGTTGCAAGTAGGTGATTGGGTGTATTGAAAAATATCTCAATGAAAAGGTGCACTGAGATTTAAATAGGAAAAGAAAGTTGAATCCGAGGTATATAGGACTCTATGAGGTTGTTGAGAAAGTTGGGCTAGTTGTAAATAGCTTGGATTTGCCTCCAGAGTTAAAGCAGTGGCATAACATATTTCATGTTTCACTTTTAAAAAAGTGTTTACATGATGAATCTTATAACATTTCGAGCTAAGCTATAGAAATTCAGAAAGTTTGGGCTTATATACAACTACCAGTGAGGATTTTAGACCAAATAAAAAAAGTCTTATATAATAAAATAATTTCGCTAGTTAAAATTTTGTGGTGGAATAAGGATTTTTAAAAGATTTCGTGAAAGCATGAGACAATTATGAAGAATATTATTCACATTTGTTTTTGGAGTTAGGTAAGGAAATTTCGGGGACGAAATTTTTGTAAGGTGGGTAGATTTGTAATACCCGTAATCGTAAAGTAAGGGTAAAGAAGTAATTTAATAAATATGACATAAAATTAAAATAATATATTTACGCGAAGAATTTAGTATCGAGTAAACTAATTCTTTAAAAAAAAGAAAAATTGGACGTGCGGAGGCACAGTTGTCAAGAAAAGAAAAGAAAAACCTGGACGTCTAGAAGAAGGGAGAAGAAAAAAAAAAAGTAAAGTAAAAAAAATTCAAAAAAAAAGGCACAAAAGGTGGCAGCAGGTCACCTCCTGCCAAGTTAGTTATGTTTGGTTGCATGTAATACAGGTGGCCATAACGTCGAGAGATTTTGAGGGTTTAGGTGTTTTGTTTGCCAAATTAAATATTGCTGCCGAGATTTCGTTCAGCAAATTTTTAAATATACACTCATTCGTAAACGTAAATTTAAACTTACCAAATTCGTTTAGTTTTCCTTCAAATCACTCTATTTATTTAAACACTTGGGGACCCTAAGAAATGTTGAAAGAGCAAAATTTCAAAGGGCTTTACTGCGGAATTTCATATAGAATCACGAGAAGCTATCAGAAAAGGAGAAGGTAATAACGTAGTGTTTATTTTTGAATTTTTAGCATTCATAAAATTTCCCCGAATTCAAAGTGGAAATTTTCAAAGGGTGGGGTTTATAACAAATTGAAGAATAAATTAGAAATTTAATATAAATATGATGTCAAGTGTTGACGATCAACAACCGGGGGAAATTTCTGAGAGGAATAGGAAAGGTAAGAAGGTGATCCACGACTAGCTTTAAGGGCTACGTGATAAGTTGGATTTACTTTAAGTAGTCTAAATAAAAATCAAATATCTAGTGATAATATTAAATTTAATTATTAGCGTATGCTTTGGTGGTAGATAAATATTTGGTTGATAGGTATGGTGTAAATATTGGACAAGTAGAAAATTTTTATATGAAAGGAAATATTATTAGAATAAGGAGTTGATTTAATAACGATGGTGATAAATAAATTCTTGATGAGCTATAGTTGACGTTTTGATACGAATTATGAGGAGATGAAATTTAGTGGATCTTGACAAGCTTTGATGGATCATTTGATGTGATTTAGGATAAAATTTAGTGGATATTGATCAGCTTTGATTGATGATTTGGTGTGATTTGGGATGAGAGGAATTTAGTAGAATTTTTTATATAATTTGAGAAAAATCAAGATAACCAAAATTAAATATTTAAATTCATGTGTTTTTTTATGTTACTGTTCATATGCATATGCATTAAATGAAATGAAAAGAACTAAGAAGGCAACCGGTCTAATTGAAAAACCGTGACAGCCAATATATGCTGAAAATAAAAGGGACACCGTGACAGCCGGTATATGCTGGAAATGAATACCGTGGCAGCCAGGACAAGCTATAAAGAAAAGAATAGGAAAGGCGATCGGTCTAAATGAGAATGAACGAACCGAGAATGCAGCTGGTCTAAGATAAAAAAAAATTTTAAAAAAAACGTATCAACATGTGGGAAGACGTTCCCATAATAATAATTCATGCATTGTATCTAAGGTGTGGTGTGTTATTGTGAATTTATTTATAAATGGATGAGTCTCACAAAGAGACAGTTATGGTGATAAGAACCATCTAAATGGTAGATTTTATGATGTGAACCTCATTATAACGTGATTTTGAGATAATTAATCGTCTTAAGGTGAACCAATAAATAAGAAGAAGAGATTGATAGAAAATGGGACTTATGATATGTGTAGTGATAATGGAATGCTAGTATCAAGTAGTATGCAATATAATTGATTTAATATTGAAAGACCTTTAATACAATTGAGTGCTTCTAGTAAATTTAATTCACTTAGCTTGCGAAGCTCACCCCTCCTTATACAATGATTTTAGATAACAGGCATGACAAATAGTTTGATGAGTTGAGGTTCAGACAAAATCATTATCTGTAAGCCACGTACGTGTCAACATCCTTAGACTAATGAGAAAAGAAAATAAAAATTTATTTGTAAATATTCATGCTTTTTTCTTTCTATCTAATGTTTAAAGATCATATTGATGTAATTCCCCTGTTGAGGGTTGAGGATTGATGTAAAAATCTCTTTTGGTGTTAGTTATTTTCATTGTTGCATATATGTGTCGTGTTGGGATTTTCAAAATGTAATGACACCGTCTCGTGGGTGGCTAACCCTGGATGGGTCGTTACAGTATATGTTTTGGAACTTCTTATCATACAATTCTAGATTTCTAGTTGATAGAAATTAGTAAAGGCATCTATCTAACCTCTAAGTAATCTAGAGCTATTTGTGCCTAAACCAGTAGCTGAGTAGTGTTAAGCTCCCCTGACTCAAAATAAAATTTCTCATAGTTGTATCCAATACGCCCCAACAGATTAATTCCATTTCCTTTAGTTGTATTAGAGTTTCCAAAGTCTAAGTGAGAAATATCGTTAAGATCTTTGTTCTGTTGGGGTTCTGTCATTATACTAACTAATTTGTAATAACCTCTATACACAACAAAGTTGTAGTTTAACTAGGAAAATAAAAATAAGGGAGAGCCAAACATAGTTTCTTAGCTTAAAAAAGGAGGAAAGTTAAACTTAGTTTACCATTCCAACTCCACATCTGACATAGATGACTTTTATTCCCCTGGATTTTTCCAACCCGAAATCATCTTCCAACAACATCCAACTGTCTTTTTAACTGAACCAAGGAGACTACCAATATCAACTAACTTAACTAGAGAATCACGAAGTCGATACTTACCTGAATGATCTACAAATGGGTGTGTAGGATAAGGTTTAAAAACTCTAGTTGAGAAAAATGCATCCTCTTCAATTGGATGCACTGATGAGACCAATATGTGGCCCTTTTTGGTTCAGTTCCTTGATTATATTCAAAGATTTAACCTTTTTTGATGCTATAGCTGGCATAGGAATAACTAGTAGAGACTACAACTAGTGTAAGTAAACATAGTATAACTTGTTTTGCAGCCATGGTCATGTAGAGCTCAAGAGAAAACCCAATAATTAAAGCTTAGTGAGTTGGTCAAAATTGCTAGCTGTATTAAATTAGTTGACTTGTGACTCATAATTTGTTGATTGTCTTCTCCCTTAAACTAAGAGGGTTCTATTTGGATATTACAGATTAGAAAAAGTGAAGAAGAAGAAAACAAAACCAAGAGAATTATATAAATAAAGAGAGATTTTCTTTTGATGTTTAACATAAGTCTATATATAAGTTTTGCAGTATAACTGGTTAATAAGAAAGTAGTTCAATAAAGAATATGGAGCCATATGATCATGGAAAATGTGCAATTAAACAAAGCCCAAAAGAGAAGAAACATCCAATGTCCTAGCAAACCCTCATATCTCTTTCAAAGTAACATCAAATACATGAGACTTGAAAGTAAAGTTATAATAACACAGTTCCAACCACTGCTCAATGAGGGCATAAGGAGATGTATGTAACCAACGTGCACATAGGCACACAACAAACATAAAATACATGAGACTTGAAAGACGTTTTGACACTCATTTTGTCTAACTGTAACTTAGAGTATCACTAGTTGCCTGGATGAAATGGGATTTTGTGCTCTTCTTTGCTTCTCAGCTCGTTAACATTATTTGGTTTGTTAAGCTTTCATTTAGATATGCTTTGCTATGCCTCATGAGACAAATAATGATTTGTAAATTCTTTTTTGGTCATTAATTTTGATTTAATGTTTCATAACTTATTACGACTTCAAGAAATTTAGATATATATCAACAACATGTTTAAGTCAAAACCTATTGCTCTCTAAGTCAGATCTACTATGTCAAACCAATCTCCAGCTGGTTCTTTACAACATCAAGAAGATGTTGAACCTGAGCATGAGTATCAACTTGAAGATGATCTTGAATCTCAATGTGATTCTGAGCCCTGGCCAGTATGAACAGAAAGTCAAAACAATGATAATGAAGAATACGAGATAATTGGTGATTTTTGTATTATAAGACATTCTCTTTTAAACTAGTTTAATATCACAATGTTATCCTATTTATAAAATTTATGTTTTCAATGTATAGATTTTCAAGGGAGGGTGAGAAAGCAATCATGTGTCATACGAACGTCACAAGCGTGGTCCTTGGAACGTAGGGAGAAAATTCTGGTCCACTTCAATGCATTCAATCAACCTGTGAAAAAGGGTGGACAAATATTAAGTAGTTGGTTAGGTAAAGTTGCAAAGAGAAGGAACCTTTGTCCACTTGGTTACACGGATTGAAAGATGTTGCCTTCCAACTACAAACAGTACTTTGTTTTATTGATTCAGGTAATTAACAATGACTAATTTGGGGTTTTTCTTCCTTTTTTGTGGAGTTGTACATGCATATAGTCCTTAAGACTAAAAATACTTATTTGTACTATTTCTTTTCTTTGTTGTAGAAGAAGTTTCATTATCCTATGATTGAGACGATCGACAAAATTTTAGTGAAGATGATCGGTAAAAAATGGAAGAACTGCAAGTATGTGCTTAAAAGGGACCACTTGAAGAACAAAACAAAGCAACAAGTTTTGAGCAATAAAGTTCCAAAAGGAGTAGATCAAGACTGTCGAACAACTTGTGAACTACTGGTTTTCTGAGTAGATTGAGGTTGTTTATTCTTAATTATGTTCATTAGAATTCTTATTGTTTTTATTTTCTTTTAATGACTGATTAGTCAAATTGGTTTATGGTTCTTGTAGAAATATTCTACGATAGGGCCAATAGCACGTATGTCGGGATCAAAGAGTTTCGCTAGAAAAAAAGATCAATACGTGAGTTGATTTACTTCATTCATCCAATTTTTCATTTGAGATGTAGTGTATTGAGCCATTATTTGAAATCTTTTCATAAATGGTAGGAGATGAAACATGGAACTGAGCCAAGGGGCGTAGAGTTTTTTACTAAAACCCATAAACACAAGGATGGAACTTTTATTGATAAAGCATCAAGATACTTTGTGGTAAATTCAAAAAAAACTAGTTCTCAAATACTTGACTAGACATTGTTACCCCTCTAAAGTTAAAGGCAATCAAAATCTTTTAGGTGGGAGATATTTGCTAAAGTTTGTGAAAATTACTTTTAGGTCCATCCACATGGCCAACTTAGTATTTGTGAAATGGTTCTATTTCATTATGTTGACTATCATTTAATTGAAAGGACTCTAGTTAAAAATATGCCTTATTTTTTCTCCTTCTGATATTATATTTTGATTTTTATGGTATTTTCAATTGGCCTGAGTGAAAAGAGGGGAAATTATTCAAATGATCTATATGTCTGGTTGTGGCTATTTTCTTTGCATTGTATTTTTGTTCTTCTTTTGCATGAGGTTTTATTGAAAAAGAGGGGAAACTCTGCCTGCTTTTCTGCAAAACCTGATTTCTTAACTTTTTTTCCTTTTGTTTTATGTAACTTTTACTGCAAATAGCTACTCAATCTTTAGCAAAGTTTTTTTATTACCTCTTTGGGAGAGTTTGTTTATTATCTTTGTTATTTCTTAATTGTAGGAGACTATTGAGGCTCGTGTGGCCGAACTTGTTACTGCTTCAGGATCTTCTGATGCTAGTAACAATTTACAAATACAAAATGAAGTCTTCATGGAACTTATGGGTGAAGAGATTTCTAAACGTGTACGAGGCCAAGGGTTTGAAGTTAATCCCACCGACGTATTTGGATTTTCATCTCAGATTAGGAATGATGTGGGATACAATGGAGCTTATTCTAATGAGATACATAATTTGGAAGCACATATTGAAGAAATCAATAAAAAGCATGAGCATCATATTTAAGAAATAATAACGATTTTAAGAAATAATAACGAAGCACAATGATCAAATGACCAATATGCAGTCCCAAATGGATGAGCTCAAGTCTTTACTGTAGGGGTTGGTTAATAAAGGATCTCGTATTTGATTTCAGGTGTAATAACACTAAAAGATTTATTGAGAATTTCAATTACTTGGTTGTGTATGAATTTACATGGTTAATTATGATTTTTTTTTTGTGTTTTGAAATGACTTAAGTATTGATATTTGAATTTATATGGTTTTGATGATACATATGTGAAGAACAATGGTTAATTATATATATAGAGTAAGTGTTGATATTAAACCCAAAATAATGCAAAAATATAAGCTATTTGTATTCTGATGCTTTAAAATGTCACAAAAATTCTTTTCGACGCTTTAAAGTTTCAATAGGTGGTATATTGCGGCGCTTCAAAAGTGCCACAAATTTATCATAATGTGGTGCTGTAAAGTGCAAATATGTTGTGGCGCTTTAAATACCACAAAATTATATACGTATTGTGGTGCTTTAAAGCTCCAATATGTGTGTAATACGACCGGTATATTGTGGCGTTTCTTAGTGCCATGAAGCACATCCCGCGCTTTTGTTAAGTGTCGGCTCTTGCATTGTGACACTATATATACTAGCACTTTATGTGACACTTGCTTAAAGCGTCGAGATCATATATAGCGGCACTTGGAAGCACCGAAATATGTTTAAAAAAGCGTCGACGGGTGTAACTAATCTTGTAGTGATTGGAGTTTGATAAATTAGAGTCTGGTTGAGTATAATAAGGTGGAATTTTGAGTTGAAATTAATAGATTCAAAAATCAGAAGGAATGGATTACTTAATGGACTAAATTGATTTAAAGACTCCAGAAATTTGTAGGAGTAAATGGAAAGTTGAGATTTTAAGACTTACTAAATATTTTTCTATTTTAGCTAAATTAAAGTCGTGTGGATGGGGACTAGAGAAATTGCGTATTTAGCTAAAAATTGACTAGAGTTTGAGATTCTAAAGAGTGTTTAAAGATCTTGAAAATTGTGTCTAGTTTGAAAAATTATGTACTTGAAACTATTGAATGTTGGGAATAGATGAATAGTCATTGAACGACCTGTTCTGGTAGGTGTCAAAAACAAAAGTAAGAATAAAGTTGTAAGGTAAGTTAAGGCTTTGACTATTAATTGGATTAGAGATGTAGAGGACTTAGAGAGGAGTGCGGTTTAGTGTGGATTCGATTTTGAAACTGTGATGTCAGTATGCTAATTTGTATGAGAATTATATAAATATAATTCATATGAAGTTAATGGGAGATTTAAAGATTGAAGTGAATGGAATAAATTTTTTGGGAAGATTGCCTTAATGGGTATAATATGACTCCAGCCTAAGACAGAGCTTTATCCTAGTTTCGCACTTATATGTTTTCAATTTTTATGAAAAAATCCCCGAAATTTTTATAAGAATGGTAGAATTGTAATATTCATACCCTTAAAACAAGGGTAAAGAGGTAATTTGATATAACATTGAAATTAAAAATGCATCCATGAAAGATTTAGCATTCATTTGAAGTATTTTTTAAGATGATTTTTGATAACTTTGTTGGAAAGAGTTAGAAAAAATATATATGAAATGTACCGGTATATGGGGAAACATCCCTGTTGTGTTATAATTAACTTAAGGAAGGGCAAGAAATTGAAATGGTAAATGAAATAGTTAATTTTGACATATGTATTTCATTGTTGATTGATAAATTGATATGATTGGCTTATTGAAGGGCACATGACATGGTTGGCGCAATTTGGGGCATGTTCAGTCGATTGTTTGTGATGAGGAAAAAGTAAAGATAGTGTTACTTATTAATGCGGTGGTTTTGCCTGATAAAAAGTGTGGTAGAGCCCCAATGGATTTCCAATCTTCACAAGAGTTTACTAATTTCATTGAATGCTATAATTCAATTGATGTGGGCTATGAAGGCAGTAAGTATACATTGTCGAATGATCATCCCAATTCTTCAATATGCTTGTATAGACTTGATAGAGTGTTAGTCAATTGCGAGTTTATGACAATGATGCGTTCTCTGAAAGTGGTTCACTCAGTTCGTCTTTATTCTGATCACGCAGCATTTAACTTTTTGGCAATTCAGCAACAAAATTCCCCTCATCCTTTTTAGTTCATTCTTAGAAGTTGTATCTTCGTGATGGAATGAAGATTATTATGGCCCTCCAATGGTAATCCTTCATAAAAGCTTAAAAGAGTTTGTGATCATCTTTGAGATTGGAATTGGTCTACATTTGGGAATCTTCAAATTAATATCAATAAAGCCCAAGATAATGTGTTAAGGTTTGAATGTGATTTGCAGCAACAAGTCACAGATAAGAGGGTTCATAATTTATGTGATGCTAGGATTGACTTAGAGGTTTGGTTGAATAAGGAAGAGTCTATGTTGCATGATAAAGAAAGAGACAAATGGTTTCATGAAAGAGATAAAAGCTCTAAATATTTCCACGCCTCATTAAAGGAAAAACAGCTTCATTCTAAGTTTAAAATCCAAGATGACAATAGTGATTGGATTTAAGATAAGGCAACATTAGGGAAAACAGCTTGTTCATTCTTTCAAGATCATTTATTGCAATTCCTTCTAAACCTTCTGATTATGATCTTCTTAATTGTCTCCTAAAGTCATTTCAGAAGAACAAAATTTAAGTTTGTGTAGTGTACCTCTTGAGGAGGTGATAAAGAAGGCTATGGAGGATTTAAACCTCGATAGTTCCCTGAGTGAAGATGGTTTTAATGGTCACTTGTTTCGGATATGTTGGGAAATTATTTGTAAGGATTTGTGTTGGGTGTCCAAGATTTTGTCAAGGGTGGTGCTCTTCCTAGAACATTCACGCCTACAAGCATCATCTTGATTCCTAAAGTGGACAAACCAAAATCCCTTTCGGATATGAGACCTATTAGCCTTAGCACCTTCATGTATAAAATCATATCCCAGATTTAATCATTTAAACTTGTTCCCCTCTTTTACTCTTTCATTTCTGAAGAAAAATCGAGTTTTGTGGAAGGTCGAAGTATTCATTAGAATATATATATTGCTCATGAATTGGTGTAGGAAATTGATAGAAAGTCATAGGTTCTAATGTGATATTTGAGATTGACATGTCAAAAGCTTATAATAGGGTGAATTGAAACTTCCTTCTTCGGGTGCTAAACAAATTTGGCTTCTTGAAGACTTGGTGCGACTTCATAAATCGGTGTTTGTCTAATGTGAGGTATACCATCTCTATAAATGGTAGCCAATGAGGATTCTTCCAATATTTTCGGGGATTACATCAAGGTGATCCATTATCTCCCTTACTCTTTATTGTTGAGGAGGAAGTCTTTTCACGTAATTTTAAAGATTGGATGAAAAAAGATTTGATAGAAAGATATTTAGTGTCAGGGATAGCTATGGGACTCTCACACTTACTGTATGCCGATGATATGTTGTTGTTTTTTAATGGAAAAAAAAGCTCTATTGATGCTTAAACAAAACTTTTGAAGATCTATGAGAATGTCTCAGGGCAATGCATTAATTGGGATAAATCTTCTTTCATAGCAAGCAACAAGTGGTTTTCTTACGAGGGTTTCTGTGATGATTCGATCGACCTCTTTTATACGTGCTCTTCTACCGATTCATCAATTGGTATCTCCCTTATTTCACGGGAGATGTGTGAAAAGATATTTCATATATCTTCAAGATAAAATTCAGAAGAGAGTACCATCTTGGAAAGCAAAACTTCTATCGTTTGGAGGAAAGATTACTCTCATTAAGAGTGTCTTGTCTTTGATCCCATTATACATTCTTGTTGTCATTGCTATTTCTAAATGGTTGATTCAAGCTCTTGAAAAATTGATTGCCAACTTCTTTTGGAACTCTTCGGATCAGGTCAAGAAACAATGGATTTCTTGGGATTGTATTTGTAAGCCCATTTATGAATGTGGTCTTGGTGTTAGACGAATGCTAGAGGTTCATAAAAACTTTCAAGCTAAACTAGCTTGGAAGTTTTTGTAAGGAAGAACTCTTTGGAGCCAGTTTATGAAGAGAAAATATGTTGTGAATAATGGGGACATTCAGGTGCCTTGGTATATCTCCAAAATTTAGAAAAGTATTGTCCCTCATATCAACAATTTGAAAGAGAATTCTACTTGGTTTGTAGGGCATGGTGAGATGGCACCATAAGGTTCAACCCTTGAACCACCTTCTTTTTCCATCTTGTTCTCTAAAAGAGGTGATTCAAGATAATACAAAATTGTAAGTCTTGAAATAGTAATACCTTTAAATATTTGCAACCGTTAAGAGGATTTATTTAAAGGATAAATCAAATGTTTTGATATGGGATCATAATGCCTCGGGTGAGTTCACTACAAAGGAATATTAGGAGTTTATTCGTGTGAGAAATCCAATGTTTCAATGGGCAAAAAAATTATGGAACAAATGCATTCCAACAAAGGTGAGTGTTTTTATGTGGAAGTTATTTTTTGGTGCCATTGCTATAGATGATAAAGTTAAGAGCATTTGTGTTCAACTTGCTTCCAAATGCAACAGTTGTAAACATGGTCACATGGAGTCTATATCTCATCTATTTGCTCAAAGTGAAATTGCAAGGGCTGTTTGGATTTTATTTTTATTTTTTTGGAGCAGGCTTTATGTTAGACAAGTGAATTCTATGAGTTGTTTGTTAGATAATTGGCTTCGTAAATCGAAAACTTCTACCCATTTTAGCATTACTAAGATAGATACTCTCCTGTTGGGCTGTTAAAGTATTTGAAAAGCTCGGAATGAAGCAATGAAAGATGGAAAATCTATGTGTGCACTGGTGATCATCAACCGAATCAATTTTGGGCTTACGGAAGTTAATTCCATTTTCAATCCTAAGAAGGCTATTTCTTTCCATGATATGTTGTGTCTTCAAACTTTAAGGATTAACATAAAACCTTTACCTATTTCTTGAGGTATTTAGGTTAAATGGAACCCGTTAGAGGATGGAAATATCAAGTTAAACACTGATGGCTCCATTTCTAGGATGGGCAGCGCAGGCGGAGGTGTTTTCAAGGCTGGTCCTAAAATTCTTTTAGCTTATACGGTGAAGTTTGAAGACTGCACGAATACAATTGCTGAAACTATAGCTCTCCTTGTTGGTCTACAAATAATGAAGGAGTATAACATCAAGTTGGAATATATTGAGTGTGACTTACAAATGTTAGTTTTTATTTTCTTGGGGAAGTATAAAAGATCGTGGACCATAGAATACTTGATTAGAGAAATTTTAGCCTTTATTCCTTCAAGAACTTCCACTCACCATGTATATAGGGAGTGCAACAAGGTTGCCGGTAGTCTTGCTAAAGTGGGGTCTCTTCTTAGCAGTAGAAAGGTTTTTAATAATGTACCTGAGCTTCCTCAATCTTGTTTTGAAGCATATCAATTAGATAGGAAGAATTTATTTTCTTTTAGAAAAATGTAATTTGCTTTCCTTAAGGTAAGGTTTAAGGCCCTCTGAGCATGTTCAGTTATGGGCCCTATTGTCCCTCATCTAATTGAATATTTGTTTTTCATTTCAATAAAATTTCCCGGAGGGTTTGATTAAAAAAAAAAAAAAGATAGATGAACGAACATAGGATTCAGAACTTGATGTAGGAGGATCCGAGTCAGATGATGCTGAGCTGTCAGATGGCAAGTGGGCTACCTAAGCCGGTTTACATCGTTTAGCGGGCCACAGGTTCGGATTGGGCCCCGAAGACCTTAGTCTGATTGGAAACGAGCTTTCAGGAAAAACATAGTATATTATACTAAATCTTATCGTTTTTAAGCCAAAAAACGAAGTTTAGACCTTCAAATTGGCAGTTTTTAGTTTTTAGGAAATCTTTTATTTTATTTAATTTAAATTCGGCCTTAATTTAATTTTCTTATTTTAGCTTCGACCTTATAAATAAGGTCTTAGGGTTTCATAATACTATTATTGTATTTTTGGAATAAATTAAAAATAAAGCATCAGAGTAGTTTCTCTGTATTGTTTTAGGGTTTTTCTTGTGTTATCCCCTGTGAACGATCTGTTCGACTAGCTTGTAGAATAATCGTTATTCTACCTAGCGTCAGTACTGACACCGGGTAGAATAGTGATTATTCTGCAGGCTAGTTGAACAGATCGTTCACAGGGAATAACACAAGAAAAACCCTAAAAAAACAATACAGAGAAACAACTCTGATGTTTTATTTTAATTTATTCCAAAAATACAATAATAATATTATGAAACCCTAAGACCTTATTTATAAGGTCGAAGCTAAAATAAGAAAATTAAATTAAGGCCGAATTTAAATTAAATAAAACAAAATGTTTCCTAAAAACTAAAAACTACCAATTTGGAGGTCTAAACTTCGTTTTTTTGGCTTAAAAACGATAAGGTTTAGTATAATATACTATGTTTTTCCCGAAAGCTCGTTTCCAATTAGACTAAGGTCTTTGGGGCCCAATTCGAACCTGTGGCCCGCTAAACGATGTAAACCGGCTTAGGTAGCCCACTTGCCATCTGATAGTTCAGCATCATCTGACTCTGATCCTCCTGCATCAGAACTTGATTAAGAATTGATAAGAAAATCCGAGGGTTTTGTGTTTGTAGAATTTTTTAGAGTATTAGACTTTGGTGAATATTGGGGCTTTTGGAAGAACTTTGGGAGAAGGAAGCTTGATGGAAATTTCAGAGATTTTGGGTGTCTCAGAGATTTTTGCTTATGTTTGTGTCTTTTTGGTGTTGGGGTTAAAGGGTTTTATGAAGGAAAATTGAGAGCTAGGGTTTTTTTTTTACAATTAATGGCTAGGAGAGTTTAGATTTAATCAAACGGTGGTGAAGGTTTCTTGTTAGAGAGGAAAAGCCTAATTTTTCACAAACTTTTGTAACATTTTGGATGAAAAAGGAGTTTCGGAATGTTCAGATGCACATGGAAGGATTAGAGCATATTGGGTGTAACATGATCCTTTTTTAGTAGTAAGAAGGCCCTCATGAAAGGTGCACTTTTAAGTGTTAGACTAACAACTAACATTAGGCCTTATAGAGGGATATTTAGACTAAAATAATTAATGCAAGCTCTAGTAAAATGTTTTCAGTATAGTACATCAAATGTCAAAATAGAGAAAAGAATTTCAAACTTTGATAATTGAGACCTTATAAAACAAGATCCATCCTTTACATAAAGTATGTAATTAGAACTATCAAGTGAGAGAAAAGAAGACTTCTAATTTATTTAGATTTCAAAGTGAAACAAAGAGTGATATGCAAACTTTCTAGTATCTCAGCTACCAAACTATGGTTTTATGGTTCTTTTAATTCACTGGGAATGATTTTGTTTTTTTTTTTTTGGTCTAAACTAAATCGACCTTGATCTTTCTAGTTTTACAACCATTATGCTCAAGATAAAAATGCAAATGGATTGAGGTTCTTAAGAAACAGAGAAGTTTGTGAAACTATTTTTATGCAATTCATGTAGATAATTCATTCATTTGAATATCATTTTTATTCATTGTTTGTGTCTATGAAAGTTTTTAAAGTAGTCGATTATAGAATTAAGAAATTGAAACCATCAATGTGTTATATTATTGCAGTCTGGCGTTGGGCATATGCATATCATGTTTCCCTATCATCCCATTAGCAAGGAGTACGTTGGAAATACGAAGGATCCATTACAAAGACCTGGCCTAAAGCATTAAATCCTCTACAAGGTATGTTTTTTTTCTTTCATTATGATAATCCAATGGCCATTGATGTAGCTTAGTCTTTAATGTTTAATTTCTTTATAATCATCTCACTTGGAGTATCTGACTTTCACAGGTGGTTTTAACTAAGGGAAGAAAATGGAAATAAGATACTGTGATTTTCATCGCTTCTTGCTCTTGCTGCTATTGCAAGTGCAGAGATGATAATAATCTATATATCTATATCTATATATAGATTGGGTACGAAATGTTTTTTATTAACTTCTATAGATCAGGTACAATTAATACTATACATATGTGTGTGTTTGTGTGTGTGTGTATATATATATATACACACACACACACCTTTCATTAAAAACATTGTCTCGATGTGTTGCTAACAACTATATTTAGAATTATGAAATGAAAGTTTGAGCAATGGAGGTGTATAGACATTTCCTATTATATCATAATTATATTTTCGTATAATAAGCATTTTTTATAATATATTATATATAACTATATAATTTAAAAGAAAGGTGCAACGTGTGCAGGGGAAATAATTGATACAACTGAAGTTGATGATGCTTTTGTTGGTGTTGGCCAAAGATACTTCTATCTTTGATTTACTATGTTATTCTATACCCGATACTTTAAGTCTTCCATTCTCTTTTCTTATTGTGAAACTGATCAAAGAGAGCAAGATAGAATAATAAACTATGATCCCATCAAACTATAAGCACACAAAAAATTTCAATTAAATGAAACATATTGAGTGTATTTATTGGATTTTTCTTTATTTTTTGAAATGAAAAAAAGAAATTGGAGAGTAAAATATGATTGACCTTAAACGTAAGTTATCTTTGTTGAACCATTTTGATTAGTAAATATTTATGAGAATTTTTCAAAATTTAAAAGTGAAATGTTATCTAAGATGATAAACAAATTATGATAGCGATATGTGTGAGAGACCAATTACAAATAATGTTGTCAAGAAAATAATTTACAAAATTTAGCCAACCAATGCTACACACAAACATGAAACTATTGCATGGTAATAGTAAACTATTGATAATACATGGCAAGTTTTTATTGTATAATTTTTATCAAAGGATGTGTTGTCTCAAAACTGACACAGCTCAGAAAGTATGAAATAGGTTTTCTTAAAACTTGAACATTTTTCTGTAAATTCCAAACCTTCTATTGAAAACTAAAGTTTTTGCAATAAGATGATAGGATAACTCAATCAAAAAATCACACAAACAATCAAAAAATCCAACCAATTTGTTCAATCAGTCAATGGACTAGCAAGTAACTCAAGCATAACTCAATCAAACACGATAATATATGTGCAAAATAGTAAGAAGTTGAGGGATAATGAGGGCTTACAAACATGATTTAAAGTAGTTTGATGTAATATTGCCTTTGTTCCCTACTCAATACTCCTCGTGAGATTCACGGGTTCTAACTGACCTTTCAATACCAAATCACACTCAATAATCTAAACAAGGATTTTCTTAATCCTCACAAAGCTTAACGAGCTTCTATCACACAACCCTTACAAGAGTATATGTGTTTATAATGAAAAATCTTTCAAATGTTAGATACAAAGATAACATTGTTTTGGATGAATAAATTATTTGAGGTTTTAGCTCAAAGGTAGAAGCATTTCTTGAATAGAAATGGATTGCTTTTTGAAAATATGTTCTTGCTCTTGGATAACTCTCTTCTTATGCTTGCTTCTAGCTAGATACACTTTTATGATGAGTATATAAAGTATCTCAAGTGTTCTTTACTTTTGAGAGTGAATAGAGTCGAATTTTTAAATTAAAACCATCAAACTCAGCTTCAACTCATTTTCATATTATTTGTTCCAAGTATTATGTCGATACCTTCTTGTATATAAAACGACACCATTCTGAAAAATATTTAGCAAAGTTGAGCCTTTGTCATAATGTGTTAACACTTAACCTTCTTGTAGTTTCTATCTAACTGTGTTGACACCTTTCACTAGAGGTCTTCTCCTCCTAGTTTATGTTTGATCGTATCGATCCACTTTCTTAGTATGTCGACTCATTCCTCTAAGTGCCAAACTCTTCACATTTTATATGATTTTGTCAATGTGATACTTGTATTGTTCGATCCATACACTATTTCTTCAGTCATGATGAATTCTCTTGAACTCTTGCAGTCCAAGGCTTTTCACATATAAATCAAACATCTTGAAACACATAACAAACATGTTAAATACTTCAAGAGTGTTTTGTTATCATAAACATCAATTAATTGATTCACCTATAGGTCAAGTGAAAAAAGAAAAATGATGGAAGTTTACGGAATGAGCCAACTTGAGCTAAGAGGCCCAATAAATGATCGATCTAGCACTAAAATAATTCAAAATCGAAAAATACTTAAATGTTGTCACCATTTTAGATATATCCTCCAAAATTGTAGCCTTTAATGCCTCATTTTTGCAAAGTAATTGTCAAGTGATTTCTTTTGCTTTCATAGCCTCTTTTTTTTCTTCATCTAGAAACTTAAATCGCTAAAACTAAATTTTGAAACAAATATTTCAACCATCTCAACATGTTTGATAGTTAAAGAAGCCAAATTCTAATATATATCCACACTATCACCCACATTTAGAGACCAAATCTACTTTTAGTAGTGAATAATCAACAGTAAAACCCACTTGCTCTCTTTGATGGCAGAAACATAGAAAAAAAACTAAAAACAAATATTCAATCTTTGTTTTTCAAACTTCCTTTGATATATAACTTAGCTTAAATAAATTGAGCACAACTTTCTATTGGAATTTTCATCTTAAACCAAAAGTATATAACACAAATGAGAATTTTCATTTCTATATATTTTCCTCAATTTTCCTAGCATCAAAAAATGAATATATGTGCAAATAGGATTTATAAGCAACAAATATGACTAGGACTCGTGTTTTCCAAGGCCGTCTTGAGGTGCATCTCAGGACATGTTTCGAAGCGAGGCATTGTAAAAATACCTCAAGGGGTTTTATAAATTTGTGCAACACACCAAAAAAACGCACGTCTTATAGGTCTAGGCATACTCCAATGTATGAAAAGTTCGTCTTTTACGCCTTTGTTTTTCAATGTAATAAATTCATTCATGATGGCCATTAAGTGGAGGCCATTTAAATATGGTAGAGTCAATTGTGGCCATTAAGTGAAGGTCATTAAGCTCCACAAAGAATTAATTGTGGCCAAATAAATTCAAGCATTAATTGTGGCAATTAAGTGGAGGTAGATGTGCTCCACTAAGCATTAATTGTGGCCAAATTAATTCAATTATTCTTAGTGCATTTCTCCTATAAATAGGATAACCATAGAGCATATTAAAAGTTAGCAAGTTAGAGTGTTAGAGAAAAAACACAAGGTGTATGCTTAAAGAATATTGGTTCATATTCTCAATGGTTGTATTGAGAGTATAAGGTATATGTAACCAACCTATATATGGTCCATGTTTAACCCTTTGGCTATCCATTGATTGTGGTAACAAGCGTATGGAATACGGATGGACGTTCTTGATGGAAGAACATGTATAAATACAGGTTTGGTCCCTAGACTCAGTACTTCTCATTTTATTTCATACACCATCAAATTGAAGAGAGTTCTGAGAGTCTAGAAGAACCAATATCGAGAGAATACTGGATTGTGTAAGTGAAAAGCTTCAATGGCCGGAGGTATGTTTACGGTCTTTATAATTTCGCATTTAATCTATATGCTATTTAAGTTGTTTAGCATGTTTAGATTTTATTTAAATTCTTACATTTGGTATCAGAGCATTGTTTGCCTCTGCCATGAAGTATTAAGCAATTTGTAATACTTTTGATTTATACTCGAAAAATAATTTGATTTCAAAATTTGTTTTTCGAGCATTTTTTATGGAAAATAATGTTAGAAATTATTAGGAAATTTGATTTATAGTATTTCTGAGTTTTAAAATCTTAGAAACCAATTTTATGGATTTTCACTATGTTGCATATAATTTGTAATTATTTGCAAAAATAAAGTTTATAAACCCTTATAGGTATTTATTTTATTTATGTGCTTAAAATTATGTGTTATGTATGTATAACTTTTTTGGGTTATGCATTCAATTTAAGTTTAAACAGTTTTAGTGCATAAATAATTTAATGTTGGGCATGTATTTTTAATTTTGTGATTATTTTGCTCAAATTAAGATTACACATATATACTATTTATGTTAGTTCTATATATGCAATTTCAGTAAATGCTCATTTTTAGCATGCTTTTGTTTTTCAATTCATGCTTTTAGAATGAGTTTGTTTTATGCAATGAATTAAATTAATTGCATAATATTATGTTTAATTATGCAATTTATGTTTTATTTATGAAAACTTTATTTACATATGATAACATATTATTAAGTTTAGATATTGTTAGATTATGTAAACTTAGGTTATTCTCATAAAACTTAATTTGTGCATAGCACATTAAGGTTCATAATACATTACTATGAACAATTAAGTTAAAAATTATGAATAATTTATAAACAATTTGTAGTTGGCATAAGACAGTATGATCTATGACAATGCTCTGTCTAAAGATTCTGGTTTTGAATGAGGCTTTGTCTCCGACCAATTATCCTGAGAGCACTCTTAGTGATTGCCTATTATGTTACAACGTAATTGCTTTTAGGCATTAAGTAGAGCCTAAAATATAGTAAATATAAATGTCTAGTGAACCATATAATTTTAAAATATTTAAAGAGTAGCCACAACATCTTTAATTATATAAAATTATATATTAAGTGGATTAGGATCACATGATGAACATTAATTGTAATTAATTATATGAATATAATGATTTTACCCCACATGGATTTTATTGTGTTTATATAATTAATTAGGATAATATATTAAAATTAGTTTTTCTTAATTTATCCACAAGAGTTAAAAAGAATTAATTTAATAGTTTTATCATAAAGTTTAAAGATAGAAAAACATCAAACTGTAATCATAATATACATTATGAATTTAGTAAAAATAGTTTGATAAAATTTATCATAAAGTATAAAGAATCTTATTGAATTAAAAATTTAGCCCACAGGTAATTTTTAATGAAATTAGATTCAATTTCAGCGTGTTTTTACATTGGTAAAACATGCAATTTAGAAAATTAGACCTCAAATCTTGACATAAGCTTTTGGACTTTATGCAGTTACTCAACCCACTAGTTTCTCTGATATCCGTTGTGACATACTCGAACTTAGGGGAGATAACTATAAGGTATGGAAGGAGAGGATTCTTCTCCATCTAGGGTGGATGGACATAGATTATGCTATTAGGAAGGACGAACCACCAGCAATCATCGATAACAGCACTCCAGCTGCTGTCACGCTATATGAGCGATGAGAGCGATCCAATCGGCTCAGCATGATGTTTATCAAAACTAAGATAACTGCTGGTATATGTGGTTCTGTCGACCAGCATGAGAAAGTCCACGATTTGTTGAAAGCCATTGACGATTAATTCATCACTTTAGAAAAGGCATTGGCAAGCACCCTGATAATGAGATTATCATCGCTCAGACTCACTAGCGTAAAAGGTGTGCGCGAGCACATAATGCAAATGCGTGACATTGCGGCTCAACTTAAGAAACTTGAGGTTGATATGTCAGAGTCCTTCCTGGTGCATTACATTCTGAACACCCTTCCAACTCAGTACGGGCCTTTCAAAATCTCGTACAACACACATAAAGACAAATGGTCAATCAATGAATTAATGACCATGTGTGTTCAAGAAGAAGAGAGGCTTGTGATGGAACTGGACGAAAGTGCAATGCTGGCTACTACTCGTGAGAAGGACATATTAGAACCAACCTCGTTTGTTTGTTATGAATCTAATATGATTAATGTTAATATTAACACCTGGTGGATTGATTCTGGATCTACAATCCATATTGCAAACTCCTTGCAGGGTATACAAAACCTAAGGAAGCTAGTGGGAAGTGAGCAAAACATTTTATCAGGCAACAAGATGGGCTCACATGTGGAGGCGATTGGAACGTGCATTTTAACTTTAAGTAGTGGCTTTATTTTAAAATTGGATAGGACATTTTATGTACCAAGTTTCTCACGAAACTTGATTTCTGTTTCCAGACTTATACCATTTAGATATTCCTTTAATTTTCAAGACACATCTTTCAGTTTATTTTATAAAACTGATTATGTTGGGAATAGTATTTTGACTGATGGTCTTTATCATCTTTATTTACAAAATGATACCACTTATAGTTCAATGCATGTTCAAACTGGTGTTAAAAGGTGTAATATTAACGATGACTCATCTATGTTATGGAACCAGAGATTAGGACATATCACCATAGAAAGAATTAAGAGATTAGTGAATGAATGGGTACTTAGTACTCTAGATTATACTGATTTTGAGACTTGTGTGGACTGCATTAAGGGAAAGTAGACCAACAAGTCCAAGGAAGGTGCTAATAGGAGTTCGGACATATTAGAAATCATTCATACTGATATATGTTGTCTAGATATGGACGCACATGGTCAGAAATATTTCGTCACTTTTATCGATGATTACTCATGATATATGTATATCTATTTGCTTCATAATAAGAATGAAGCATTGGATGCCTTCAAAGTCTTTAAGGCTGAAGTTGAGAACCAATGCGGAAAGCAAATACAAATTGCGAGATCCGATAGAGGTGGAGAATATTATGGTAGATACACAGAAAATGGACAAGCACCTGGTCTTTTTGCCAAGTTTCTTCAAGAATATGGGATTGTTGCCCAATACACTATGCCTGGTTCCCCATACCAGAATGGTGTTGCAGAAAGAAGAAACTGAAAATTGATGGACATAGTGAGGAGTATGCATAGCAACTCCAACCTTCCTACATCCTTGTGGACTGAAGCACTAAAGATGGCTGTGTATATATTAAACCGAGTTTCAACCAAGGCTGTTCCTAAGACACCATTTGAATTATGGAAATGTTGGAAACCGAGTTTGCGACATATACGCGTTTGGGGATGTCCGTCTGAGGTGAGGATTTATAACCCACAAAAGAAGAACTGGATCCGAGGACTATTAGTGGGTATTTCGTTAGATATGCCGAAAGGTCCAAGGGTTACAGGTTTTATTGTCCAACTCATACTACTAGGATTGTGGAATCAAGAAACGTTAAGTTTCTAGAGAATGACATGATCTGTGGGGGGGATCAATTCAGGAACTTAGTTCCTACACATGATCATACAGAACCTGCATATGATCATATAAAATCTCAATCTTCATCAAATGATAGATTGGTTATAGTTCATAACACGCCTCAAGTACAAGCTCGTGTTGACCAATCAATCATTGAGGTTCCACAAGCTACTGACAACATTCTAATAGATCAAGTAGTTCAGGAAATACCATAAGTTCCTGAACAACCAGTTGAACCACAAGCTCCCCTGGGAGATATTGGTACAACATTAAGAAAATCTACTAGAGTCAGGAGATCAGCAATTCCTAGTGATTACATTGTGCATCTACAAGAATCTGACTATAATTTTGGAGCCGAAAATGATCCTGAAACCTTTTCACAGGCCATAAGTTGCAAAGGGTCAACCATGTGGCACGATGCCATGAAGGAAGAGATGAATTCCATGAAAAGCAACGGAGTCTGGGATCTTGTAGAGTTGCCTAATTGGGTGAAGGCCATTGGTTGCAAATGGGTCTTTAAAACCAAGATAAATTCATTAGGAAACATTGAGAGATACAAAGCGAGACTCGTTGCTAAGGGATTTACTCAAAAAGAATTAATCGATTACACGGAGACTTTCTCTCCTGTATCTAAGAAAGATTCTTTTCGTATTATTTTGGCATTAGTTGCTCATTTTGACATTGAGCTGCAACGAATGGATGTGAAAATCGCATTTCTTAATGGAGATCTAGAGGAGGAGGTTTATATGAAACAACCTGAAGGTTTCTCTTCTAATGATGGTGAGCATTTGGTTTGCAAGCTTAGCAAATCCATATATGGTTGAAAACAAGCCTCCCGTCAATGGTATTTTAAATTCCATAAAGTAATTTCTTCATTCGGTTTTGTTGAAAATCTCATGGATCAATGTATATTCCAGAAGGTCAGTGGGAGTAAAATTTGTTTTCTTGTTTTATATGTGGATGATATTTTACTTGCAACCAATAATAAGGGCTTGTTGCATGAGGTGAAACAATTTCTCTCTAAAAATTTTGATATGAAAGATATGGGTGAGGCATCTTATGTCATTGGCATTAGATCCATAGAGATAGACCTCAATGTGTTTTAGGTCTGTCACAAGAAACCTATATCAAAAAAGTTTTAGAGAGATTTCGGATGATAGATTGTTCACCAAGTGTAGCTCCCATTGTGAAGGGTGATAGGTTCAATTTGAACCAATGCCCGAAGAACGATTTTGAGAGAGAATCCATGAAGAACATTCCATATGCTTCTACAGTCGGAAGCCTTATGTATGCTCAGGTCTGCACTAGACCTGACATTGCATTTGTTGTAGGGATGTTAGGGCGATATCAGAGTAACCCAGGTGTAGACCACTGGAGAGCTGCAAAGAAAGTAATGAGGTATCTTCAAGGAACTAAAGACTACAAGCTTATATATAGATAGACGAACAATCTGGATGTGATTGGCTACTCTGATTCAGACTTTGCTAGCTGTGTTGATTCACGTAAATCAACAATAGGGTACATTTTTCTGATGGCCAGTGGAGCTATTTCTTGGAGAAGTGTCAAGCAGATATTGACTGCTACTTCTACTATGGAAGCTGAGTTCGTCTCCTGTTTTGAGGCCACTTCACATGGTGTGTAGCTTAGGAGTTTCATTTCTGGGCTTAGAATCATGGATTCTATATCTAGGCCATTGAGAATTTTCTGCGATAATTCAGCCGCCGTCTTTATGGTTAAGAACAATAAAAGTGGAAGTCAAAGTAAACACATCGACATTAAGTATTTAGCCATAAGAGAACGTGTAAAAGAAAAGAAAGTGGTCATTGAACACATTAGCACTGAATTGATGATCGCTGATCCTTTGACTAAGGGCATGCCACCTCTAAAATTCAAGGATCATGTAGAGAAAATAGGACTTGGTTTCACTTTGTAAGTGTATACATACAGTTTATTAATGAAACTCTTACATATTTAGATGTTTTCTCATATTCATGTGCACTTTAATTTCTTTGAGAAAATTCATCAGTAAAGGATCAAGAATAAACATAGGGTTTATTCATTAAGAAATGTTACCACATGAAGAATAATACTTGAGGAACTAAATGCATCGTAATACATGGAAGGTAATACTCACTCTTAGAGGACTTATCGCCATGATTCATGTATTTACTTCTTAAAAATACATCAATGGGTTTAAGTTAGGTTAAACATATAGACCAAGTGGGAGAATGTAATAAATTCATTCATGATGGTCATTAAGTGGAGGCCATTTAAATATGGTGGAGTCAATTGTGGCCATTAAGTGAAGGTCATTAAGCTCCACAAAGAATTAATTATGGCCAAATAAATTCAAGCATTAATTTTGGTAATTAATAAGTGGAGGTAGATGTATTAAATTCAAGCATTAATTGTGGCAATTAAGTGGAGGTAGATGTGCTCCACTAAGCATTAATTGTGGCCAAATTAATTCAATTATTCTTAGTGCATTTCTCCTATAAATAGGATAACCATAGAGCATATTAAAAGTTAGCAAGTTAGAGTGTTAGAGAAAAAATACAAGGTGTATGCTTAAGGAATGTTGGTTCATATTCTCAATGGTTGTATTGAGAGTATAAGGTATATGTAACCAACCTATATATGGTCCATGTTTAACCCTTTGGCTATCCATTGATTGTGGTAACAAGCGTATGGAATACGGACGGACGTTCTTGATGGAAGAACATGTATAAATACAGGTTTGGTCCTTAGACTCAGTACTTCTCATTTTCTTTAATATACCATCAAATTGAAGAGATTTCTGAGAGTCGAGAAGAACCAATATCGAGAGAATACCGGATTGTGTAAGTGAAAAGCTTCAATGGCGGATGTATGTTTACGGTCTTTATAATTCTGCATTTAATCTATATGCTATTTAAGTTGTTTAGCATGTTTAGATTTTATTTAAATTCTTACATTTCACACATACGCTCAAGATGTGGAAACAAAATAGCTTTATCAAACTAAATTTAGGTCATAACCAAATGACAACGAAGTCCCCTCTTACGTAAAGGTTTAAGGTTTTAGTCCTGGAAGGTCAAGGAGCAGCACCTAGAGTTTCCAATATGTCTGGGGCTTTCTATTAGGGCTTTTATCTTGGTGACTTCGGCGAAGTTTGGTGTTTTCGTGTCTTCCTAATTAGGGGATTGGTATCTAGTAACTAAGGTGATTGGAAGGTGTGATGGATTTTCCATGGGACAAATTGCATAGACGGATGATGAAACGGTGGCCATTAATATTAGTACTGAAGTGTAGAATATTTCACGATCATGTGGATAGCTCTATTTGATCGAAAAGCTTATGACTTCTGACCTATACAACAAGGATGCACTGAAAAATACTTTACATTTGGTCTGGCGAGTAAAGGATGAGTTGTCCATCTAAGAGGTAAGCATAGAGATCTTAGTGTTTGAGTTTAAGAATCCAAAAGACAAGAAACATGTCTATGAAGGGGCACTATGGTTATTTAATGAAGCTTTGTTGGTGCTAAGGGAGTATAACGGGGACTACAAGCCTTCTTCCATTGATTCAAATATTCACCATTTTAGGTCCATATTTATGATTTGTCTTTATCTGGTTTGACGACTATGGTAGGGCAGAAGATCGATAATTCTATAGGACGTACATTATTTGTGGATTCTCCAAAAGTTCGATCGGGCAAAGTGGGGCAAGTCACTTAGGCTTAGGGTTTTATTGAATATTTAACACCTTTTAAAGAGTGGGATGTATATGTTTTTGAATGGTGGACGCAGCCAATAAGTGAACTTTAAACATGAAAGATTGCCCAAATTTTTCTATGTTTGCGGTATTATACACCATGGCCAACGAGACAGTGAGGTGGCCAAACGAAGGTAAGAACAAGGAGCAATGGTAGACTATCAATATGGTGATTGGTTAAGAGCGCCAGTGGATAGTCCAAGAGGGGGTAAGAGAGCGGTCCCTATTCAACTAAGGATCAAAAGGCATAAAGAGATAATATTGCATTACAAGACTAGGGCTTGAGCCTGGTTAGGTCGCGAGAGGAAAGAAGAGAGTTGTTTAGTCGGGGAGATAAAGGGATAGTGCTAATAGGGGGACTGATAAGAAGGGGGATGAGAATTTGAATGCTAATATGCATGGGAAGGACAGCATGACGTTGCATGCACATAAGGGGGATGATCCAAAAAGGTACAATATGGAAGAGGATAAGGAGCCAAATAGGATGGCACAACAGGAAATGGATGCTATAAAAGGAAAAGCAATAATGGGTTCACCTTTAGATGACCCCGCGAGTTATATATTGGTTCTGAGTAATAGTTATTCTCCAACTGATGAAGAGAGTCTGAAAGGGAAATGGAGACATCTAGGTCAAGTGGAGATGATGAAGCGGCAACAAGAGCAGTTAGTAAGAGTAATAGAGAAAGCTGCAACAGGTAGCACTGGGATGAAGGACGCGGCTGTAGGGGCACTGGTTTATTTGGTGGATGGGGATTAGGCATGCTGGTAGTAAATAGTAAAGGGTTATATGAAGGCAGAGAATGTCGAGGGTCATGATGGGGGCAAACAATGGAGGCATTTTAAACAGGGATCGCTTGTAATACTCGTGTTCTTAAAGTAAGGTTAAAGAAGTAATTTGATAGATATTACATGGAGTTAAAATAATATATACATGAAAGATTTATTATTGAATAAAATAATTCTTTTGAAAAAAAATAGGACAACACCTGGACATCCAGGTGTTATCAATAAAATATGCAAGTAATGTATGTTAGACACCACATTTGTACTAAAACAGTGGCAAGGGTGGTTTTGAGTAATAAAAATGGTTTTTATTGTTTTGTTTTATTATTTCCTACCAAATCCTGTTTGGTTTCCTTCTTTCTTCAATTCAAATTTCTTAGCAAAATGTTAAAAAAAATCTCTCTAATATTAGAGATAGTACAGTCCTTCAATTACAATAGCAAGATTTCATCATATTTGAGGTAAATTTTCAATAGGACTCATAATTAAATAATTATATTGTTTGAATTAAGTTATGAAATAGAGAGATTTATGAAAGTTTATAATTAGGTGTTTGTGATCAGCAATCTTAAAAAATCACTGAAAATAGAAAGAAAGACAAAGAGGTGATCCACGGGTAGCTTTAAGTGCTACATGAGGAGTTATATTTACTTTTAGTAATCGAAACAAATAAAAATATGAAATTATGATATTTGGATAAATGGGTGAATTACAATGATTTAATGATGTATTTTCTATTATATATGAAAATTTGTTGATTTATTGATTAGGAATTGGAAAGTGTGTTGAATATTAATTATATAAGAATTTATATTTTAAAAAGGATGGGTGAATGAAAAATATGTTGAGAAGTTTTATGAAATTTCTGAAAAAATATGATTGAAAAGTGGATATGATATATAAAGAGATAATTTAATGAATATGATAAAAATAATAATTTTGAGAAAGAGCTGGATAGTTAAATTGAACACTTGAATGTATGTTTGTTTTCATATTATTGCTTATATGCATAAAATAAAAGACTAAGAAGGCAGCTAGTCTGTTTGTTTTCATATTATTTCTCATATACATAAAATAAAAGACCGGGAAGGCAGTCGGTGTAGCTGAAAATAAAAAACCGGGAAGGCAGTCGGTCTAGCTGAAAATAAAAGATCGGGAAGGCATCCGGTCTAGCTGAAAATAAAAGACTGTGAAGGCGGTCGATCTAGTTGAAAATAAAAGATCGAGAAGGCAGTCGGTCTAGCTGAAAAGACCAAGAAGGCAGCTAGTCTAGTTGAAACATGTCGATATGTGGGAAGATGTTCCTAGATGATAATATGAAATGATCTGATGAGAAGAAAGAAAGAAAATTTAAATTCATGCATTATATTATTTTAAATATTGATTATTATTTATTGAGATACTAAAATATCAATCCTGATTGTGAAATTGTTGATAGACAAATGAGTCTCACGGAGAGACAGATATGATGGGAAATAAATATGACAATATGATATGATAAAATTTTACTTGATTGATTGATTATATGCTATAAACCTCATAACGAGGTATATAATTATGTTAAATTGATAATCTCAAGGTGATTAAATGTATGAGAAGAAAAATTGATATGTTTGATGATTAATTCAAGATAAGATTGATAAATGGTTGAAATTATAATATGATGCTATTATTGATTTATATAAGACAATAGATGAATGAATATGGGAAAATTATTTGAAAGATTGAATGATTATCTGTGAAAAAATAGATGATTTATATTGATAAATTAGAAATGATTGAATTATGAGATGTGATTGGAAGTATATAATCAAGTACTTCTAGTAAATTTAATTCACTAAGTTTGTGAAGCTCACTCCTCATTGTTGAAAATTTTAAGGCAGCGGGCAAGGTAGATAGAGTTTAGAGCTGATAATAGAGTAACTACCTTAAGTAAGTCTCGTGGTCAAGTCCTCAGACATTGTAAGAAAGAAGAAAGAAAAATTTGAAATAAAAATCTTTTCATGCATTTTGTTATATGTATATATTGTTTCTGAAAGGAGGATGATGATGTATCTTCTTTGAGAAGAGTAAAGGATTAGATGAAAATTTTAATTTCAGTTGATTTATTTTTGTATTGTTGCATACATGTGTCATGCTGGGATTTCAAAATTTGACGACACCATCTCGGGGGAGGCCAACCCGGGATGGGTCGTTATAATTTTGGTATCAGAGCATTAGGTTTTATGATTTTGTAGACTACATACAAACTTAAAGAAGTGGAAGATTTAAATAAATTATATTTTAATGCAGAGTCTGAGGATGTTTTATACAAATATCAAACAAAATTATAAGCTTCTAAATGTATGTTTTAACTCGCAAGTGCACAAGATCAAGCAAATAATATAGCTAGCAAATACGAGATCATTCCCATAAGGATTGTATTAATTGTGTTTAAATATAATTTCCTAAAGATTTTATCTAAATGAAACAAAAAATAACATATTTGAATAAACAACAAAGATTGCACTAGTGAAATAAAATAGTAAACCAGTTTTGAAACTAGAATTGAAATAATGAGAAAATAAGTTAAGGCTTCAATATTCACCAGTAATCATAGTCTTTAAAGCAAACGACTTGCACAATGCTACAAACTAGATTTAGATGCTTAATGTTTACCAACCTGATATCTACTTCTTAAGCTATTGATTTCCCTAAGCAACAAGTTAGGCATGGGTATCTACTCTAACTCTTTTCATTCTCAAAGTGTTTAGTGTGGTATCTACTAAGTTACACTTCAAGAAAGCATGAAACAATTGAAATAAACAAACCTTGAACATGGTATCTATTCTGGTTTTTCATGTTGATTAATCCCAAGAACCCATAATTGGTTCATTCGTCACTTAGTGTAGGCACAAGACTCAATCATCTAAATTTACCTAGATAACAATCTTCATACAACACACGTATATGATGATCAAGCATAACACATAAACCATATAAAGAATGAAATAAAACCGGGAATTAATCAATTAAGCATCACAAAAAAATAATTTGTAACAAAGCAAATCGAAATCCTTAAGAAAACATGACTAAGGTTTCAATCGAGCCCTGACTAAAATATTTAGTTACACATAATTCTAAGGAAAAATATCTTCATCATAAAAAAAATAGATAAAAGAAAGAAAAGATAACTCCTCTATGATAATCCTCAGAGAACAAGAGCTCACATGCATGAAAAGGGCAACCGTAGAAGAAAATATAGTAAAAAAAAATTGTTCGCTTTTTGGTCTCTTAAACATGTATTTATAGAACCCTAAACAAAACCCTAGCAATTGAACGTATGCCTATTTTTGTTTTTTTTTTTATTTTTCCTAGACTTATTTTGGCACTCAATTTCCTTTTCCAACTATGCAAATCCCAAAAAAAAAAATCAAAATTTAATAGCTCCTTCATGTATGTCATGTTGAAATCACGCACAGTCTGACCTTTGTGTACTAAAACTGCCATAACTTTCTCTAGAAAAATTATATTTATGAGCCATAAAATTATCTAGAAAATAGACATCTCTAAGCATATATAGCTTATCTCCTGGTTCTTCCTGAATCAATATAGTTTAATCCGCAAAAATGACCGATCTGTATGGACAATTCTGGCAATTTAGTGAAGCTCTTTTTCACCATTTGCTAGTGATAACATGATTTAGAAAAATGCTTAATTTATCTTTCATAGTTTAGAAATTATGGGTTTTGTTGCATTCCTTTTGAGAAACCTGAAAGCATGTAAAACACTACAAAATATCAAATTGTAAATAAGGTTAAAGGATTAACGTATGCAAATTAAGGGGCTTGAATGTGTGACATTCAATGCTTATCAGGATGACACGTGGACATGCTAGAGCTAGAGGTAGAGTTCTAAATCATAAAGGATGTGGTAGATCCCCAATATTTAGAAAAATTAAAATAGAGGAGGAGGTTGAGTATGTTGTTCATGCAAGGGAACAGGTTGCTGGTACAGCTAGTACTAGTAGAGGTGGGAGAGAATCTGATATTAGGAAGGATGAGTTGAAAGAAGTTCTTAATTATGCTATAGAGAGAATTAATGCGATAGAAGAAATGACTGATAATTTATAGAGGAGATTAGAGGAATGGGGTAGAATAAAACCTGATATGGTGAGATAAGAGGCTTATGAGGGAGATGGCGTGTTTGCACATGAGATGCAAGGGGATTGTTTTATGAGATTTCCTAAGTTTAAACCCTACTCTTTTAGAGGATCTGTAAATCCTATTGAAGCTAAACAGTGGATTAAACATGTTGAGAAATATTTTGAAGTCCTACCAGTGACAGATAGACAGAAGGTTGCCTTTGTTTCATTTATACTGGAAGGTGGGGCTTCTCAAAGGTGGAAAGATATTTTTCCTAGATTGATTATGTAGGTAGATCAACCCTTAAATTGGAATAAGTTTAAAGATGTGTTCTTTGCGAAGTATTTTCTAGATACATTTCGAGCACATCAGGAGAGAGATTTTATTCATTTAAGGCATAATACTATATCTATGGCTGAATATGATAGTAGATTTATAGCCTTGTTGAGGTTTTTACCTAAGTTAGTGAAAACGGAAGAGATGAAATGTAAGAGATTTTTAGATGGGTTACACTATGAAATTCAAACTAAACTCTCTTATATGGGTATTGAGAATTATGCTATGCTAGTGGATAAAGCACTACATATTGAGAAGGATTTGATGTAGTTTAAAGGTAGAAGGGATTGGCTGAAGAAGTCTAGATTTGAGGGACCTATAGGTGGTAGCAATATGAGTGTGCAGAGTGGGAGACCACTCTAGAGGGGATGTTTCTTGTCATAGGGAATTGTAATACAGAGTCAGAGGCAAGCAGGATCTATTTCTTCTATAGTTCAGAGTAATATCGGTGGGACCCCTAGATTTGGGAGACAAACTATGGGAACTAGAAGTTATGGTAGAGGGGTAAGTATGCCACCATGAGGAAATGGTAATCTAATGAATGATTGAGAGCCAAGATTTTGCTTTAAATGAAATCAGACAAGGCATCTGTCTCGAAATTTCTCTACTCATATATGTTTTGTATGTGGTGAGGGATGATATATTAGTGTAGATTATCTAGTAGGGAAATCTGTTAAGATATGTGCTTGGGGTGTTGGGAGAAAACATGTGGAGAGAGGTGGTAGATCAAGGAGTATACGAGGTAGAGATAGAGGATCAGTAGCTGAGAGAGGACGCGGTGGTCAATTAAAGTCCAGAGACAACAGAGTCTATGCGTTGACCCAACAGGATGCATAGTCCACTCCTGATGTTGTTATAGGTATGGTATTTATTCTTGATAGACCTGCTAGATTATTGATTGATCCTGGTGCAACCTATTCTTTTGCATCTAGTGTTTATATGAAAGTTATTGATGCTAGTGTTAGTCCTTTGATACATGTTGTTATTGTTGAGGTTCCTACTAGGGATAGGGTTATTATCAAGATAATTTATCGGGGTTGTATGATTAGTCTGGCTGATAGAGAATTCAAAGTTGATTTGTTGACTTTAGATATGAAAGATTTTGATTTTATTATGGGGATGAATTTGTTATCTGTATATCATACTTGGGTAGATTGTTTTAGGAAGAATATGGTGTTCAATATACCAAGACAAGAGGAGTTTAACTTTCAATGAGAACGTAAGATACTTGTCAATTATCTTATTTCAGCTTTAGTAGATGGTTAAAGAAGGGTTGTGAGGGGTATTTGCCGTATGTGGTGGATTATAGAAATGAGATTATGAAGTTAGAAGAAATCTTAGTGGTGAAAGATTTTTCTAATATGTTCCCTGAGGAATTGTCTGGTTTACCTCCCAACAGGGAGATTGAGTTTTCTGTTGAGGTAATTCCGAGATCATCACCTTATAGAATGGCACCAGCTGAGTTGAGAGAATTGAAAGTTTAGCTTCAAGAGTTGTTAGATAAACAATTTATTCGACGTAGTATGTCGCCTTGGGGAGCCCCTGTGTTGTTTGTAAAGAAGAATGATGTAACGATGAGGTTGTGTATTGATTATAGATTTGTGATTGTATTTATTGATGATATTCTAGTATATTCCAAGAACGAAGAGGAACATGGGCAGTATTTAGAGATAGTGTTGGAAATTATGAGGAAAGAGAAATTATGTGTAAAGTTCTCTAAATGTGAGTTTTGGTTGAGTGAAATATCTTTCTTAGGGCATGTTGTGTCAGAAGATGGGAAAAAAATTGACCCACAGAAAGTAGAAGCAATGTTGAATTGGGAAAGACCCACTAGTGTGATTGAAATTAGAAGCTTTTTGGGGTTGGCTGGTTATTATAGGAAGTTTATCCGAAATTTTTCTATTATTACTGGACCATTGACCAGATTGACCAGGAAAGAAGTTAAGTTTATGTGATCAGAAGAATATGAAAAGGGTTTCCAGTTGTTGAAAGAGAAACTGATTATTGCTCCGGTATTAGTGCTTCCTTCTGGTGATGAAGGATTTGTGGTATATAGTGATTGATAGGTGCTTAAATATTCATATTTAAGCCCCCTTATTTACATTTATTAGGACTTTAGTTATGTTAATTTAGTTCATTTTACTTCATTTGTGTGTTTCACATGTGTTTTATAGGTTTTGGAAGAAAAAAAGCAGTTTTGGCACTTAAAGGAAGAAGCCTGAAAATCCTGGAGCAGTCTCTGGTCAATCTGCGATCGATCGCACCATGCAATGCGATCGAGCGCACATTGCGATCGTGAGCACAGAAGAGGGATCGAGCGCAGCACTGCGATCGAGCACAAGACGTGTGCAATCGAGCACACACGTACGGGCATGAACAGTAAACTGCAGAACCCTGTTTTGGAAATAAATAGTTTTTTTTCGGTTTAGGAAGTTTAGGGTTTCCTGCACCTTCTAGGACTTCTCAAGCCCTATAAATACACCTGTAAAGCACACACAAATAAACACAGCTTAGAGAACACTTCTCTTAGCTTTTACTTGGAGTTGTAAGCTTTGGGAGAGAATTGATGCCTCTTCTCTCGGGTTTATTCTTCTCTTTATGTTTAGTTTATATATGATGTTTTTAGACAGCATGTATAACTAACTTTCTTATAGGGCTCGATTGAAGCCCTAGTTATGCTTTCTCATATATTTATTCATTGATAAATCTTTGCCAGTAGCCCTTATTATATTGCTTAACTTGATTAATGTCTGTGCTTATTTAAATTCCTCATATGTATGTGTATGGCCAGCGTATGCATGTGGTATGGACCTATTAGTTAGATCAATTTGGATGACCGAGTCTTGGGTCTAACATTAGTAACAAGGGATATTTTACCCGGATACCTGAGTTAATCAACATGGGAAACCGGGAATAGATACCATGCCCTAGGTCTCATGTGGTTGTCGATTTCCATAGTACTTATGTTTTCTTAAGGAACAACTCAAGCAGATACCATGCTGAATCCCTTAAGAAAGAAAAGAGTTAGAGTAGATACCATGCCTAACTCGTTGTTTAGGGAGATCAATAGCTTAAGGAGTAGATACCATGCCCTTAGGTTGGCAACCAGTAGGTATACATGATAAGGCCAGTGCACTGATACCTTATACAATTGGGAAAATATGACTAGTGGTGGATATCAAAACCCTATGTCTTTATTATTATCAAATCACACACAACAGTTATTTTATTTCTTTTTACTTAAAGAAACTAATTCTAAAAACCGAACTTTACCAATCCCGGTGGAGATGACCTTGCTTTCGCACACTATACTACACTGTTGACCTTGTGCACCTGCAAGTAAAACTAGTACGATTATCTGCTTAATTATTTAGGTATATTTTCGTACAACAAGTTTTTGGCGTTGTTGCCGGGGATTGCACTAAAGTTTCTTTTTAGAATTACTTTTGTTTAATTATTATTACGCTATTTTTTGTTTACCATCTTTATTTTTCATCAAACCTAATCAATTTGTTTTCTGTTTCAGGCACATCAAACCCTAACTCACACTTTCTGTGATACTTGCGATCGATCGCAACCTCTTGTGCAATCGAGTGCAAATAAGACAGAAAGCTGCCCGAGCAGTAGAGTTAAGTTGCTGCACTGAAGACCGGTTTTTCTGATATATGCACGGACTTCGATCCCGATGTCCCACATTCTTTCCCCTCGATCCCGAACTTGAACGGACCATCCGACAAAGACTTAAGAACAACTTCGAGGAGAACGAAGAAGAAGTCGAGAACGAAACACCAGTGGCAGAACAACTCGAAAACCAGCAACCACCTGCACGAGTACCGATGAAACACTCCTTCATCCCACGAAACATTGATCAACCATCATGCATTGCATATCAACCTGAGGCGGAGGGAAACTATTACATATCCTCGCAAATATTGAACGCTTTGACTCATTTTAGGGGAACTCCTAATGAAGATCCACATCTGTATCTTCGAGAATTTTTCGATCTTTGCAAGTTCCAGCACATACAAGGCCTAGACCAAAAAAGAATAAGGTTAATTATGTTCCCTTTTTCTTTAAAAGATAATGCTAAACTATGGTATAATTCTTTGCCTGCAGTTTCTATCCACACTTGGGAGGAGTTGGCAAGCAAGTTCCTGAGGAAGTTCTTCCCAGCGTAAAAGATGAGACAAATGAGGAAGGAGATCCAGTCCTTCAAACAAAAAGATGGAGACCTCTTCTTCGAAGCATAGGGACACTTCAACGACTTGCTACTCAAATGCCCACACCATAACCTGCCTCAAGATGAACTGGTACAAGCCTTTTATGAAGGTTTAAATGACACTAATAAGAGTATTGTTGATTCAGGTTGTGGAGGAGTGCTGATGGAGAAAAGCAGCGAAGAAGCAATGGAACTCTTCGAAACCCTCAGTGAACACACTCAGCAGTTCTCCTCTCGAGGTAGACATGTGACCAAGGGTAAGGGTATGTATGAGGTAAATGTAAATGGAGGATCTTCCCCTCAAATGGCAGCGATGGAAAGAAAACTAGACTTATTGGTAAAAGCCATGGCTACTCAAAATACCTCATCCAGCCTACCATCTACCCCACTCCAGGTATGTGCAATATGTTCCTAATACGATCATAATACTAACACTTGTCCGTTGTACTCATCTGCAGATCCGGAACAAGCCAATTATATGGGGCCTAACAACTATCCACCGAAGAACAACCCATATGCCAACACGTACAACCCTGGATGGCGAAACCACCCAAATTTCTAGTGGAGCAACAACCAGAACAATCAAGGACAGCAACGAAACCCCCATCCCACAGCCCATGCTACTCCCGAACCAAAGAAGAATGACCTCGAAAGTCTAGTAAGACAATTAGTGACATCACAAGAACAGTTGATAACTCAGCAAAAACAAACCACTGCGGCACAGGAGCAAACAATTCAAAGACTAGAGGTACAAATGGGACAACTAGCTAAAGAGCTCAGTGGCAGAAAGCAAGGGGAGCTCCCAGCTCAAACATTACCCAACCCTGGGAGGTATCAACAACTAAATGTTGTGACAACCTTGAGAAATGGCAAGATAATAGGGTCTGATGAATCTGCAACAGCATCCAAAGAGACACCATCGGCAACAAGGGTAAGTGAGACGGAGAAGGTGAATGTGCTACCCTTCCCGCAAAGGTTAGTAAAATAAAAGAAAAACAATAAACTAATCGATATTTTTGAAACCTTGCGGAAAGTTGAAATTAACATTCCTCTGCTAGATGCAATCAAACAAATACCTGCATATGCTAAGTTTTTAAAAGATTATTGTACTAACAAAAGAAAGTTCTAAGAGCATGAGACGATAGCCTTAACCGAAGAGGTAAGTGTTGTACTTTTAAAAAAATTACCACCTAAACTAAAAGATCTGGGAAGTTTTACTATTCCTTACAAGTTAGGTGACCAGCTGTTCGAGCATACACTATTGGATCTAGGAGCAAGTGTCAACCTGCTGCCATACAGTGTATACGAGACACTAGGTTTGGGGGAGCTTCAACCAACCTCTGTCACTTTACAATTGGTTGATAGAAGCATCAAAAGACTGAGAGGTATCCTTGAAGATGTATTGGTAAAAGTAGGAAAATTCATTATACCTGCTGATTTTGTAGTACTAGATATGGAAGAATGTACTTTACCATCACCTCTCCCCATCATCCTAGGACGCCCCTTTATGATAACTGCGGACACTAATATTAGTGTAAAAAGGGGTGTAGTCACTATGAAAGTAAATGATGAGGAGATAGAATTTCAAATATTTAATACATTAAAATCAATCAATAACGAATATTCTAATGTGAGCTTCATACAAAGTGTTGTTGAAAAAACTTCTCGGGTCCATCACACCACTACATTGGAAATCATCCCCAAACATGAGGACACAAAAATGGATAGTCGGCCTAAGGAGGAAAATGTGATTAAAGACGTCAATAAAGTTGTGCACCTTTTCAAGAACACAACGAAGCCTTCAAGTAAGTGTGTTATTCAAATTAAACCTCATACACTTACTGATACTACCTTTCCTTATTTTTTTGACCAGGCATCAAAATGAGAAATGAAGCAACCATCAAAAGCACTTGAACCACCTGATGAGGGTTCTAAGTGCTTCCTTCCAACCGACTAGCACGGTAGCACGAGAGTGCTTGAGCAAGTTAAATTCGATTACCCATTGAGCTCAAGCAACTCTACAGAGTTTAGTGGTACTGAGGCCACTAACACATGGTAAGGATGTATCAGTTCACAATTATCATTTTTTTCTACTAAAGGTAAGTTGTTATTTTTGCCCAGACACACTGCTTGTGATCGAGCGCACCATTCTGTGCGATCGAGCGTGTCCTTCAATATGCTCGAGCGTACAAGTGCGATCGAGCGCATCCCGCGTGCGATCGAGTGCATTCTTGGCAGACAATTGTTTAGCTATAAGTCTGAAAAATCACTCACACTCACTCACTCCCTCTTCACTGTTCACTCGCACGCTCACACTCAGGAGCTTTCACTCTCACTCGCACACCTCCCTGTCACATTGCCATCCACCATCATCACCATCCCTACTCCCCATCACCACTATCCTCCATTATCACCACCGCCACCGACCATTAGCACCCAATTACACATTCACACCACTGCACAAGGTACACATTTTTCCGTGTTTACACACACAAATTTTCTTGTTTTACTTTTCATTGCTATATATATATATATATATATATATATATATATATATATATCTTATCTTATGTATGATTAGCACTTGTTTTGCTTGCAAGAGGTTAGGAACGAATTCAAACCCTACAAACCATAGCTTGTATTTTTGGTGCACGCAAGCTATTCGAGAAAATGCCTGGCCGTGTGCGATCGAGAGCACGGTATTTGCGATCGAGCGCATAGTCCAGTGTGCGATCGAGCGCAGCTTATTGAGATCGATCGCAATTCCGGCATAACCTAAAAAACAGCATGTCCAGACCGTCTGTTTCCACCTCCGGTGCATCTAGCAGCCGCGCCTCGTCATACTGGCCCAGCATCGAGCAACGGGAGCTTTTATTCGAGACCTCTTTCGCCATCGACGATGTATTCCGGCACATGGACACCACTTAATGGGCCGTCCAAGCATTCCGACATCGAGGGTTGAAGAGGCTGTTTAAACCGGTTTGTTCCACTGCTTACTCCCAGCTCATAGTCCAGTTTATGCAAACCTATCATTTGACTGCAGCAGACCGGGAGTCCTCACCTCTTCAGTCCAGGGCACACCCATCGAGGTGACTAGTGTCGATATAGTCATTGCTCTTTATTGCACCGACGAATCCCCTCTTAAGGACACCAATATCGAGGAACAGTCGGAGTCCTTTGCCCTGGCTGAGATCATCACAGACATGTGTGCTGGCCAGTACGTCGACAGACATAACAATGCGGCCAACCGGTCAAAGTTGCCTCCACGACTTTGGCTCGTCGACACGGTCCTACAGCACAATGTGTGTCCATTAGTGCACAAAACACAGCGGTGAGACAAGTTTCTCCAGTCCTTATATGCCTTCCACAGAGGCCACTGGTACTCCATTCCGGCTGTCATTTGGAGCCAGCTACACAAGTTTTGGGATCATGTTCATGGTCGTCAGACTATCACGGCCAATGCATGGGGCCTCTCTTTCCCATTCCTACTCTCATACATACTCAAGAAGAAAGGGATAAAGGGGACCTTCAGCGACGGACCAGTGCAAGAGCATCATTTCTTCAAGAAGGCTCAGTAGACACACAGCATCTCGCACATGCCTCGAGGACTCCCGGCACCTGCTCCAGCAGCTGAGAGAGTTGAAGAGGATCACATGGAGACCGAGACCCCGGTCATTAGCCCAGTACGTGAGGAGGACCATTCGGACATAGGACCCACTGAGTCCCAGCACTTTCTAGCTGAACTGTCCTTCTTCCGAGGTGAGGTCTCTGCTGCTACCACACTCGTGCATCAGTGCATGGATAGTTTGGAGGCACGGTTAGCATGACAGGAAGCTATGCTACAGGTCATTCTTGATCGCCTACCTCCAGCACCCGGTACCTCTTCGACTGCACCACCTGATGATCAGCAGTGAGAGGACACCACGTCTGGCTGAAGACGTTAAACTTAGCGCTCATGGGAAGCACCCCAAAGCATATCCTTTTTCTTAGTTTATTTCATTTTATTAGTCGTATTTTCTAGTTTATTTTTCTATCTGTTTATTATTTTTTTTTTTCCCATTTTATGTTTGTTTCTCTTTCTTTTTCAAAGACAGCGTGAGTGCATCCGGTTGAAGTTTGGGGGCGTGCTATGAGCCATGCCAGCCATTAGTTCTTCATCTCCCAGGTCAGCTCCTTCCATGCTATTCACACATTGGGGATAATGTGCAATTTAAGTTTGGGGGTATGGGGACACATTCACACACTCACTATGTCCCACATTTTTCTGTTTTGTTGCTATTTTCATAGATAAATGCATGTTCATTCTGTCTAATAAATTTTTTGTGATCTAAACAAAACTTTATGATTCGACTTCATCAGCTAGCTTAAAACTTTGAACATATAGGCCAATAATTAAGTTTTGAACCTAGATCACTGCCTTTTAGACATTTAAGGATTCACAAGTTTGACCTAAACTATCACAAGCACACTAGCACATAACGAAGTGGGGTATGACATGTTATTTGGATGTGTATGTTCTTTTGCTTAACTATGAACTAGATGACTCATTAGATTGATATTTTGGCATATAAAAATAGAAAAGATTGATTAGTGCTCAAAAGAAGAAATAAATGCTCCTAATGATCAATAAAACTTGTTTTCTGCTGAGTAACTGGCCCTTTTGCCTTAGTAAGCAATTGAGTGTCATGTCAAAAGGTGGAAAATCTTAAATGATCATTAAAAAGAACTTTCTGCTGAGTAACTGGCCCTCTTGCCTCAGTAAGCATTGAGTGTCACGTCAAAAGGTGGAAAATTCTGATTGGTAGCATTAAGACCAATTAGTTTCGTAGCCTTTTTAACTCGAGCTAGTAAGTCCTTAGGGGTGTTTCTACACCTAATGCCCTAAAACCATCTGGTTTAGGAGTCATTGGCTAAACACTTGTTACACGAGTCAAGAAGAAAGCTTAAGGGAACTACCTTGACAAAAATATCGCAAACAAAATAAAAGAAGAATTATGCCATCCTTGTTGATTCTAATAGGAAATTTGGTGAATCTTAAGACATCGAAACATACACGTTAGAATTATTTGGAAACCTAATCTTTTATGTGCTAGTTCACCACACACCAAAGTCAAACTTGTGATGTCTTAAATTGCCTCATGAAAGTGATTTGCGTTCAAAGCTCTTATTCATTGCAAAAATATGTTTGTATCTGTTAAGCTTGCTCATGAATGTGCATCATAGTTTTGTAAGATCTAAACTTTTGTTGGACACCATGAACATTTGATTTATCTGTTTTTTTGTTTTAGTTCTTAATTTTGTATTGCTAAGGGACTAGCAATATGTAAGTTTGGGGGTGTGATAGGTACTTAAATATTCATATTTAAGCCCCCTTATTTACATTTATTAGGACCTTAGTTATGTTAATTTAGTTCATTTTATGTCATTTGTGTGTTTCACATGTGTTTTATAGGTCTTGGAAGAAAAGAAGCAGTTTTGGCACTTAAAGGAAGAAGCCTGGAAATCCTAGAGCAATCTCTGATCAATCTGCGATCGACCGCACCATGCAATGCGATCGAGCGCACATTGCGATCGTGTGCACAGAAGAGGGATCGAGCATAGCACTGTGATCAAGCGCAAGACGTGTGCGATCGAGCGCACATGTACGGGCGTGAACAGTAAACTGCAGATCCCTGTTTTGGAAATAAAGAGTTTTTTTCGGTTTAGGCAGTTTAGGGTTTCCTGCACCTTCTAGGACTTCTCAAGTCCTATAAATACACTTGTAAAGCACACACAAATAAACACAACTTAGAACACTTTTCTTAGCTTTTACTTGGAGTTGTAAGCTTTAGGAGAGAATTGACGCCTCTTCTCTTAGGTTTATTCTTCTCTTTATGTTTAGTTTATATATGATGTTTTTAGACAGCATGTCTAACTAACTTTCTTATAGGGCTCGGTTGAAGCCCTAGTTATGCTTTCTCATATATTTATTCATTGATAAATCTTTGCCAGTAGCCTTTATTATGTTGCTTAACTTGATTAATGCCTGTGCTTATTTAAATTCCTCATATGTATGTGTATGGCCAGCGTATGCATGTGGTATAGACCTGTTAGTTAGATCAATTTGGATGACCGAGTCCTGGGTCTAACATTAGTAACAAGGGATATCTTATCCGGATACCCAGGTTAATCAACATGGGGAAACTAGGAATAGATACTATGCCCTAGGTCTTATGTGGTTGTCGATTTCCATAGTACTTATGTTTTCTTAAGGAACAACTCAAGTAGGTACCATGTTGAATCCCTTAAGGAAGAAAAGAGTTAGAGTAGATACCATGCCTAACTCGTTGCTTAGGGAGATCAATAGCTTAAGAAGTAGATACCATGCCCTTAGGTTGGCAACCAGTAGGTATACATGATAAGGCTAGTGCACTGATACCTTATACAATTGGGAAAGTATGACTAGTGGTGGATACCAAAACCCTATGTCTTTATTATTATCAAATCACACACAACAGTTATTTTATTTCTTTTTACTTAAAGAAACTTATTCTAAAAACCGAACTTTACCAATCCCTGTGGAGATGACCTTGCTTTCGCACACTATACTACACTGTTGACCTTGTGCACTTGTAAGTAAAACTAGTACTATTATCTGCTTAATTATTTAGGTATATTTTCGCACAACAGTGATGCATCCCATCAGGGGTTGGGATGTGTATTGCCGTAACATGGGAGAGTTATAGCTTATGCTTCTAGGAAATTAAAGGACAAAGAGAGAAATTACCCAACCCATGATTTAGAATTGGCTATCATAGTTTTTGCTTTGAAGATTTAGAGACATCATCTATTTAGAGCCACTTGTGAAATTTTTATTGATCATAAAAGTTTGACGCATTTACCTACCTAGAAAGAGTTGAATTTGAGGCAGAGAAGGTGGATGGAGTTGATTAGTGATTATGACTACAGAATTTATTATTATCCGGGGAAGGTTAATGTAGTAGTTGATGCATTAAGTAGAAAGTCTAGAGAGAGATTAGCTGCTATTAGGAGTCATGATACTAGCTTGATGATAGAATTAAGAAAAATGAGGACGCAATTGAGTGCCAGTGATAGAGAAGTATTGTTGTGAGTTTTAAATTACTCGCAAGCGCACAAATCGTTTGCAATATAATGTTGTGCAAGTGCGAGGTCGAATCCACAGGGAATGCGTTGTGAAAATAGCTTTTTATCTAAACTAACCTTATTTTAACCTAGTTCCGAATTGTGAATTATATTTTTGCAAAACAAATATAAACTAAACTAAACTAAATTGATTTAATAACTAATGATGAAAACACTAAGGTTTCATAATCCACCCAACCAAAGTAAAGCATATATCTTCATGTTCTATATAAAAATAATTTATCCAAACATTCTATGAATCAAACTTAAACAAAAAACAACGAATATCCCAATTAAAACAAAAGCATCCATTGTATCTGCTTTTAACAAATCACAAAGGAAATCCAATTTAATCGAAAAGGATTCGATGTATCCATCGGATGAATCACACAAAATATCCAACAAAACAATTAAAAACTATCAATCATAAGAATTTACTCAAACAATTGAAATAAAACATTTAAACTAAACATATCAGAATTGTATAAACATATCTGAAAATATAATACTAAACAATGGCGAGGCTTCATTTTCAACCTTAGCTGAAGATTTTAGCCACTCATCATCATGAAACTAAATTTCACAATAAAAAGTGCTAAGCATTAAAAACTGGAAAAGAATTAAAACTGACTGTACATTGGGAGAAATTCCACACCCTGTTGGGCAGCACTTCCCCTAGTGGTGGCAAAAGCCTTTAGGAGATCTACTAGAATGCTAGTAGAAATCCACCAGACTGCACACTGAATAATGAGGTGGGATAGTGTTTATATAAAGGAATTCTCAGAGTACAATGAGCTGTAAATTCGATGTGGGATACTACCTCTTTGCGATTGATCGCAAGTCTGGTGCGATCGATCGCAATATGGTGCAATACAATGCGTCTGGCACACTGTAAGTGCTTCCTATCCGAAGTGGGATGTGCGAGTCAACTGTGATCGATCGCAGCCCTGCTGCGCTCGAGCGCATCACCGTGCGTTGTAATATATATGCAGTATCAAATATTTCCTTTCCAATGTGGGATGTGCGAGTCACTTGCGATCGATCACAAGTCTGGTGCACTCGAGCGCATGTGCGATTGATCTCATGCCGTGTGCGCTCGATCGCACTAGGCATCCTCAACTTTTGCTCTTTAAGCCCTGTAGTTTCCACATTGCTTCATTTTATTCCAAAACCTATAAAAACACAGAAAACACAGAAAATAGATAAAATAGCACGAAATAACATAATTAAGAACTCAACAAATGTAAACTAAGGGGCTAAAACATGTAATATTTAGCACTCATCAAATACCCCCAAACTTACATATTGCTAGTTCCATAGCAATATGAAACTAAAAACTAAATGAAAAACAAAGAATATAAAGATAAATTCATAACTCATGGTGTCCAAAGATTTTAGGAGAACACACCATCATGATAATGATTCATGAGCAAGCTTAAAAAGATAAACCCATCTTCGTAATGAACATAAATGTTAAAATCTAATTACTTACAAAAGGCAGATTAATGCATCATAAGTCTGATTCAGTGTAAAGTGAATTAGCAAATAAAAATGAAGCTTTCGAATGAGTCCAATGTGTAAGGTCTCTATGTCTCAAGATTCACCGCATTTCCCATCAGAATGAACGAAAATGGCATAGTTTTTATTATCTCTTTTTTTTTATTTTATTATAATAATAAAACTCAGCTATGTTTAGTTCCCTTAAGCTTTCTAATTGATCCATGTAGCGAGTGTTGAGTCAATGACTCCCAAACCAGATGGTTTTAGGGCATTAGGTGTACAGACACCCCTTAGGACTTACTAATTCGAGTCAAAAAGGCTACGAAATTAAACTGGCCTTAATACTATTAAACAAAATTCCAACCTTTTGACGTTAATACTCACCGCTTACTGAGGCAAGAGGTCCAGTTACTCAGTGGAAACTTTATTTATGATCCTCATTTTCATTCATCATTTCATTCATTTTATATATATATATATACCAAAGTGTTAATCCAACAAGTCATCCAATTTCAGTTAAGACAGAAACTTACACATTAAAATCACATGTCATACCTCACATAATGCGTACTAATGTGCTCGTGTTAGATTTGAGATCAAACATGTGAATTCTCAAATGCTTTAAGTAAGTAACTAAATTTCAAAATAACATGAGCATACATTAAAAAAACAACAACAAATTAGGACAAAGTGTGTGTGTCTCCCATACCCCCAAACTTAAATTACACATTGACCCCAATGTGTGAATAATATGGAAAGAGTTGACCTGGGATATGGAGAACTATCTGGACTGGTATGGCTCATAGCATACCCCCAAACTTGATCTGCAGTACGCGTTGTCCCTGAAAAATAAAGACTAGAAAACAAAAAATACTGGAAACAAACATTAAGCATAGATATGTAAAATAATAAACAAGTAAAAAGATAAGCTATAGGGTGCCTCCCATGAGTGCTAAGTTTAAAGTCTTCAGCCAGACTCTCCTTAGTAGATGACCCTCAATCAGAGTAAATAGGATATGTCAACAATATCGTCTCAATGTCCGGACTCCTCAACTCCAAGAATGGTTTTAGCCTCTGCCCATTTACCTTGAAAGTGTTACCATTCTTTGGATCCTCAATCTCGATGGCCCCATGAGGAAAAACTGACCGAATAATAAAGGGGCCGGTCCATCGAGACTTGAGCTTGCTTGAGAAAAGATGCAGGCATGAGTTGTAAAGAAGAACTTTTTGACCCGGCTCGAAAGCTCGTCTCAAATGTTTTGATCATGAGTCTTCTTCATTTATGCTTTGTATGACCGTGCACACTCATATGCATCATTTCGCAGCTCCTCTAATTCATTGAGTTGGAGCTTCCTTTGGGATCCAGCCTTTAAAAGATTAAAGTTAAGCTGTTTGATAGCCCAATAAGCTCTATGCTCTAATTCGACTGGAAGGTGACAAGCTTTTTCGTACACAATACGGTATGGAGACATGCCAATTGGCGTCTTGAATGTTGTTCGATATGTCCACAGTGCATCAGTCAATCGCAGAGACCAGTCCTTTCTATTAGGGTTCACAGTTTTCTCCAAAATGTGCTTAATCTCGCGATTGGAAATTTTCACTTGTCCACTCGTCTGTGGGTGATACGGGGTGGCAACTTTGTGTGTGATGAAATACTTCTTCATCAACTGCTCAAAAATCCTGTTGCAAAAGTGCTTACCTCCATCACTTATAATTGCTCGAGGCGTACCAAAACGAGCAAGTATATTGTTCTTCAAAAATTGGACCACAACTCTATGGTCATTGGTCTTGCATGCAACTGCTTCCACCCATTTGGACAGATAGTCCACAGCAACTATAATGTATAGATAGCCAAAAGAGTTTGGGAAAGGTCCCATAAAATCAATGCCCCACACATCAAAAATCTCAACAATCAGAATGGGGTTGAGGGGCATCATATTCCTCTTAGAAATACTCCTTAGCTTTTGGCAATGCTCACAAGATGCACAGTAAGTGTGAGAGTCTTGGAACAGGGTAGGCCAATAGAATCCGCACTACAAAATCTTCGTAGTGGTCTTTTTAGCATTGAAATGGCCTCTACAAGCATGATCATGACAGAAGGCGATGACATTAGATTGGTCATGCTCAGGAATGCACCTTCTGATGATCTGATCGGGACAATACTTGAACAGGTAAGGATCATCCCAGAAAAAATGTTTTACCATGGCTAAAAACTTTGATTTATCTTGTCGCCCCCAATGCAAAGGCATTTGACCAGCGACAAGATAGTTCACTATATTAGCAAACCATGGCACGGGATTGTGAGCAATGTGCATCAATTGCTCATCAAGGAAAGTCTCAGAAATAGGAGTGGCGGCCTCAGTGAAATCCACAATCAATCTAGACAAATGGTCCGCCACCACATTTTCGGAACCTTTCTTATCCCGATTCTCTATGTCGAACTTTTGAAGTAGCAAGATCCATCGGATAAGATGAGATTTTGCATCTTTTTTAGAGAAAAGATACTTCAATGCTGCATGGTCCGAGTAGATAATGACTTTAGATCCTAACAAGTAGGATCTAAACTTGTCTAATGCAAAAACAACTGCTAGCAACTCCTTCTCAGTGGTAGAGTAATTGAGTTGTGCGTCGTTTAGAGTTCGACTTGCATATTAGATAACATGGGAAAGTTTGTCAACACACTGCCCTAAAACAGCTCCAAAAACATAGTCTGATGCATCACACATAATTTCAAAAGGCACACCCTAGTTGGGTGGCTGAATAATGGGTGTGGACGTCAGAATCTTCTTCAGATCCCCAAATGCTTTCTTACAATCTTCATCAAATAAAAACGGGGCATCCTTCATTAATAACTTGCACAAGGGCCGGGTGATCTTGCTGAAATTCTAGATAAATCGCCTGTAGAATCCTGCATGGCCCAGAAAAGATCGAACCTCCTTCACTGTACGTGGGGGTGGAAGGTTGGAAATCAGATCCACCTTCTCTTTGTCGACCTCAATCCCCCGATGGGATATAACGTGCCCTAGTACAATACCTTGCTTGATCATAAAATGACACTTCTCTCAATTAAGCACCAGGTTCTTCTCCTTGCACCGCACTAAAACCAAAGTGAGATGGTGCAGACACTCCTCAAATGATGAACCAAAGACGAAGAAGTCATCCATGAAAATCTCTATAAAATGCTCCACCATATCAGAGAATATGTTGACCATGCACCACTGAAAAGTAGCAGGTGCATTGCATAACCCAAAAGGCATGCGACGGTAGGCGAATGTCCCAAAAGGACAGGTAAATGTTGTCTTTTCCTGATCTTCGGGGTCCACGGGGACCTGGTTATATCCAGAATAACCATCCAAAAAACAATAATACTCGTGCCCAGCCAAACGCTCCACCATCTGATCGATAAATGGAAATGAAAAATGATCTTTCCTTGTTGCAGCATTCAGTTTACGGTAGTCTATACACACTCTCCACCTTGATTGAACACGAGTTGGCACCAACTCATCATCCTTATTCTTTACTACCGTTAATCCAGCTCGCTTGGGCACGACATGAATCGGGCTCATCCACTTGCTATCAAAGATGGGATAAATGATCCCTGCATCTAACAACTTAATTATTTCTGCCATCACAACCTCTTGCATAGCTGGGTTGAGCCTTCTTTGTGGCTCCCTCAATGGCTTGGCATTCTCCTTCAAATGTATCTTGTGCATTACCAATGAGGGGTTGATTCCTTTAATATCCTCAATGGTCCAGCCTATAGCTTCCTTGTGTTGTCTCAAAACATCTAATAATTTCTTCTCTTGAGTCTCAACCAAATCTGAAGCTATAATCACAGGCAAAGACTCTGCTGGACCTAGGAACTTATACTGAAGATTGTCCGGTAAGGGTTTAAGTTCCTTCTTAGGATGCTCAAGTTCTTCAGTCTCTTCTTTCTCACTACTCTCCAAAGGAGCAGACTCTAAAATGGCATTTTCTTGCTCAAGTAACTTATCCAAATCCAGATCCTCTCCAAACTGAGCAAAGCATGCCTCTAGGGGGTCCTCCATGCTTGATTCATCTACCGTATCTTCAATAATCTCCTCTATTAAGCATATATTTCTCACTTCAGTAAATTCCAGTGGTTGCTTAGTGATATCAAAAATATTCAACTCTACTGTCCGAAGGAAATCTTCATCACCCATGTCCTACGATTGATTAGGGCGTTAGCCGTGGTTAAGAATGGTCGCCCTAGAATCACCGGTATCTGAATCCCTATATTCTGGACGGGTTCTATATCTAGCACAATAAAATCCATGGGGAAATAAAACTGATCTACCTTTATCAAAACGTCCTCAACTACTCCCCGTGGTATTTTCACTAACCTGTCAGCCAATTGAAATGTTGTCGATGTGGGCTTCAATTCTCCTAACCCCAACTGCAAATAGACTTAATGGGGTAGAAGATTCACACTGGATCCTAAATCCAATAGAGCCCTCTCAATCTAGCTGATTCCTATCATACAAGAGATGGTATGACACCTTGGGTCCTTATACTTGATCGGCAGCTTGCACTGAAGGATTGAGCTAACCTGCTCGATCAAAAATGCCTTCTTCGGGACATTCGTCTTCCTCTTGATAGTGATAAATTCCTTTAAGAACTTGGTATATGATGGCACTTGCTCGATGGCATCCAAAAGTGGAATATTGTTTTGGACTCGCTTGAACACCTCAAGAATTTCTTCAAACTTCCCTCATTTCTTGGGCTCTTGTAATCTCTCAAGGTAAGGTGTTTTAGGTACAAATGACCTAGGAGGGTCATTTATAGTAGGAGTGGCTATAGATGGCTCAACATCTCTCTTCTCCTTGTTGCCACTTTCTTACCCTTGCTACATAGCAGGACTCTCTTTCACTCGATTGTCCATTTGTCTCCCAGACCTTAGTGTGACAATTGATTGCACTTGTTCCTCCCCGTGCGTAGAAGTTGATGAATTTCCAATCACAAATTGTCTCTTCGGGTTGGTCACGGGCTGACTAGAGAACTTTCCCTTTTTCTCTTTCACCCAAGTGACTTGCGATTTGCCCCATTTGACTCTCTAGATTGGCAATCGCTTGGGTGTTTACTATTGTCGCACTCCTCACTTCGCTGATGGATTGGCCGGTCATCTTCATGAACTCCTTGAAGGTGTCCTCCAATGACTGCGAAACCGGCGTTGGTGCATGAGTGAGAGTATGGTAAGCAGATGCTGGTGCTGGATGGACTGAGTGACCATGACTTGGAATTGGTGGAGGCAATCCAAGAGGGTATTGATTGTGAGCATGATGAGGGGCTCCTCCCTGATTCAGCGATTGGTTCTGCTTCCATGAAAAATTAGGGTGGTTCCGCCACCCTGGATTGTAAGTCTCAGAGTAGGATCCACCTGATTGCCTCCTATAGTCATTGAAAGCGTTTACATGTTCCGTGGGACACTCGGAAAAAGCCGGCATAGATTGACAATTCTGAGCTAAATGCATAGGACTAGCATAGATGGAATAGCAATCATCATTAATTGTATTGGCAGCATTGATGGACTTGCCCATAGTGAGAGCGTCAATTTTCTTGGTGAGAGCATCTATCTTTATCTTCAAATAAGTCTCCTCCTTAATCTCATAGATGCCTCCTTTCCAAGGAACACGAATGGACTTGTCCCGATAGCTTGAAAAATCCCACTGCTGCGAGTTATCGAAAAACTTGTCCAATGCTTTGTATGCCTCATCCCCTGTCAGACTTAAGAATGACCCCCCATTCATAGACTCGATCATGCTACGATTGGGTTGAGTCAACCCTTGGTAGAAGAACTGAACAAGTCTCCACTTCTCATATCCATATGGAGGGTATCTAATCAGTAACTCTTTAAAACGCTCCCAACTCTCAGAAAACTTCTCATCCTCCTCTTGAGTGAAAGAACTAATCTCCTTTCGGTACTTATTCACTCTAGACATTGGGAAAATTTTATTATAGAATTTACTCAGCATATTTTCCCAAGATGTAATAGACCCGGACGTGTTGGAATCTAACCATGCCCTAGCTCTATCATGAAGAAAAAAAGGGAAAAGTCTAAGATGGACTGACTCCTCAGAGAACTTTTGGAACTTGAATGTGGCACAAATATCTCTGAACTTCTTTACATGGCTGTAAGGATTTTCAAGATCTAAGCCATAAAATGAAGGTAGGAGTTGGATGACATGTGGTTTTAAATCAAAATGAGTAGCATTGGTGGGTGGCAACACAATGCAGGAAAATGAGTTAGTCGTAACTGGTGTGAACAAATCTCTCAGGGACGTGGTGGAGTCCACGTTCCATGCTCCAGGTTGCTCTTGGTTCCTCAAGCTTTCTCCCATCTCAATTGTCTCTTGTTCAGCAAGTGACTTCTTTTGTCTCCTAAGAGTTCTTTCTAAATCGGGATCTAAAGGTGTCAATTCTAAATTCAAGGATCTCCGACCAAGCATACACCAAACAGAAAACAGTAAAACAAACTAACTAGTAGAAGCAGCAAAATAAAATGAAACAGAAAGCAAAATAAAACAAAAATGCTAACTAAACTAGTAGAAAAATAAAATCAATTTAGACAAAAATTTCACAAACAAAAACAATCCTCGGCAACGGCACCAAAAACTTGTTGTGAGTTTTAAATTACTCGCAAGCGCACGAATCGTTTGCAATATAGTGTTGTGCAAGTGCGAGGTCGAATCCACAGGGAATGCGTTGTGAAAATAGCTTTTTATCTAAACTAACCTTATTTTAACCTAGTTCCGAATTGTGAATTATATTTTTGCAAAACAAATATAAACTAAACTAAACTAAATTGATTTAATAACTAATGATGAAAACACTAAGGTTTCAGAATCCACCCAACCAAAGTAAAGCATATATCTTCATGTTTTATAAAAAAATAATCTATCCAAACATTCCATGAATCCAACTTAAACAAAAAATAACGAATATCCCAATTAAACCAAAAGCATCCAATGTATCCGCTTTTAACAAATCACAAAGGAAATCCAATTTAATCGAAAAGGATTCGATGTATCCATCGGATGAATCACACAAAATATCCAACAGAACAATTAAAAACTATCAATCATAAGAATTTACTCAAACAATTGAAATAGAACATTTAAACTAAACATATCTGAATTGTATAAACATATCTGAAAATATAATACTAAACAATGGCGAGGCTTCATCTTCAACCTTAGCTGAATATTTTAGTCACCCATCATCATGAAACTAAATTTCACAATAAAAAGTGCTAAGCATTAAAAACTAGAAAAGAATTAAAACTGACTGTACATTGGGAGAAATTCCACACGCTGTTGGGCAGCACTTCCCCCCGTGGTGGCAAAAGCCTTTAGGAGATCTACTAGAATGCTAGTAGAAATCCACTAGACTGCACACTGAATAATGAGGTGGGATAGTGTTTATATAAGGGAATTCTCGGAGTACAATGAGCTGTAAATTCGATGTGGGATATTGCCTCTTTGCGATCGATCGCAAGTCTGGTGTGATCGATCGTAGTATGGTGCGATGCAATGCGTCTGGCGCGCTATAAGTGCTTCCTATCCGATGTAGGATGTGCGAGTCAACTGCGATCGATCGCAGCCTTGTTGCACTCGAGCGCATCATAGTGCGCTGTAATATATATGCAGTATCAAATGTTTCCTTTCCAATGTGGGATGTGTGAGTCACTTGCGATCAATCGCAAGTCTGGTGCGCCCAAGCGCAGGTGCGATTGATCTCATGCCGTGTGCGTACGATCGCAGGTGTGATCGATCGCACGTCATGTGCGCTCATTCGCACTAGGCATCCTAAGCTTTTGCTCTTTAAACCTTGAAGTTTCCACATTGCTTCATTTTATTCCAAAACCTATAAAAACACATAAAACACACAAAAAATAGATAAAATAGCATGAAATAACATAATTAAGAACTCAACAAATGTAAACTAATGGGCTAAAACATGTAATATTTAGCCCTCATCAAGTATTATTGGCAAATATGGTGGAACAATCTTCTATTATTGATCATTTATTACAGATGCAAGGTAGAGATAAAGGGATAGAGAAGATTAAACATGAAATATTGAGTGGGAAGCTGACTGAGTTTAGAATTAGAGAAGACGGTATGGTAGTATTGGGACATAGAGTTTATATTCCCAATGATGTTGAGATAAGAAAGGAAATGCTAAGAGATGCTCATAATTCTGTGTATTCTATGCACCCAGGGAATAATAAGATGTACAAGGGATAAGACAAAATTATTAGTGGTCAGGGATGAAGAAGGATTTAGCTTAGTATATTTCTATATGTTTAATTTGTTAACAAGTGAAATCTGAGAATAGGCATCAAGTAGGATTACTACAGCCTCTTCCAGTACCTAAATGGCCATGGGAGAATGTAAGTATGGATTTTATTTCTAGTTTTTCCCGTACCTAAAGAGGTCATGATGTTGTATGGGTTATAGTGGATAAACTTTCTAAGTCTTTGCATTTCCTTCCAATTAAAACTACCTAGAGTCATGAAAAGTTGGTTGAATTGTATATAGCAGAAATTGTGAGATTACATGGAGTACCTTTAAGCATTGTATCAAATAGGGATTCTAGATTAACTTCTAGATTTTGGAGGGGTTTTTAAGAAGCTACAGGTACACAATTGCAGTTTATTACATCTTTTCATCCTCAAATTGATGGGCAGACAGAGAGAATCATCAAAATACTAGAAGATATGTTGAAGCAAGTGTATTGAGTTTCTCTGTGAGATGGGATGCTTATTTATCTTTGATCAAGTTTGCATACAATAATCAGTATCAAACTAGTATTGGGATGGTACCATTTAAGGCTTTATATGGTAGAAGGTGCAAAACCCCAGTATGTCGGGAAGAAGTTAGAGAAAGAAAGATATTTGGTCCAGAAATGATATATTTGACTACTAAGAGGATCAAACTAGTTAGAAAGAACCTTAGAGAAGCACAAAACAGACAAAAGAGATATGTTGATAATAGAAGACAACCTCTAGAGTTTCAGGTTGGTAAGTATTTTTTAAGATATCTTTGTGGAAAGGTGTATTGAGATTAAAAAAGAAAGGAAAGTTGAGTCTGAGATTTGGGGGGCAATATGAGGTAATTGAAAAAGTTGGACCAATAGCATACAGGTTGGATTTGCCTCAAGAGTTAAAGCAATTACACAATGTGTTTCATGTTTCACTTTTGAGAAAGTGTTTACATGATGATGAACTTCAGGAAGATTTGACCTTTATGCAAGTACCAGTCAGAATTCTAGACAGAAAGGAACACATTACTTGGGAGCATGAGGCAAGAATGAGGAAAAAGTATCCCTACTCTTTTCACGAGTTAGGTAAGGAAATTTAGGGGATGAAATTTTTATAAGGTGGGTAGAATTGTAATACCTATGTTCTTAAAGTAAGGGTAAAGAAGTAATTTGATTAATATTACATGGAGTTAAAATAATATATACATGAAAGATTTATTATTGAATAAATAATTCTTTTGAAAAAAAAAAGGAGAAGACACCTGGACATTCCAGGTGTTTTGCAAAGAAAAAAAATAGGATAACACTTGGACGTCCAAATGTTGTCAATAAAACATGCAAGTAATGCATGTTAGACACCACAATTGTACTAAAATGGTGGCAGGGGTGGTTTCGAGTAATAAAAAAGGTTTTTAATGTTTTGTTTTATTATTTCCTACCAAATCCTGTTTGGTTTTCTTTTTTCTTCAATTCAAATTTCTTAGCAAAAAGTTAAAAAGAAAATTTCTCCAATATTAGAGATAGTACAGTCCTTCAATTACAATAGCAAGACTTCATCATATTTGAGGTAAATTTTCAATATGACTCATAATTAAATAATTATATTGTTTGAATTAAGTTGTGAAATAGTAAGATTTATGAAAGTTTATGATTAAAAGTTAGTGATCAGCAATCTTAAGAAATTGCTGAAAATAGCAAGAAAGGCAAGGAAGTGATCCACGTGTAACTTTAAGTGCTACATGGTGAGTTAGATTTACTTTTAGTAATCGAAACCAATAAAAATATGAAATTATGATATTTGGATAAATGGGTGAATTACAATGATTTAATGATGTATTTTCTGTTATGTATGAAAATTGATTGATTTATTGATTAGGAATTGGAAAGTGTGTTGAATATTAATTATATAAGAATTTATATTTTAAAAAGGATGGATGAATGAAAAATATGTTGAGAAGTTTTATGAAATTTCTGAAAAAAATATGATTGAAAAGTGGATACAATATATGAGGAGATAATTTAATGAATATGATAAAAATAATAATTTTGAGAAAGAGCTAGATAGCTAAATCAAATGCTTGAATGTATGCTTGTTTTCGTATTATTGCTCATATGCATAAAATAAAATACCGAGAAGGCAGCCGATCTAGCTAAAAATAAAAGACCGGGAAGGCAGCTGGTCTAGCTGAAAATAAAAGATCAGGAAGGCAGCCTATCTAGTTGAAAATAAAAGATCGAGAAGGTAATAGGTCTAATTGAAAATAAAAGACCGGGAAGGCAGTCGATCTAGTTGAAAATAAAAGACCAGGAAGGCAGTCGGTCCAGCCAAAAAAACCAGGAAGGCAGCTGGTCTGGCTGAAACATGTCAACATGTGGGAAGACATTCCCAAATGATAATATGAAATGATTTGATGAGAAAGAAAGAAAGATAATTTAAATTCATGCATCAAATTTGTTTTAAATATTGATTATTATTGATTGAGATACTAAAATATCAATCCTGATTGTGAAATTATTGATAGAAAAATGAGTCTCACAAAGAGACAGATATAATGAAAAAGAAATATAATAGTATGATATGATAAAAATTTACTTGATTGATTGATTATATGCTGTGAACCTCATAATGAGGTATATAATGATGTTAAATTTATAATCTCAAAATGATTAAATATATGAGAAGAAAAAATGATATTTTTGATGATTAATTCAAGATGAGATTGACAAATGGTTTAAAGTATAATAGGATGATATTATTGATTTATATGAGACAATAGATGAATGAATATGGGAAGATTATTTCAAAGATTGAATGATTATCAGTGAAGAATTAGATGATTTATGTTGATAAATTAGAAACAATTGAATTATGAGATGTGACTAGAAGTATATAATCGAGTACTTCTAGCAAATTTAATTCATTGAGCTTGTGAAGCTCACTCTTCATTTTTGAAAATTTTCAGGCAGCGGGTGAGGCAGATAGAGTTTAGAGCTAATAGCAAAGTAACTGCCTTAAGTAATTCTCGCGGTCAAGTCCTCAGACATTGTAAGAAAGAAGAAAGAAAAATTTGAAATAAAAATCTTTTCATGCATTTTGTTATATGTATATATTCTTTCTGAAATGAGGATGATGATGTATCTTCTCTAAGAAGAGTTAAGGATTTGATGAAATTTTTAATTTCAGTTGATGTATTTTTATATTGTTGCATATATGTGTCGTGCTGGGATGGCCAACCCGGGATGGGTCGTTATATCACAACAAGCAAATTCTAGCAAGATGACATTAGTAGAGGGGGGCTCGCATTAACTAGAAAAAAGCATAAGGGAAAGGGGATGAACGATGATTTTGGGGAGTTGAGAAAGAGTAAGAAGTTATCCATAACTACTAATCAAAGCGGAGCGACGAAGGCTGTGCAGCAACCTCACCGAAGCCCATGAGTATCTTAAGTTAGAATTGTCATGAGCTTGGGAACCCACGGACAATTCGTAGCCTTCACATTCTGGTGAGAAAGAAAGGACCCAAAGTTATGTTTTTAATTGAGACACACCTTAACGCGAGAAGGATGGAACATTCACCGTATAAGTTGGGGTTTGAAAACATGGCAGTTTTTGAAAGTAGTGTAAAAGCGGGGGGTTTAATGCTGTTTTGGAAAAAAAGAGGTTGATATTCACCATTTCATTTTTCCCAATTTCATATTGATGTTGTTTGTATGAATTTTGCAGTTAATGGCGTGTAGAGACTAACAAGTTTTTATGGGCATCTTGAGGTAACCTTTAGAAAGAGGTTATGGGAGTTACTACGGAAAATTCGGTGGTCAAGAAGTTTATCTTGGTTTTTTAGTGAGGACTTCAATGAGGTTGTGGGGGTATATGAAAATCATGGAGGGAGGGAGCATGCGAAGTGGCAAATATAGGATTTTTTAGACGTGTTGGATGATTGCCAACTTCGTGACATGTGGTATGAATGAGAAGGCTTCACTTGGTGTAATCTTTAGGAGAAGCATGGGATGGTAAAAGAGAGACTGGATAGGGTGGTTGCTACAAGTGAATGGAGGGATCTCTTCCTTACAGCTTCCATTCGACACTTTGGTATGGAGAAATCGGATCATCTTTTTATTGACATTAAATTTGAGGGAGAGACACAATTGAGTAGACCTCAGGAACGGATGTTTAGGTTTGAATCAATGTGGTTGCATGACGAGAATTGTGAGACGATGGTATTGGAGGCTTGGTTGAATCCTTTGAGACAATTTGCCCTTTCTAGTGTCTGCAAAATGGTCATGTCGTGTGGTACCTCATTGCAAGCTTGGTAAAAGGCTCATTTCAGGAAGAAAGAAAAAAGAAGCAAGATTTGGTCAAGATGCATGACAGGCTGAAGACATTACAGATGGGACAGTATTCTTTACAAGATGTTCAGGAAGAGCTGGTGCTTAAGGCTAAAATCAATGAACTACTATTTCAATAGGAAATGTACTGGCATCAATGATCAAAGACTGTTCGGTTAAGGGAGGGTGATCGAAACATATTGATTTTCCATGCAAAGGAAAGCTAAAGAAAACATAGAAATAAAATCTAAGGGCTTATGGATATAGAAGGTTTCTTGTATCATCGAAAGAGGGGATGGTGGCGGTCGTATTGGATTTTTTTTTTTTCAAATTTTTACAACTTTGGGTATTATTGATATGGATAGTATTCTTGCCTAAGTAGATCCAGTGATTAGTGAGGATATGAATAGAGAGTTACTGGTAGATTTTACAGGTGAGGATGTACAATTAACTCTCTCATATGCATCCGACAAAGGTGTCAGGACCTAATAGAATGCTTGCGTTGTTCTACCAAAAATTTTAGCATCTTATTGGTAAGAATGTGGTATCGGTTTGTCTTGAATTTTTTTCATACTAATAGTTTGCCTACTTCTCTAAATCACTCTCATATTGTTCTAATCCCTAAAACAAAAGAACCCAAGTGTATGATGGAATTTAGATCAATCAATCTTTGTAATGTTTTGCATAAAATAATATCAAAGATGCTACCTAACTACTTGAAAAGGGTGTTACCGCTTATTATTTCATAATCTTAAAGCGCTTTTGTTCCTAGAAAAATGATTATAGACAATGTTCTGGTAGCCCAAGAGATTTTTGATTTTCTATAAAAGAAGAAGACTGGTAACGTTGGGTTCATGGCATTCAAGCTGGACCTGAATAAAGCTTACGATAAAGTAGAATGGTCTTTCTTGTGGAATGTAATGGTTAGAATGGGTTTTGCTTCCAAATGGGTCGAGTTGATTATATAATGTAACACCACTATCTCTTATCTAATTGTAATTAATGGTGAAAGATATGGGTCGATTAGGTCGGGGCGTGGTCTCAAATAAGGTGATCCTCTCTCGCTATATTTATTCTTAATTTATGTTGAGTGTTTTCTTCGCTACTAGTAAAAAGGGTGCGAAAGGGCGCTTTTAATAGGATTGAGGTATACAGAGGTACTCTTGGAATTTCCCGTCTATTTTTTGCTGACAATAGTCTTTTTTTTGCAAAGGCCTTGGTGGAAAATGAGGCAATGTTTAGGAGGAATTGCAAGCTAATATCTTACAAATAATGGGTATGGTGAATTCTCAACCTTTTGATAAATACTTGGGCTTACCAACGATGATTGGTTGATCGAAAAAAACATATTTTTCAATCGATCAATGAGCAAGTGTGTAAAAAGATTCAAAGGTGAAAGAAAAAGTTACTTTCGAAGGTTGGTAAGGAGGTTCTCATTAAGGTGGTAGTACAATAGATTTTTTACATATGCTATGATTATGTTACGTTTTCGGGATCTTTATATGATAAAATTCATCAACTTGTGAGGATATTTTGGTGGTTTAGCAAGGATGAAGAATAGAAGATCTATTGGGTTAGGTGGGTGGAGTTATGCTAACCTAAAGGCAATGGTAGATTGGGTTTTAGAGATCTCATTGTTTTAATAAAGCATTGTTGGTAAAGCAACGTTGGTGCTTAATTATCGATCCACGCTCTCTAGCCTGGAAGGTTTTGAAGGCGAAGTATTTTCCTCATTACTCATTTCTTGAGGCTTCATTGGGGAATTATTCATCATACACTTGGTGTAGTATTTGAGGGGCAAGATGAGTAATAGAAGAGGGTTTAAGGTTGCCTATAGGGAATGGGCAAGAAGCTTAGGTGTGGGCTTATAGGTGGCTTCCAATGCCAACAACATACAAGGTATGTTCTCCCATGAAAGTTCTTCCTCTTGATGCAACGGTGAGCTGGCTGATTGATCCACATTTAGGATGGTGGGACGTTAATCGGGTGAGGGAGGCGTTTCTTCCATTTGAGGCAGGTGTCATGTTAAGGATTACAGTGTCTTGTCAACCCAATCGATTGATTTAAACTTAAAACTCTTTTAGGAAATTCACTGTTAAATCTACCTATCATTATCTATTAGCTCAAAAGGGTAAGAAACACCAACAAGAAGGAGGAGATAGCTCCTCAAGCTATAAGGATAGGTTGTGGAAGAAGGTATGGTAGTTTTCTATACTGAATAAAGTTAAATTGTTCCTTTGGAGAGCAATTAAAAGGGCTTTGTAGCGAAAAGTTATAAACCAATCTACATGTGTTATGGGGTTATCGAATGGCGAACGAAGTCTGGAATAGAAGTGTTTGCTGGCCATTTTTTGAGAACTTGAAACCATGTAGTGTTTGGGACCTGATAGAGGGCGTGTTTACAACAGTTGTAGATGAGAGGGCTGGTTTGTTGTTTGCAGTTCTGGCATAGACCATTTGGAATTACAAGAATCGATTCATCTTCCAACAAGAATGAGATTCGATGCCAAGTTTGGTGGATAAAGCTATGGTTTTCGCCCATGAACTTCAGAACGTCTATAAAGAAAGGAAGTTAACTCTCAATATTGCAAGGTAGGAACTGAGATGGTGAGCACCAGGTGTAGGAATTCCCAAACTAAATAAAGATGTCACAACGTCGATGGAGGTAAGGTGTATGAGAATGGGAGGAGTGATTAGAGACAATGATAGATTCATTATGAGGCCTAGGGTTGTAGGAGGTCCTTTGTTGGGATCAGTGACCGCGAAGGAAATTGTTGTCATTTGAGAAGGAATGCAGTTTCCTCTACAGATGGGGTTAACTTCTCATTAGGTTGAATCACATTGTTTACCTTTGGTATATGTGGTGCAGGGAGGGGATGAAAGTTTGACTAAGTTTGGTAACATAATTGATGACATTTTGGTGCTATAAAGGTAGTTCTCTGTTTGCAAATTCTCTTATCTAAGGTGTCAAGCAAATTGTGGTGCACATGCTTTTCTGCTTGCTTTTCAAGTAATATGATTCGGATCGAAATCTGAGTGATTTGGGAGACGAAATGAGTAAGTAACCATGAAATACCAAACTAGGAGATTGAACTCTGTCCTATTTGGCAAGCCTGTAGGCCATCTGATTGGTTTGGTCTTAGTCCAACCAACCCTAATTAGGCTTGGTCAGTCAAACCTTGTTTAAGCCAATTCAAATTTTTCCAAAGCGGCCCAAACACGTTCTTTTTGGATCTTTCCATCTCATTTTAGCCTATGTGCCTATTATTTTGTAGTCTTTCGACCTTGGATTTGGGTTCAAACTAGGTTCTAGGTCTTTGACTTGGGTTGCTTCAGTTTTCTCTTTTTTGGGTCAGTTTTGGCTTCGTTTGGAGTATCTTAACTTGGTTCTCTCCAATTTTAGTGTTATTACAATTTTTGAATCTTGGACCCTTATATCTCATCATAAGGCCCAAACGCAACCAATTTGAAATTATGGGATCGAAATCCAATGTCTACATTTGGTTCTTCTCATCAATCCCTAGCCTCATTGAGTGTTCTCTACGCTTGTTGTTTTGGGCACACTGTTTTCTCTTGGGTTTAGTTTTACCTAAAGGTTCATGTGGTAGGAAGAATTGGAGTATTACCATCAAGTTGTCGACATTGTCATTTAAAGCATTGAATTAGGCTCGTCCAATCAGAGCTTCGGGCGCTTCGGCTTCTCGTGGCTTAGATTTATTGCCAGTTTTTAGGTGTGTGGATCAAAATCGTTATGATCCCTTAGTGTGGGTCACCTAGTTTTTAGTTCTCTCGACTACTTGTTGAAGGTTATCTTATTGTTCGAGTGCTTCCATTGGTTGTGAAGGATTCTGGCTTTCAAAAGTCTAGTCGAGGTTCTACTGTAAAGCATATGTAGTGGTAAACGATTTTGTGGTTCTTCGTGGTGGCATATTGCACATAGTATTCTTTTGGTTCCCATAAATGGCGACAGTCTGTTGATGCAAGAAACTTGATGGTTTGTCGTATGAACCCCTATGCATACGAGATCAATCAAACCTAAAAGTACCACTAGAGTCTTAGGACTTTTCGATACCTAACTCAGAATAGTGACACAAGTACTTTAAGAGAATTTGATAAATGGAGAAGAATGAATATTTGTTCCTTGACTAAAACCCCTTTGTATAGTGGAAGAGTCAGAGTTTATTTAGGAAACCTAATCTCATTAAATACTTGGTTTTCAATTCTAATTAGGTTTGAATTCTTATATAACTTAATGTTTAAGGGCAATTTTACCTCTAGTTCTAGGGCTCAATAATATTATTTAACCTTAGAGTTTGAAAGTTTTAATCTGCTCTTTTGGCACCATGTGTCGTTATATGATTGACTGACATCTTTTAAGTTGGAAGTTACCTTTTTGTGCTTTAATAATGTCATGCATCAATTTTTAGTTGGTTTCTGATTTCTACAACACATCAAGTCTCCACATTTTTAAAGACTATGGTTTTAAGAGAGAAGTTTGGCAACATTTTATCATTGTCAACCAAGATGCGAGCTTCTTCTAAGATGAGTTGTTGTCATAATTAAAGTATAATTTGAAAATGAAAGCACTAGGTGGGTTTTTTTTTAGGAGAATTGGCTAGTGGTTTTTATATATATTCTTTGGAATTTGTGGTGTTAGAGACACAAAAAGATTTTTGATCTTGAAACCCATTGGTCATGCCTTATTCAAAAATTTAGAGAGAGATCAATAATGTGGGCTGGACTTTTGCAAGTTTTCCTTACACGGGTACGGTGGCAGAACTTGAGGTTTGTAGGCTCGAGCTATTTTTGACTTTGGGATGTGTTGATGCCGAAAATATACTTGGAATCTGAACAGTTGGGAAGTGGTATCTGCGCACATGAAACAAGAAAAAACCCTAAAAGTTGCTAGAGAACCGGAGATGTTTTGCCTCCATAGGGACTCTCCGATGCTTAAGTTAAAATAAGATTTTTTTTGGAGAATAAGGAAAGCCAAAAAGAATGGGAGTTGTGAGTGGAGAATTGTTTATATCTTTTTTATTGTGAGAGCCCCCTTTGTATAGTGTTTCAGAGTAATGTTTGATTAGGAGAAGGATTCAATGTTCTGATAGGAATAGAACTATTGGAGATAAGTTTATCATTATCGTAAGCTAGAAAACTATTTATCCATAGGCTGGAGTATTGTAATGGTACAAGAGCTCTTGGTGTGGAATTATCGTTGTGCCCTTTGCCAGGTATGGTGATTTGACTAGTTGGTCTGTCTGAGTCATGGAACTATCTTTTTGCCCTTAAAGGTTGTCGTGTGTCGTTATGCTATTGGGTGAGGATCTTTGTTTAGGATTTTACCATTTTGCCCTTAGCAGATCCACGTATCATTGTGTCATTGGATGATATTTTTCCCCTACATCAGATGCCCCCACTTCCTTAAGTGCAGTTATGCACTTGAGGAAATAGTTTAAAGTGTATCGTGCAGTTTAGATTAGGCCTAACATCTTTTGGGTACCTGGGTACTAAAGAGACGTAGTGTGGAGATTTTAAATTGGATGTCTCGAGGTGAAATTATCAGTCCAGACTTTAAGTTGTGAGCTTTAGAGCGAGGTAAGTAAAGAGTCTGAATGGAATAGGCTTATGGGTCTCAAAGCGAGGTAGGTAAAGAGTCTGAATGAAACATACTTGTGTGCCTTAAAGCAAGGTAGGTAAAGAGTCTGAATGGAACAAACTTGTGTGCCACGAAGCGAGGTAAGTAAGGAGTCTGAATGAAACAGACCTGTGTGCCTCGAAGTCAGGTAGGTAAAGAGTATGAATGGAACAGACTTATGTGCCTCAAAGTGAGGTAAGTAAGGAGTTAAAATGAAACAAACTTATACACCTCGAAGCGAGGTGGGTGAAGAGTCTGAATGAAACATACTTGTGTGCCTCAAAGCGAGGTAGATAAGGAGTCTAAATGAAATAGACTTATGTGTCTTGAAGCGAGGTAGGTAAAGAGTATGAATGGAACATACTTATATGCCTCGAAGCGAGGTGAGTAAGGATTCTGAATGAAACAGATTTATGTTCCTCGAAGCGAGGTAACTAAGGAGTCTGAATGGAATACACTTGTATGCCTCGAAGCAAGGTAGGTGAAGAGTCTGAATAGAACAGACTTGTGTGCCTCGAAGCGAGGTAATTATGGAGTCTGAATGAAATAGATTTGTATTACTCGAAGCGGTTAGAGATGGCGCATCTGGAGACCTCCCGACGACTACGTGTTTTGGGCCTCGGTTTTTTCCTTGGTAGTTTGGACTTGGACTCATGAATAGCCACAGTTTAGATGAGATGGAGCACAAATCATCCCTTGGAGTTTTCTAAGAAATAACAGAGGCTTAATTATGCTCAGAGTTTTTGGATGGGAGAGCAAGGCTCACTCCTCATAGTTTTTTGAAAAATGACCGAGGCTTATTGAGGCTCGAAGTTTTTGGATGAGAGAGAGCAAGGCTCATCCCTCGAAGTTTTCTAAAAAAATACCGAGACAATTTGATGCTTAGAGTTTTTGGATGAGAGAGAACAATGCTCATCCCTCGGAATTTTCTGAAAAAAGACCGAGGCTTATTAATCCTCGGAGTTTTTGGATGAGCGAGAGAGCAAGGCTCATCCCTCGGAGTTTTCTAAAAAAAGACCGAGGCTTATTAAAAAGAGTGAGGTCAAATACTTGGTTAAATTTTGTCTTTGTACATTATTAACTGCAGTTGTGGGAGTCAGGTTGTAATACTTATATTTGTACAGTAAGGGTAAATAAGTAATTTAATAAATATAACATAGAGTTAAAATAATATATATATATATATATATATATATGTGTGTGTGTGTGTGTGTGTGTGAAAGAACTAGTTTTTTTTATATAAAACAATTCTTTTGAAAAAAAATCATTGGAAGTGTGTAAGAAAAAAAAAATTTTGTGGACAGCATGTAAGAAAAGAAAAAGAAAAATGAAAAAGAAAAGGAAAAAAAAGGACACGTTGACAGCATGTAAGGAAAAAGAAAAGAAAAAAAATGTAAAGCTCCAGCGTGGAAAAAGAAAAAAAAACAATAACGTGACAAAATGGTAAATAGGCTGCATGTTTAGCAGCACAACATAAAGCAAACAGTGCCAAAGTTATATATATATATATTTCTTTATTTTATTTATTTCTTACCAAATCTTGATTAGTTTTCTTCCTTCTATAATCCAAACTATTCTATTTCTCTAAACACTTGGGGACCGAAAGAAATGTTGAAAGAATAAAATTTTGAATGGGTTTATGGGAGAATTTTATAGAGAGTCACGAGAAGCTCTAAGAAAAATAGAAGGTAATAACGTGAAGTTTATTTTTGAAATTTATCATACATGAAATTTCCCAGAATTTAAAGTGGGAATTTTCAAAGAGTGTGAATTATGGAAGAATTGAAGAATAAATTAGAAATTTTAATATAAATATTATGTCAAATGTTGACGATCAGCAACTGGAAGAAATTGCTAAGATGAGCAGGAAAGGAAATGAGGTGATCCACGGGGCTCTAAGTGCTACGTGGTGAGTTAGATTTACTTTAAGTAATCAAGATAAATATGAAATACATAGTGATAATATTTGAATAAATTATTAACTTATGATTTAGGGATAAATAAAAGTTGGTTGATAGGAATAATGGATGTTTAGAGAATTATTTTATGAGAAATAATATTATTAGAATTATGAGTCGATTTAATAATAAAGGTGATAAATGAAATTCATGACGAGCTATGGTTGATGATTTGATATGATTTATAAGGAGAAGAATTTAGAGGAATTTTTCAAATAATAATTTGAGAATAATCTGGATAGCTAGTTTGAATATTTGGAGATATACTTGTTTCTATATTATTGTTCATATGCATATTTCATATCATTATTCATACGCATATGCATGAAAATAAAAGAACCAGGAAGGCAGCCAGTCTAAATGAAAATAAAAGAACCGAAAGGGTAGCTAGTCTAAATGAAAACCGTGACAGCTCATATATGCTGGAAATAAAATAACTGGGAGGGCAGCCAGTCTAAATGAGAATAAATGAACCGAGAATGCAGCTGGTCTAAGATAAAAACAGTTCGACATGTGGGAAAACACTCCCAATAATAATAACATTTAAATTCATGCATTGCATTTGCTTAAATATTGATTGTTATTACTTGAGATGCTAAAGTGCTATTCATGATTGTAAATTTATTTATAGATGAATGAGTCACACAAAGAGACAATTATGCTGAGAAGAAATATGGAAATATGAAATGATGAGAATTATCTGGGTGACTGATTATATGCTGTGAACCTCATAATGAGGTAATTATGAGATAGAATTGATAATCTCAAGATGATGATTAACTATATGAGAATAACATATTTATAAAAGATGGGGATTTGATATGAATAGTGATAATAGAATGTTATTATCAAAATATATGAGATATAGATGAATGAATATTGGAAGACTAATTATACAAATTGAATACTTCTAGTAAGTTTAATTTACTGAACTTATGAAGCTCACTCCTCATTGTACAATGATTTCAAGTAACAGGAAGGATAGATAGTTTGGTGAGTTGAGATTCAGACGAAGTCATTATCTATAAGCCACGTGGTTCACATCCTTAGACTAATGAGAAAATAAAATAAAAATTTATTTGTAAATATTCGTGCATATTATGTTGTATAAAATGTTTAAGTTGAGATCTGAATAATATATCTCCCCTATTAAGGGTTGATGATCGATGTAAACAATTGCAGTTGTATTATTTTTATTGTTGCATATATGTCTCGAGCTGGGATTTCAAAAAGTGACGGCACCGTCTCAGGGGCGGCCAACCTGGGATGGGTCGTTACAATTTTGGTATCAAAACATTAGGTTTTATGATTCTGTAGACTGCATGAAAAGAAAGAAAGTGGAAGATTAAAATAAATTATATTTTAATGAATAGTTTGAGGATGACATGTGGATGTACTAGAGCTAGAGTTAAAGTTGTTAATTTGAGAGGGCGTGGTAGGCCCCCAATATTTTGACAAGTCGAGGTTGAGTCTGAATCTGTGGTTCCTAGAAGGGAATATGTTAACAGTATAATTGATACTAGAAGAGGTATGAGAGAATCTGAAGTTGAAAAAGATGAGCTAAGATAAGCTCTTACACATGCTCTTGAGAAAATGAATGTAACAGATGATAGAGTTAATAGCCTATAGCATAGACTTGATGAACAAGCTAGAGCAGTGTCTGAGGTTGTTGTAAATCCAGTAATGGTAAATGTTAGAAAGGGGAAAAGTGAGTTTATGCACAAGATGCATAGAGATTGTTTTGTTACATATATTAAGTTGAATGCTTTGTTGTTTAAAAGATCTACGAATCCTTTTAAGCCTGAGTTATAGGTGAAACATGTAGAGAGATTATTTGATATTTTACCAATGACTGATAGGCAGATGGTCACCTTTGCTACATTCAAGTTAGAGAGAGAGACCTTAGAATGGTGGGAGGATATCTTTCCCATGGTAAGTGCAGATGTGAATAGACCCTTAACCTGTAATAGGTTTAAGGAGGTTTTTCTTGATAAATACTTTCCTTATACCTCTAGACCCCAATAAGAGAGATATTTTATTTATTTGAGGCAAATGTATTAACTATGACTTAATATAATAGGAGATTTATGGCTTTGTCGAGCTTTGTACCGAAAATGGTAGACCTAGAGGAGAAGAAGTGTAAGAGATTCATAGATGAATTAAATTTTGAGATTAAATTGAAACTATCTTACATGAGGCATATGAATTATGTTGGGTTGATAGATATAACACTTCAAGAAAGATGTGATGGAGTTTAAGGGAAACAGATATAGTGGTTAAAGAAGCTTAGATATGAAGGTTCTAGAAGTAGTGGTGATATAAGTGTACAGGGTGAAAGACCACCCCAGATGGGACATTCCTTGTTACAAGGAACTGTAGTACAGAAACAGAGGCAAGTAAGATATGCTGCTTTTGTAGCTCAGAGTAATATCGATAGGACCCCTAGATTTGGGAGATAGTCTATGAGAAATGGAAATTATGGTAAAGGTGGGAGTGTACTACCTAGAGGATGTGATAACATGATAAAAATACTAGAACGTGTTATAGATGTAATCCGGTAAAGAAATTTATCTCAGAATTGTCCTAATTTGAAGTGCTTTATATTTTTTTTTTTAAAAGGTGGACATATCAATGTTGGTTGATTCTGGTGCAACCCATTCTTTTGCATCCAATGTATTTATGAAGTTTATTGATGCATGTATTAGTCCTTTGATGCATAATAATATTGCTAAAATTCCCACTAGAGATAAAGTGATAAGCACAAATGTTTACAAGGGTTGTGTGTTTCGTATCAGTGATAGAGAATCTAAAGCTGATTTATCATCTTTGAATATGGTTGATTGTTTTAGAACGAATGTATTGTTTAAGATATGGACATGAGAATTTTAACTTTTAGCGAGAACATAAGATACTCCCGAACTATCTTATTTTTCTCTGACTACTAGTAGATGATTGAAAAAAGGTTGTGAGGAGTATTTGGCATACATAATGGATTCTAAAAAGAAAAGTAGAAAGTTAGAAGAAATCTTAGTAGTGACAGATTTTTCTGATGTATTTCTTGAAGGGTTGTCTAGGTTACCTCCCAGTAGGGAGATTAAATTCTTTATTTATGTGATACCAGGTTCATCACATATATCGATAGCACCCTACAGAGTGACACCCATTGAGTTAAGAGAGTTAAAAGTTCAAGAGTTGTTAGATAAACAATTTATTCGATTTAATGTGTCGCCTTAGGGAGCCCTATGTTGTTTGTGAAGAAGAAAGATGGAAGATGAGATTGTGTATAGACTAAAGGTAGTTGAATAAGATAACCATTAAGAATAAATATCCTTTACCTAGGATAGATGATTTATTTGAGAAGTTGCAGGAAGCAAGGGTGTTTTCTAATATAGACCTAAGATCAGGTTATCACCAGTTAAGGATACAAGGTGAGAGACCACCCCAGATGGGACATTTCTTATTACAATGAACTGTAGTACAGAATCAGAGGTAATAAAGATCTGTTGCTTATGTAGCTCAGAGTAATATCAGTGGGACCCCTAGATTTAGGAGATAATCTGTGGGAACTAGAAGTTATGGTAAAGGTGGAAGTGTACTACCTAGAGGATGTGATAACGTGATAAAATACTATAACATGTTATAGATGTAATCCAATAAAGATATTTATCCCAAAAGTTTTCTAATTTGAAGTGCTTTGTATGTAAAAAAAGTGGACGTATCAATTTTGATTGACCCTGGTGTAACCCATTCTTTTGCATCCAATATATTTATGAAGTTTATTGATGCATGTATTAGTCCTTTGATGCATAATAGTATTGCTGAAATTCTCACTAAAGATAAAGTGATAATCACAAATGTTTACAAGGGTTGTGTGATTTGTATCAGTAAGGGAGAATCTGAAGGTGATTTATTATCTTTGCATATGGTTTATTGTTCTAGAAAGAATGTAGTGTTTAAGATATGGACATGAGAAGTTTAACTTTCAAAGAGAACATAAAATACTCTCGAACTATCTTATTTTGCTCTGACTACTAGTAGATGATTGAAAAAGGGTTGTGAGGAGTATTTGGCATATATAATGGATTCTAAAAAAGAAAATAGGAAGTTAGAAGAAATATTAGTAGTGATAGATTTTTCTGATGTATTTCTTGATGAGTTGTCTAGGTTGCCTCCCAGTAGGGAATTAAATTCTCTATTGATGTGATACTAAGTTTATCACATATATTGATAGCACCCTACAGAGTGACACCCATTAATTTAAGAAAGTTGAAAGTTCAAGAGTTGTTAGATAAACAATTTATTTGATTTAGTGTGTCGCCTTGAGCAGCCCTATGTTGTTTGTGAAGAAGAAAGATAGAATGATGAGATTTTGTATAGACTACAGATAGTTGAATAAGATAACCATTAAGAACAAATATCTTTTACCTAGGATAGATGATTTATTTGAGAAGTTGCAGGAAGCAAGGGTATTTTCTAAGATAGACCTGAGATAAGGTTATCACCAGTTAAAGATAGAGGAGGGAGACATGCCTAAGACTGCTCTTAGGACACATTATAGTCATAAGTTTCTTGTGATACCATTTGGGTTAACTTATGTTACAACTGTATTCATGGACTTGATGAATAGAGTGTTTAAACTATTTCTTAACAAGTTTATAGTTGTAGTTGACATTCTGATATATTCTAAGAAGGAAGAACAATATGTGAAGAATTTAGAAATCATGTTGGAGATTCTCAGGAAAGAGAGATCATATGCAAAAAAAAATTAAATGTGAATTTTGGCTTAATAAAGTTACTTTCTTAAGACATGTAGTGTCTGGACATGGTATAACAGTTGATCCATAAAAGATAGAGACAATGTTGAGTTGGGAGAGACCAACTAATGTGATTGAGATTTGAATCTTCTTAGGGTTAGCTGGTTATTAAAGAAGATTCATACATAATTTTTCTATTTTTGCAATACTGTTGACTAGATTGACCAGGAAAGAAGTGAGATTTGTATGGTCTGGGAGTGTGACAAAAATTTTCCAATTTCTAAAAGATAAATTGACTACAACTCCAATATTGGTGCTTCTTTCTGATGATGAAGGATTTGTGGTGTATAGTTATGCATCCCATCAAGAGTTGGGATGTTTGTTGATACAACATAAGAAGGTAATGGCATGTGCTTCTAGGAAATTAAGGAATCATGAGAGAAATTATCCTACCCATGACTTAGAGTTGACTGCTATACTATTTACTTTAAAGATTGGAGACATCATCTATATGGAGCTACTTGTGAGATATTCATTTATCATAAGAGTTTGACATACTTACCTACCCAGAGAGAGTTGAATTTGAGGCAAAGATGGTGGATGGAATTGATTAGTGACTATGATTGTAAAATTTATTATCATCTAGAAAAGGCGAAGGTAGTAGTTGATGCATTAAGTAGAAAATCTACAAGAAGATTTTCTGCTATTGAAAGTCGTGATATGTAATTGATGATAGATTAAGAGAGATAAGAATGAAGTTGAATATCAGTGATAGAGGATCATTGTTAACAAATATGGTTGTACAGTTATCCATAGTAAAATGCTTGTTAGAGGTGTAAGGTAGAGATGAGGAGATAGAGAAGATTAAACATGACGTGCTTAGTAAAAAGCAATATGAGTTAAAAAATTGAAATGATAGTGTTCTAGTATGGGAACATATAATATATGTTCCCAATGATGCAGAATTGAGAACGAACATATTGAAAGAGGTACATAATGATATATATTCGATGCACCCGAGTAACAATAAGATGTACAGAGGATTGAGACAGAATTTCTGGTGGTCAGAATTGAAGAGTGATGTAGCTTAATATATTTCTAGATGTTTGGTTTGTCAGCAAATGAAGTCAAAAAACAAACATCTGGGAGGCTTACTACAGCTTCTTCCTATGCTTGAATGACCATAGAAAAATGTGAGTATAGATTTTATTTCTGGATTTTCCCATCCTCAGAGAGGTCATGATACGGTGTAAGTGATAGTAGATAGACTTTTTAAATCATTCTAATTTCTTCCAATTAAAACTAATTGGAATCCTAAATAGTTGGTTGAACTGTATGTAGCTGAGATTGTGAGGTGGTATGGAGTATTATTGAGCAGTGTCATTTAGAGATGCTAGATTTACATCTACGTTTTGGAGAGGCTTTCAGAAAGCCAAATGTACACAGTTGCAGTTTATTACAACTTTTCATCCTCAAATAGTTGAACAGACAAAAAGGATTATTAGAGTACTAGAAGATATGTTAAGGGCAAATATGATGAGTTTCTCAGTAAGTTGGGATGCTTACTTGCCCCTGATTGAATTTGCTTATAATAATCAATATCAAACTAGTATTGGGATGGTACTATTTGAGGTTTTATATAGTAGGAGGTGTAGAACTTCAGTATGCAAGGAAGAAGTTGGAGAGAGAAAGATATTTGATCTATAAATGATAAATCTAACAACTAAGAGGATCAAACTGGTTAAAGAGAAACGTAAAATAACATAGAGTAGACCGTATAGCTATGTTGATAATAGGAGAAGACCTCTCGAGTTTCAAATAAGTGGTTGGATGTATTTAAAAATATCTCCATGAAAAGGTGTATTGAGATTTAAACAGGAAAAGAAAGTTGAATCCAAGGTATGTTAGATCTTATGAGGTTGTTGCGTAAGTTGGGCTAGTCGCGTATAGCCTGGAATTTCTTCCAAAGTTGAAGCAATTCCACAATTTGTTTCATGTTTCACTTTTGAGAAAGTGTTTACATGATGAATCTCATAATATTTCGAGCCAAGTTGTAGAAATTCAGGAAGGTTTGGCATTTCTACAAGTACCAATGAGAATTTTAAACAGAAAAGAACAAGCTTTGTGTAATAAAGTAATTCCAGTAGTTCAAGTTCTGTGGCGGAATAAAGATGTTGAAGAGATTACGTGAGAACGTGAAGAAGCTATGAAGAAATATTATTCACTGTTGTTTCATGAATTAGGTAAGGAAATTTTGGGGACGAAATTTTTATAAGGTGGGTAGAATTGTAAAACCTGTATTTGTAAAGTAATTTAATAAATATGACATGGAGTTAAAATAATATATATGTGAAAGAACTAATTTTTTTATATAAAACAATTCTTTTGAAGAAAAAAAATTCATGGACAGCATGTAAGAAAAGAAAAAGAAAAAATAAAAAAAAGGACGCGTGGACAGTAAGTAAGGAAAAAGAAAAATAAAAAAAATTGGAAGGCTCGAGCATGGAAAAAGAAAAACAAAAAAAAAACAATAACATGGCAACACTTGGAGTTTAGGTGTTGCCAAATGACAGTAAATAGGCTGCATGTTTAGCAGCACAACATTAAGCAAACTGTGGCAAAGTAATATATATATATACACACAGACACACACACACACTTTATTATTTATTTTATTTCTTTCTTTCCAAATCCTGATTGGTTTTCTTCCTTCTACAATTCAAACTACTATATTTCTCTAAACATTTGGGGACCGAAAGAAATGTTGAAAGAGCAAAATTTTGAAGAAGTTTACGAGAGAATTTTATAGAGAGTCATAGAAAGCTCTAAGAAAAACATTAGGTAATAACATGAAGTTTATTTTTGAAATTTAGTATACATGAAATTTCTCGGAATTCAAAGTGGAAATTTTCAAAGGGTGTAAATTATGAAAGAATTGAAGAATAAATTAGAAATTTTAATATAAATATTATGTCAGGTGTTGACGATCAGCAACTGGGAGAAATTGCTGAAAGGAGCAGGAAAGGCAAAGAGGTGATTCATGGGTAGCTCTAAGTGCTACATGGTGACTTAGATTTACTTTAAGTAATCAAGATAAATATGAAATACATAGTGATAATATTTGAATAAATTATTAACTTATGATTGGGTCATAGATGAAAGTTGGTTGATAGGTATGATAGGAAGAATGAATGTCTAGAGAATTATTTTATGAGAAATAATATTATTAGAATAATGAGTCAATTTAATAATAAATGTAACAAGTGAAATTCGTGATGAGTTATGGTTGATGATTTGATATGATTTATAAGGAGAGGAATTTAATGGAATTTTTCAAATAATAATTTGAGAATAATTAGGATAGCTAATTTAAATGTTTGAATACATGTTTGTTTCTATATTATTGTTCATATACATATTTCATATCATTATTCATATGCATATGCATGAAATTAAATGAACCAGGAAGAGAACCGGTCTAAATGAAAATAAAAGAACCGGGAGAGAAGTCAGTCTAAATGAAAACCGTGAGAGCCGGTATATGCTGGAAATAAAATAATCGGGAGGATAGTCGGGTCTAAATGAGAATAAAAGAACCAGGAAGGCAGTCAGTCTAAATGAGAATGAAAGAACCGAGAAAGCAACCGGTCTAAGATAAAAACATGTCGTCATGTAGGAAGATGTTCCCAATAATAATAACATTTAAATTCATGCATTGCATTTGCATAAATATTGATTGTTATTACTTAAGATGCTAAAGTGTTATTCATGATTGTAAATTTATTTATAGATGAATGACTCACACAGAGAGACAATTATGCTTTGAAGAAATATGGAAATATGAAATGATAAAAATTATCTAGGTGGTTGATTATATTATGTGAACCTTATAATGAGGTAATTATGAGATAGAATTGATAATCTCAATATGATGATTAACTATATGAGAAGAAGAGATTTTTAAAGGATGAGGATTTGATATGAGTAGTGATAATAGAATGTTATTATCAAAATATATGAGATATAGATGAATGAATATTGAAAGACTAATTATATAAATTGAATACTTCTAGTAAGTTTAATTCACTGAGCTTGTGAAGCTCACTTCTCATTGTACAATGATTTTAGGTAACAGGCAGGACAAATAGTTTGGCGAGTTGAGATTCAGACGAAGTCATTATCTATAAGCTATGTGGTTCACATCCTCATACTAATGAGAAAATAAAATAAAAATTTATTTGTAAATATTCATGCATATTACCTTGTATAAAATGTTTAAGTTGAGATCTGAGTAATGTATCTCTCCTATTAAAGGTTGAGGATCGATGTAAACAATTGCAGTTGTATTATTTTTATTGTTGCATATATGTGTGGTGCTAGGATTTCAAAAAGTGACGATACTGTCTCGAGGGTGGCCAACTCGGGATGGGTCGTTACACAGGCCCAAGAGGAAAGATGGGGCCGCATTTAGTTGTGGGAAGCCCGTTACATGGGTCAAGTCCCATTATGTGATGGGGAGCCCACTTGTGAGAGGCCCGTTGAAGCTGAATAGACTAAGAGAGTGTAACGATCCATCCCGAAATGGTCACCTCGAGAAGGTATTGTCACATTTTGAAAATCCTAGCACGACACATATATACAACAATAAAAATAACACCAACTGCAATTAGTACATCAATCCTCAACCCTTAACGGGGAGAAACATCATTCAGATCTTGGCTTAAACATACAACGTAATATGCATGAATATTTACAAATATTTTTTCCATTAGTCTGAGGATGTGAACCAAGTGGCTTACAGATAATGACTTCTTCTGAATCTCAACTCACCAAACTATCTGTCCTGCCTACTACCTGAAATCATTGTACAATGAGGAGTGAGCTTCACAAGCTCAGTGAATTAAACTTACTAGAAGTATTCAATTTGTATAATTAGTTTTCCAATATTCGTTCATCTATATCTCATATATTTTGATAATAACATTCTATTATCACTACTCATATCAAATCTCCATCATTTATAAATCTTTTATTCTCATATAATTAATCATCATCTTGAGACTATCAATTATGTCTCATAATTACCTCATTATGAGGTCCACAGCATCTAATCAGTCATCTAGATAATTCTAATCATTTCATATTTCTATATTTCTTCTCAGCATAATTGTCTCTCTGTGTGACTCGTTCATCTATAAATTTGCAGTCAAGAATTGCACTTTAGCATCTCAAGTAATAACAGTCAATATTTAAGCAAATTCAATGCATGAATTTAAATGTTATTATTATTGGGAACGTCTTCCCACATGTCGACACGTTTTTTCATTCTCATTTAGACTGGCTGCCTTCTTGGTTCTTTTATTCTCATTTAGACTTACTGTCCTCTCGGTTCTTTATTTTCAACATATACCGGCTATCACGGTTTTTATTTAGACCGGCTGTCCTCCTGGTTCTTTTATTTTCATGTAAACCAATTACCTTCTTGGTTCTTTTATTTCATGCATATGCATAAGAATAATGATATAAAATATGCATATGAACAATAATATAGAAACAAGCATGTCTTCAAACATTTAAATTAGCTATCCTGATTATTCTCAAATTATTATTTGAAAAATTTCACTAAATTTCTCTCCTCATAAATCATATTAAATCATCAACCATAGCTCGTCAAGATCCACTAAATTTGTCTCCTCATAAATCATATCAAATCATCAACCATAGCTCGTCAAGAATTTCACTCATCGTCTTTATTATTAAATTGACTCATTATTCCAATAATATTATTTCTCATAAAATAATTCTCTACACATCAACTATTCCTATCATACCTATAAACCAACTTTTCATCTAGCACCAAAGTATAAGTTAATAATTTATTCTAATATTATCACTATATATTTCATATTTATCTTGATTACTTAAAGTAAATCTAACTCACCGCGTAGCACTTAGAGCTACCTATGGATCACCTCCTTGCCTTTCCTGCTCCTCTCAGCAATTTTCCCCAGTTGCTCGTCAATACCTGACATAATATTTATATTAAAATTCCTAATTTTTTCTTCAATTCTTCCATAATTCACACCCTTTGAAAATTCCCACTTTGAATTCCGAGAAATTTCATGTATGCTAAATTTCAAAAATAAAATTCATATTATAACCTTTTGTTTTTCTTAGAGCTTCCTGTGATTCTCTATAAAATTCTCCCGTAAACCCTTCCAAAATTTTACTTTTTAATCCTTCTTTTGATCCCCAAGTGTTTAAAGAAATAGAGTAGTTTGAATTGAGGAAATGAGAAAACCAAATAGGATTTGGTAAGTAATGAATAAATAAAGGAAAAACTATATATATATATATATACTCACCGCCCCCCCCCCCCCCCAATCTGCCACCATTTCTCAAAGTTTGCTTAGTCTTAAGTAATGCAACACCTGGACTTTTAGGTGTTGCACACTCATAATTTTTTTTTATTCCTTTTTTTTTATTCTTTCTCCAGGCATTGACGGTTCCTTTTTTTTTCTTTTTACTTTTTCCTTTTTTTTCCTTTTTTTTCTTCTTTCTCTAGGCGTGAACACTTTCGTTTCTTTTTCTTTTTCTTTGTATCCACACCATCACGCGTCCATTTTTTTTCAAAATAATTATTTTTTTCAAATAATAAACCCTTCACGTATATATTATTTTATTATAATTCCATATCATATTTATCAAATTGTTTCTTTACCCATACTTTAAGAACACGGGTATTACAACCTACCTTAAAAAATTTTGTCCCCGAAATTTCCTTACCTAACTCAAGAAACAATCGTGAATAATATTTTTTCATAGTTGCCTCATGCTCTCACGTAATCTTTTCAACATATTTATTCCGTCACAGAACTTGAATTAATGGAATTATATTATTACACACGACTTATATTTTCTGATTAAATTTCTCATTGGTACTTGTATAAAACTCAAAACTTCCTTAATTTCTATAGCTTGGCTCAAAATATTATGAGACTCATAATGTAAACACTTTCCCAAAAGTGAAACATGAAACACATTGTGTAACTGCTTCAATGTTGGAGGCAATTCCAGGCTATACGCGACTTGCCCAACTTTCTCAACAATAGGGTCCCACATACCTCGGACTCAACTTTTCTTTCCCGTTTAAATCTCAATACACCTTTTTATGGAGATGTTTTTAAGTACACCCAACCACCTATTTGAAACTTGAGAGATCTTCTCATATTATCAGCATAACTATTCGGTCTACTCTATGCTATTTTACGGTTCTCTCTAACCAGTTTGATCCTTTTAGTTGTTAACTCAATAATTGATGGACCAAATATATTTCTCTCTCCCATTTCTTCCCAACATATAGAAGTTTTACACCTCCTACCATACAATGTCTCAATCGGTGTCATTCCATTAGTAAATTGATGTTGATTATTATAAGCAGATTCCATCAATGGCAAGTAAACATCCCAACTTACTGAGAAACTCAATGTAACTGCTTCACATTTGCCTTTAACATATCTTCTAGTATCCTAATAATCCTTTTTGTCTGCTCAACTATTTGAGGATGAAAAGTTGTGATAAACTACAACTGTGTACACATGGCTTTCTAAAAGCCTCTCCAAAACCAAGGTGTAAATCTAGCATCTTGATAAGTTCTTAAATATTCATATTTAAGCCCCTTAATTTATATTTGTTAAGCTATTAGTTTGTGTTATTTCATCCTATTTTATCTCATTTCTATTTTTACTGTGTTTTTCTAGGGTGTTATATGTTTAGCTTAGTAATTTGTTACTTTGAGTTGTTTTTCGTTGTTTTACAGGTTCACAAGCACTTGGAAAGAAGTTTCACTAAATTGCCAGAATTGCTCGTACAGATCAATTATTTTTTCATATTAAACTAAATCGATTCAGGAAGAACCAGAAGATGAGCCATATATGCTTAGAGAGATCCGGATATCTATTTTTTTAGAGAATTTTACGGCTCGTAAAAATGATTTTTCTAGAGAAAGTTATTGCAGTTTTAGTAGACAAAGGTCAGACAGTGCACCATGCTACGCTCAAGCACCCAAGACTGTGATCGAGTGCACCCGCGACATCCCACATCGAATCGAAACACTTTGCAGAGGCTGCGATCAAGCGCACTCGCGCAGTATCCCACATCGGATTAGAAACACATTGTACTCGGGGAGTTGCTCTATAAAAGCCCCACCTCAATTCATCAATCGGTATGCAATCTCCAAGGCTTTGCTACTAAACAGTGTGCAATCTGGAGGACTTTGCTATCACTCGGAGCAATTTGGAGAGCTTTTGGGAGCAATTTGGGGAACCTCTACTACCAAGCGAGGATGCTCACGAAGAGTTCAAATTTTCCCTTGAGATTTTTGTTGTCCATTATATTTATGGGTAACTAAATTCTCAAGTGGGGCTAGGGATGAACTTGCACAGTTGACGGTATTTTTGTTTATTTTTAATTTATGTATTTGATATTTAATTATTAAAACTCTTTTGTTTTATTATTTGCAATTTATTAGTTATATTTTCTTTTCCGAATAGTCATAGAGTTTATTCTGTTTATGGATTCAGTCATGCTTTTTCTATTGAATGGATTAGCTCTTTGATTATGCTAGGAACAATTATTTATCTATATTGATTTAGTTCTTTGCTGCAATATCGCTTCCTGAGTATATTGTCGTCGTTGGATTTTCTCAATGGTGATAATAATTTACGTATTTTAAAAGTGGTGAATGAATTTTCAAAGGATTACATTTGGTTTAATCTTCGTTCATAAATCTACACCTTTCGATTAGGAATTTTGGAATTGAGTGCCCAATTGAGTTATTCAATGAATTAAGAATAATTAAAATACCAAATTTGCACAAGGGATTCCCAACGCTTTACTGTTTCACTTTACTTTGTTTTAAATTTGCATTTACAATCAATCTTTGTTCTCTATTAATCACTTGATATTTTTCTTTAGTTTCTTTGTACCTTCTACTATTCTTTTAATTTGTCTTCCTGTGGAATCAACACCCCAAAGCTGTGCTACAACTACCGCGTTATTCTTTAGGTGTAATCAAATTTTGGCCCCACTGCTAGGGAGACGATAGAAGAATTGCTAGATAGTTTTTCTTTTCAGCAGTTGTAAAAGTGGTAACTTCGTTCCTTTTTTTAGCTTGTTGCATTATTTATTTTTTTCTCTCTTCTTTCTTTTTATAGTACGTTTTTTTATTTATTATTATTATTTTGTGACCTTGCATGCCTGTAAGCCTGTGCTAGAGTCAAAATCACACTTTCTAAATCCTTTATTTGACAATCCATCTAGTCCTGAAGAAATGAGTGAACATGGAGATCAACCCACTAGGACCCTTTAGGAATACCTCCACCCTGCACGCATAGCCACACCATCATGCATCATGTTTCCAGCCAATACTCGCCAACTAGATTTTAAAACAGGGATGATACAGTTACTCTCTACATTTCATGGCTTGGAAAATGAAAACCCATATGTGCACATTAGAGAGTTTGAGGAAGTAGTCACGACTTTTCATAGTCAAAATACAACTGATGACATTGTGAGACTTAAGTTCTTTCCTTTCTCTTTGAATGATAGAGCTAAGAGTTGGCTATACTCACTGAGACCACGATCTATTGGGTCATGGAATGAGATGACTAAAGTTTTCTTTAATAAATACTTTCCCCAACATAAGATCAATGCTTTAAAAAGGCAAATCTTCACCTTTACACAAAAGGACAGTGAGACTTTATATCAATCTTGGGAGAGATTTAAGGAGTTGTTGAGTATGTGTCCTCACCATGGGTATGAGAATTGGCGCTTAGTGAGCTATTTTTATGATGGACTTACATATAGAGAGCGCCAATTTGTGGAGATGATGTGTAATGGCGATTTCTGTTGAGTGATTATCTACCTAAATAATTAAGCAGATAATCGCACTCATTTTACTTGCAAGTGCACAAGGTCGACAGTGTAGTGTAGTGTAGTGTGTGAAAGCAAGGTCATCTCCACAGGGATTGGTAAAGTTCAGTTTTTAGAATTAGTTTCTTTAAAGTAATAAGAAATAAAATAATTGTTGTGTGTGATTTGATAATAATAAAGACATAGGGCTTTGATATCTACCACTAGTCATACTTTCTTAATTGTATAAGGTATCAGTGCACTAGCCGTATCATGTAAACCTACTGGTCGCCAACCTAAGGGCGTGGTATCTACTCCTTAAGCTATTGATCTCCCTAAGCAACGAGTTAGGCATGGTATCTACTCTATATCTTTTCTTCCGTAAAGGATTCAGCATGATATCTGCTTGAGTTGTTCCTTAAGAAAGCATAAGTACTATGGAAATCGACAACCACATGAGACCTAGGGCATGGTATCTACTCCCGGTTTTCTATGTTGATTAACCCGGGTATCCGGATAAGATATCCCTTGTTACTAATGTTAGACCCAAGACTCGGTCATCCAAATTGATCTAACTAATAGGTCCATACCACATGCATACGTTGGCCATACACATACATATGAGGAACTTAAATAAGCACAGGCATTAATCAAGTTAAGCAGCATCAGAAAGGCTATTGGCAAAGATTTATAAATGCATAAATATATGAGAAAGCATAACTAGGGCTTCAATCGAGCCCTATAAGAAAGTTAGTTACACATGCTGTCTAAAGTAAACATCATATATAAACTAAACATAAGGGAAGAATAAACCCAAGAGAAGAGGCGTCAATTCTCTCCCAAAGCTTACAACTCCAAGTAAAAGCTAAGAGAAGTGTTCTCTAAGTTGTGATGTATGTTGTGTGTGCTTTACAGGTGTATTTATAGGTCTTTGAGAAGTCCTAAGAGGTGTAGGAAACCCTAAACTTCCTAAACCGACAAAAACTCTTTATTTCCAAAACAGGGTTCTGCAGTTTACTGTTCATGCCCGTATATGTGCGCTCGATCGCACACGTCTTGCGCTCGATCACAGTGCTGTGCTCGATCCCTCTTTTGTGCGCACGATCGCAATGTGTGCTTGATCGCATTGCATGGTGCGATCGATCGCAGATTGACCAAAGACTGCTCCAGGATTTCAAGGCTTCTTCCTTTAAGTGCCAAAACTGTTTATTTTCTTCCAAAACCTATAAAACACATGTGAAATACACAAATGGAGTAAAACGAACTAAACTAACATAACTAAGGACCTACTAAATGTAAATAAGGGGGCTTAAATATGAATATTTAAGCACCTATCACACCCCCAAACTTACATATTGCTAGTCCCTTAGCAATATAAAATTAAAAATTAAAACGAAAAAAAAACAGATAAATCAAACGTTCATGGTGTCCAACAAAAGTTTAGATCTTACAATACTATGATGCGCATTCATGAGCAAGCTTAACAGATACAAACATATTCTTGCAATGAATAAGAGCTTTGAACGCAAATCACTTTCATGAGGCAATTTAAGACATCACAAGTTCAACTTTGGTGTGTGGTGAACTAGCACACAAAAGATTGGGTTTCCAAGAAATTCAAACATGCAATGTTTCAATGACTCAAGATTCACCAAACTTCCTATTAGAGTCAACAAATATGGCATAGACTTTTATTTGTGAGATTTTTGCCAAGTTAGTTCCCTTAAGCTTTCTCGTTGACTCGTGTAACGAGTGTTTAGCCAATGACTCCCAAACCAGATGGTTTTAGGGCACTAGGTGTAATGACACCCATAAGGACTTACTAGCTCGAGTCAACAAGGCTACGAAACTAACTGGATTTAATGCTACCACTTAGAGTTTTCCACCTTTTGACGTGACACTCAAGGCTTACTGAGGCAAGAGGGCCAGTTACTCAGCGGAAAGTTCTTTTTAATGATTACTTAGAATTTTCCACCTCGTGACACTCAATGCTTACTGAGGCAAGAGGGCCAGTTACTCAACGGAAGATTTGTTTTTATTGATCATTAGGAGCATTTTTTTTAACTTTTTGAGCACTAATCAATATTTTCTATTTTCATATGCCAAAATGTCAATCTAATAGGTCATATAGTTCATAGTTAAGCAAAATAAACATACCAATCCAAATAACATGTCATACCCCACACAATTATGTGCTAATGTGCTCGTGATAGTTTAAGTTAAACTTGTGAATCATTAAATGTCTGAAAGACAGTGATCTAGGTTCAAAACTTGATTATTTGGCCTATATTTTCAAAGTGTTAAGCTCGCTGATGAAGTCGAATCATAAAGTTTTGTTTAGATCACAAAAAAAAGTTTATTGGACAGAATGAACATACATTTATCTATGAAAATAACAACAATACAAAAAAATATGGGACATAGTGAGTGTGTGAATGTGTCCCCATACCCCCAAACTTAAATTGCACATTGTCCCCAATGTGTGAATAGCATGGAAGGAGCTGACCTAGGAGATGGAGAACTGATGGTTGGCATGGCTCGTAGCACGCCCCCAAACTTCAACTGGATGCTCTCACGCTGTCCTTGAAAAATAAATAAAAACAAACATAAAATGGAAAACAAGTAATAATAAACATATAGAAAATAAACTAGGAAATACGAATAATAAAATGAAATAAACTAAGAAAAAGGATATGCTTTGGGGTGCCTCCCATGAACGCTAAGTTTAACATCTTTAGCCAGACGTGGTATCCTCTCACTGCTGATCATCAGGTGGTGCAGTCGAAGAGGTACTGGGTGTCGGAGGTAGGCAATCAAGAATGGCCTGCAGCATAGCCTCCTGTCGTGCTAACCGTGCCTCCAAACTATCCATGCACTGATGCACGAATATGATAGCAGCAGAGACCTCACCTCGAAAGGAGGACAGCTCAGCCAGAAAGTGCTGGGACTCAGTGGGTCCCATGTCTGAATGGTCCACCTCACGTACTGGGCTAATAACCGGGGTCTCGATCTCCATGCGATCCTCCTTAACTCTCTCAGCTGCTGGAGCGGGTGCCTGGAGTCCTCGTGGCATATGCGAGATGCTGTGTGTCCACTGAGCCTTCCCGAAGAAGGGATGCTCTCATACTGGTCCGTCGCTGTGGGTCCCCTCAATCTCTTTCTTCTTGAGGATGGAGGAGAATAGGAACGGGAAAGGGAGGCTCCAAGCATTGCCCGTGGTGGTCTGATGACCAGGTACGTGATCCCAAAATTTGTGCAGCTGACTCCAAATGACAGCCGGGATGGAGTACCAGTGGCTTCTATGGAAGGCATATAAGGATTGGAGAAACTAGTCTCGCCGTTGTGTCTTGTGCCCCAATGGACACACATTACGCTGCAGGATCGTGTCGACAAGCCACAGTCGTGGAGGCAGCTTGGACCGGCTGGCCGCATTGTTATGCCTGTCGGCATACTGGCCAGCGCACATGTCTGTGATGATCTCAGCAAGGGCAAAGGACTCCAGTTGCTCCTCGATATCTGTGTCCTCAAGAGGGGACTCGTCAGTGCAATGAAGAGCAGCGGCTATATCGGCACTAGTCACCTTGATGGGTGTGCCCTGGACTGAAGAAGTGAGAACTCCCGATCTGCTGCAGTTAAATGATAGACTCACGTAGAACTGAACTACTAGCTGGGAGTAAGCAGTGGAACAGACCGGCTTAAACAACCTCTTCAACCATCGATGTCGGAATGCTTGGACGGCCCATTGAGTGGCGTCCATGTGCCGGAATACGTCATTGATGGCGAATGAGGTCTCAAATAAAAGCTCTCTTTGCTCTATGCTGGGCTGGGATGACGAAGCACGACTGCTGGATGCACCAGAAGTGGAAACAGATGGTCTAGACATGTTTTTCTATAGTTTCTGCCTGATTTGCGATCGATCTTAAGGAGGTGCGCTCGATCGCACACGGCCAGGCTTTTCCTCGAATAGGTGGTGTGCACCAAAAGACCAAGCTATGGTTTTGAGATTTTGAATGTGATCCCAACCTCCTGCAAATAAGAAAGCACTCAATTACACACAAGAAAACATATATGTATAATGAATTTTAGAAATAAAGTATTAAAATTCGTGTGTGTGCAAAGAGTACCTTATGAATGTATGTAATGGGGAAGAGAGTACGATCGTAATGGATGTTTGATGGTGAGGAGGGTGATGGTGATTGGTAGTGATGGGGAGTGGAGAGTGGTTGTGAAGTGGAGAGTGTGAGTGAGAACGGCTGAGTGTAAAGGTGTGAGTGTGAGAGTGTGAGTCTTGTGCGAGAGGGAGTGAGTGAACAGTGAGATAGGGAGTGAGTGTGAATGTGAATGAAAATTTGCAGATTTATAACTGTTTCTGCCACGAGTGCACTCGATCACACGCAAGGTACGCTCGATCGTACTTGTGCGCTCGAGCATATAGAAGAGACACACTCAATCGCACACATGCGCTCGATCGTATTGGATGATGCAATCGATTGCAAGTAGTGTGCATGGGACAAAAGAAAAACTTACCGTTAGCTGAAAAATGATAAATTTGGAATGATACGTCCTTACCATGTATTAGTGGCCTCAGTACCACTAACCTCCGTAGAGTTGCTTGAGCTGTATGAGTGATCGAAATGAATTTTTGCTCAAGCACTCTCGTGTTTTAGTGCTAATTGGTTGGATGGAAGCACTTAGAACCCACATCAGGTGGTTCAAGTGCTTTTGATGGTTGCTTTATCTCCCATTTTGATGCCTGGTCAATAAAATAAGGAAAGATAACATCAATAAGTGCATGAGGTTCAATTTGAGTAACATACTTACTTGAAACCTTTGGTGTGTTTTTGAAAAGGTGCACAGCTTTATTGACGTCTTTAATCACATTGTCCTCCTCCGGCCTAATATCCATTCTTGTGTCCTTATAGTTGGGGATGGTCTCTGATTGAACAGTGTGATGGACCTGAGAAACTTTCTCAACAATATCTTGAATGAAGCTCACATTAGAATATTCATTATCCTTATTAACTGATTTTTATGTATTAAATACTTTAAATTCTATCTCCTCATTATTTACTTTCATAGTGACTACTCCCCTTTTTACACTAATGTTAGTATCAGCAGTTATCATAAAGGGGTGATCTAGGATAATGGGGAGAGGTGATGGTAAAGTACATTCTTCCATATCTAATACTACAAAATCTGCAGGTATAATGAATTTACCTACTCTTACCAACATGTCTTCAAGGATACCTCTCGGTCGTTTGATGCTTCGGTCAGCTAATTGTAAAGTGACGGAGGTCGGTTGAAGCTCCCTCAAACCTAGTGTCTCGTATACACTGTATGGCAGCAGGTTGACACTTGCTCCTAGATCCAATAATGCATGCTCGAATAGTTGGTCACCTAACCTGCAAGGAATAGTAAAACTACCCGGATCTTTTAGCTTAGATGGTAATTTTCGTAAAAGTACAGCACTTACCTCTTCGTTTAAGGCTACCGTCTCATGCTCCTGGAACTTCCTTTTGTTAGTGCAATAATCTTTTAAAAACTTAGCATATACAGGTATTTGTTTGATTGCATCAAACAGAGGAATGTTAATTTCAACTTTCCGCAAGGTTTCAAAAATATCAATTAGTTTATTGTCTTTCTTTTGTTTTACTAACCTTTGCGGGAAGAGTGGTGCATTCCACTTCTCTACTTCACTTACCCTTGTTGCCGATGGTGTCTCTTTAGATGCCGTTGCAGATTCATTGGACCCTATTACCTTGCCATTTCTCAAGGTTGTCACAACATTTAGTTGTTGATGCCCTCCAGGGTTGGGTAATGTTTGAGCTGGGAGCTTCCCTTGCTTTCTGTCATTGAGCTCTTTAGCTAGTTGTCCCATTTGTACCTCTAGTCTTTAAATTGCTTGCGCATATGCTGCAGTGATCTGTTTTTGCTGAGTCATGAACTGTTCTTGTGACGTCACCAGTTGTCTTACTAGACTTTCGAGGTCATTCTTCTTTTGTTCGAGAATAGCATGAGCAGCGGGATGGGGGTTTCGTTGCTGTCCTTGATTGTTCTAGATGTTGCTCCAAGAGAAATTTGGGTGGCTTCGCCATCCAGGGTTGTATGTGTTGGCATATGGGTTGTTCTTCGATGGACAGTTGTTAGGCCCCATGTAGTTGGCTTGTTCCGGATCTGCAGATGAGTACAAAGGACACGTATCAGTATTATGGTCGTATTGAGAACAAATTGCACATATCTGGAGTGGGGTGGAGGGTAGGTTGGATGAGGCATTTTGAGTAGTCATGGCTTTTACCAATATGTCTAGTTTCCTTTCCATTGCTGCCATTTGAGGGGAAGATCCTCCATTTACATTTACCTCATACATACCCTTACCCTTGGTCGCATGTCTACCTCGAGAGGAGAATTGTTGGGTGTGCTCGCTGAGGGTTTCGAAGAGTTTCATTGCTTCTTCACTGCTTTTCTCCATCAGGACTCCTCCACAACCTGAATCAACAATACATTTGTTAGTATCATTTAAACCTTCATAAAATGCTTGTACCAGTTCATCTTGAGGCAGGTTATGGTGTGGGCATTTGAGTAGCAAGTCATTGAAGTGTCTCCATGCTTCGAAGAAGAGATCCCCATCCTTTTGTCGAATAGTCTGCTCAAGCTTGGGATCAAGGGGAAAGAATGTTGGATGTCGAGATCGCAGTCCGTGCATAAATCAGGAAAACTGGTTTCAGTGCAGTACTGCAACTCTGCTGCTCGGGTACTCTCTGCCCTAAATGTGCTCGATCGTACAGGAGGTTGCGATCAATCACACGTATCACAGAAAGTGTGAGTTAGGGTTTGATGTGCCTGAAACAGAAAACAATTGAATTAGGTTTGATGAAAAATAAAGATGGTAAACAAAAATAGCGTAATAATAATTAAACGAAAGTAATTCTAAAAAGAACTTTAGCGCAGTCCCCGGCAACGGCGCCAAAAACTTGTTGAGCGATTATCTACCTAAATAATTAAGCAGATAATCACACTCATTTTACTTGCAAGTGCACAAGGTCGACAGTGTAGTGTAGTGTGTGAAAGCAAAGTCATCTCCACAGGGATTGGTAAAGTTCAGTTTTTAGAATTAGTTTCTTTAAAGTAACAAGAAATAAAATAACTGTTGTGTGTGATTTGATAATAATAAAGACATAGGGCTTTAATATCCACCACTAGTCATACTTTCCTAATTGTATAAGGTATCAGTGCACTAGCCTTATCATGTATACCTACTGGTCGCCAATCTAAGGGCATGGTATCTACTCCTTAAGCTATTGATCTCCCTAAGCAACGAGTTAGGCATGGTATCTACTCTAACTCTTTTCTTCCTTAAGGGATTCAGCATGGTATCTGCTTGAGTTGTTCCTTAAGAAAGCATAAGTACTATGGAAATCGACAACCACATGAGACCTAGGGCATGGTATCTACTCCCGGTTTTCCGTGTTGATTAACCTAGGTATCCGGATAAGATATCCCTTGTTACTAATGTTAGACCCAGGACACGGTCATCCAAATTGATCTAACTAACAGGTCCATACCACATGCATATGCTGGCCATACACATACATATGAGGAACTTAAATAAGCACAGGCATTAATCAAGTTAAGCAACATCATAAAGGTTATTGGCAAAGATTTATAAATGCATAAATATATGAGAAAGCATAACTAAGGCTTCAATCGAGCCCTATAAGAAAGTTACACTTGTTGTCTAAAGTAAACATCATATATAAACTAAACATAAGGGAAGAATAAACCCGAGAGAAGAGGCGTCAATTCTCTCCCAAAGCTTACAACTCCAAGTAAAAGCTAAGAGAAGTGTTCTCTAAGTTGTGGTGCATGTTGTGTGTGCTTTACAGGTGTATTTATAGGTCTTTGAGAAGTCCTAAGAGGTGCAGGAAACCCTAAATTTCCTAAACCGACAAAAACTCTTTATTTTCAAAACAGGGTTCTGCAGTTTACTGTTCACGCCCGTATATGTGTGCTCGATCGCACACGTCTTGCGCTCGATCGCAGTGCTGCGCTCGATCCCTTTTCTGTGTGCACGATCGCAATGTGCGCTTGATCGCATTGCATGGTGCCATCGATCGCAGATTAACCAAAGACTGCTCCAGGATTTCCAGGCTTCTTTCTTTAAGTGCCAAAACTGCTTCTTTTCTTCCAAAACCTATAAAACACATGTGAAATACACAAATGAAGTAAAACGAACTAAATTAACGTAACTAAGGACCTAATAAATGTAAATAAGCGGGCTTAAATATGAATATTTAAGCGCCTATCAATTTCTTACAGAAAGATCCCGATGAGGCCATAGAGTACCTCAATGAGCTTGTTGAAAAAGCTCACACTTAGACTGGACCTAGTGCTACTGAAAGCACAAATTGGTCACAACCTGCAAGAAACCCAAATAGTGGTGAAATTTACCATCTTAGAGAAGAGCATAGCCTAAAGGCTAAGGTCGAGATGCTCACTAGGGAGGTAGATGTGTTAAAGACGAAGGGCTTAAAGCCAACACACTCGGCTAATCATACAGAGTCTTTTGGACCATGTTTTGTGTGTGGCGGGGTAGATCATCTCGCCCAAGAGTGTCCCATATTTGCTGAGATGAGGGGGATGTATGAGGAACAATGTAATGCCTTAGGTATGAACAAGAAGTCTTTTTCACCTTTCTCTGATACCTATAAGCTGAGGTGGCACAATCACCCCAATTTTAGCTGGAAGCCTGAAAACCAACCGCCTGCATAACCCCCTAAATCATATCCTTTACCATATCATGCACCTACATCTTCTAGGAGTCCTTTAGAAGACATTTTGCAGGCATTTATTGAGGTACAGGGTAAGACTAACCAAAGATTTGAAGCATTGATTACGCAGGCTGTTGAAGAAAATAAGGAGATAAAGAGCCAAGTGTCCAAATTGATGAGCTTTTTGAGTGTGAATGAACGAGGTAAGTTCCCTTTTCAAGCTCAGTCAACAGCCCATGATCAACACATGGCGCGTGTGAATGCCATTGTGACACGAAGTAGTAAGTCATTACACATCCCAATAACGAACAAATCAGAGGATGTGGAAAAGGGTCAAGATAGTAGTGAAGCCGAGCTGCCCAAGCAACTTGAGGTGACAAAGAGTTATGTTAAGGTACCATTCTCTCAAGCTTTAAAATCAAGCAAGCGAACTCTGGATTATGGCACTCTGGCATGGCAACTGAAGTTTGAGGAGTTGCCTGAGAACAGTGCAAAACAAATTCCTTCAAGTGTGGAAGCACCCAAAGTTGAATTGAAGCAGTTGCCAGAGTATATAACTTATGCTTATCTAGGAGAGTAAGACAGTCTGGCTAAAGAAGTAAAACTTAGCGCTCATGGGATGCACCCCACAGCATATCCTTTTATTTTTTTTCATATTTCTTTTTCTTGTTTATTATTAGTATTTTATTGTTTTCCAGTATTACCTTCATGTTTCTTTTTCAGGGACAAATATCCACATCAGTTCAAGTTTGAGGGTGTTCTATGAGCCATGCCAGCCCAGCTAGTTCTCCATCTCCCATGTCAGCGTTCACACATTGGGGATAATATGTAATTTAAGTTTGGGGGTATGAGAGACACATTCACACACACTTTGTCCCGGTTTTTATTATTATTTATTAAAGAGAAGATAAATGCATGCTCATGTTATTTTGAAATTTTGGTTGATCTAAATAAATACTGTGATGTGATGTCATTGGTGAGCTTAAAATCTTGAACACATAATTTGATGATAGAGTTTTAAAATTTTGTTACTTACTTTAGGCATTTGAGAATTCATATGTTTGATCTAATCTGACACGAGTACATTAGCACAAAATAGTGTGAGGTATGACATGTGAGTTTAATGTGTATGTTTCTATGACTCAACTGAAATTGGATGACTTGTTGGATAAACAATAAAAAAATTGTACAAAAAGAGAAAAATGTTCATAATGATCATTAATAAAAATTTTGCTGAGTAACTGGACCTCTTGCCTCAGTAAGCAGTGAGTGTTCATATCAAAAGGTAGGAATTTTATTCATAATGATCATTAAGAAAATTTTCACTGAGTAACTGGACTTCTTGCCTCAGTAAGCAATGAGTTTTCACATCAAAAGGTGGGAATTTTGTTTGGTAGCATTAAGGTCAGTTTAGTTTCGTAGCCTTTTTTACTCAAGTTAGTAAGTCCTTAGGGGTGTCTTTACACCTAATGCCCTAAAACCATCTAGTTTAGGAGTCATTGACTCAACACTCGCTACATTGGTCAATTAGAAAGCTTAAGGGAACTAAACATAGTAGAGTCTTATAATAAAAGAGAGAAGAAAATAAAACTATGCTATCGTTGTTTATTCTGATGAGAAATTCTGTGAATCTTGGGACATGGAAACATTCCACATTGGAGTTACTTGAAAGCCTCGTCTTTATATGCTAATTCACTTTACACTGAGTCAGACTTATGATGCCTTAGCCTACCTTTTGTAAGTAATTAGATTTTAAAATTCCTATTCATTGCGAAGATGGGTTTACATTTTAAGCTTGCTCATGACTGAATATCATGGTTTTGTGTGATGCTTAAATTTTAGGATACCATAAATGATGAATTTATCTTTATGTTCTTTCTTTTTTCATTTATTTTTTAGTTTTGTATTGCTAAGGGACTAGCAATATGTAAGTTTGGGGGTGTGATAAGTGTTTAAATATTCATATTTAAGTCCCTTAATTTATATTTGTTAAGCTCTTAGTTTGTGTTATTTCATCATATTTTATCTCATTTCTGTGTTTACTATGTTTTTTTAGGGTGTTATATATTTAGCTTAGGAATTTGTTACTTTGAGTTGTTTTTCGTTGTTTTATAGGTTCACAAGCACTTGGAAAGAAGTTTCACTAAATTGCCAGAATTGCCTATACAGATCAGTCATTTTTGCATATTAAACTATATTGATTCAGGAAGAACCAGGAGATGAACCATATATGCTTAGAAAGATCAGGATGTCTATTTTCTACAGAATTTTACGTCTGATAACAATGATTTTTCTAGAGAAAGTTATGGCAGTTTTAGTAGACAAAAGGTCAGGTAGTGCACCATGCTACGCTCGAGTGCATAAGACTGTGATCAAGCACACCTGCGACATCCCACATCGATTCGAAACACTTTGTAGTACACCTACGCTTGAGTGCACTAGGCTACGATTGAGCGCACCAGGCTACGATTGAGCGCACTCGCGCAGTATCCCACATCGGATTAGAAACACATTGCACTCGGGGAGTTGCCCTATAAAAGCCCCACCTCAATTCATCAATTGGTGTGCAATCTCCAAGGCTTTGCTACCAAACAGTGTGAAGTCTGGAGGACTTTGCTACCGTTCAGAGTAATCTGGAGAGCTTTTGGGAGCAATCTGGGGAACCTCTACTGCCAAGCGGGGATGCTCACGAAGAGTTCAAATTTTCCCTTGAGATTTTTATTGTCCATTATATTTATTGGTAACTAAATTCTCAAGTGAGGCTAGGAATGAACTTGCACAGTTGACAGTATTTTTTGTTTATTTTTAATTTATGTATTTGATCTTTAATTATAAAAACTCTTTTGTTTTATTATTCGCAATTTATGAGTGATGTTTTCTTTTCCAAATAATCATAGAGTTTATTCTGTTTATGGATTCAGTCATGCTTTTTCTATTGAATGGATTAGCTCTTTGATTATGTTGGGATCAATTATTTATCTGTATTGATTTAGTTCTTTGCTGCAATATCACTTCCTGAGTATATTGTCGTCGTTGGATTTTCTCAATAGTGATGATAATTCACGTATTTTAAAAATGGTGAATGATATTTCAAAGGGTTACATTTGGTTTAATCTTGGTTCATAAATCTACACCTTCCGATTGGGAATTTTGGAATTGAGTTCCCAATTAAGTTTTTCAATGAATTAAGAATAATTAAAATACCAGATTTGTGTAAGGGATTCCCAATGCTTTACTGTTTCACTTTACTTTGTTTTAAATTTGCATTTACAATCAATCTTTCTTCTCCATTAATCACTTGATATTTTTCTTTAGTTTCTTTGTACATTCTATTATTCTTTTAATTTGACTTCTTTGGAATCGACACCCCAAAGCTGTGCTACAACTACCACGTTATTCTTTGGACGTAATCACATCTCTAAATGACACTATGCTCAATAGTACTCCATATCACCTCACAATCTCAGATACACACAGTTCAGCTAACTTTTTAGGATTCCAATTAGTTTTAATTAGAAAAAAATTTGAATGACTTAAAAAGTCTATCTACTATCACTTACACTGTATCGTGACCTCTATGAGTATGAGAAAATCCATAAACAAAATCCATACTCACATTTTTTAACTCATATTGCTTTCTACTAAGCACATCCTGCTTAAACTTCTCTATCTCCTCATCTCTACCTTACACCTCTAACAAGCATTTTACTATGGATAACTGTACAACCATATTTGTTAACAATGATCCTCTATCACTGATATTCAACTTCATTCTTATCTCTCTTAATCTATCATCAATTACACATCATGACTTTCAATAACATTCAATCTTTATGTAGATTTTCTATTCAATGCATCAGCTACCACCTTCGCCTTTTCTAGATGATAGTGAATTATACAATCATAGTCACTAATCAACTCCATCCACCATCTTTGCTTCAAATTCAAATCTCTCTAGGTAGATAAATATGTCAAACTCTTATAATCAATGAATATCTCACAAGTGGCTCCATACAGATGATGTCTCCAATCTTTAAAGTAATCACTATGGCAGCCAACTCTAAGCTATAGGTGGGGTAATTTCTATCATGATTCTTCAATTGCCTAGAAGTATAGGCCACAACTTTCTCATGTTACACCAACACACATCCCAACCATTGATGCGACGCATCACTATACACCATAAATCTTTCATCACCAGAAAGAAGCACAAATACTGGAGCTGTAGTCAATTTCTTCTTTAGTAATTGCAAATTTTTTTGACATTTCCCTCACCATAAAAATTTCACCTCTTTCCTGGTCAGTCTAGTCAACAATATTACAATAATAGAAAATTTTTGAATGAATCTTCTATAATAACCAGCTAACCAAAAGAAGATTCTAATCTTAGTCACATTAGTTGGTCTCTCCCAACTTAACATTGCTTCTACATTTTATGGATCAACTGTTATGCCATTTCCCGTTATTACATGCCCTAAGAAAGTTATCTTATTTAGCTAAAATTCACATTTAGAAAACTATAGCATACAATCTCTCTTTCATCAAAATCTCCAACACAATTTCTAAATGTTTTACATTCTCTTCCTTAGTCTTAAAATACACTAAGATGTTATCAATGAACACAACCACAAGATTATCAAGAAATGGTTTAAACATTTTATTCATCAAGTCCATGAATTTTGTTGGAGCGTTAGTCAATCTAAATGGCATCACAAGAAACTTATGACCATAACGTGTCCTAAAAGCAGTCTTAGGCACATCTTCATTCTCTATCCTCAATTGATGATAACCTGATCTCAGGTCTATTTTTGAAAATACCTTTGCTCCATACAACTTCTCAAATAAATTATCTATCTTAGATAAAGGATATTTGTTTTTAATGGTTATCTTATTCAACTATCTGTAGTCTATACACAATCTCATCATTCCATCTTTCTTCTTCACAAACACTACGAGGGCTCCTCATGATGATACACTAAATCGAATAAATTGTTTATCTAACAACTCTTGAACTTTCAACTCTCTTAACTCAGTGGGTGTCACTCTGTAGGGTGCTATAGATATATGTGATGAACCTGGTATCACATCAATAAAGAATTTAATCTCCCTATTGGGAGATAACTAGACAACTCATCAAAAAATACATTAGAATAATCTTTCAACACTAAAATTTATTCTAACTTCCTATTTTCCTTTTTAGAATCCATTATGTATGTCAAATACTCCTTAAAACCTTTCTTCAACTATCTACTAGTAGTCAGAGCAAAATAAGATAGTTCAAGAGTATCTTATGTTCTTCCTGAAAGTTAAACTTCTCATGTCCATATCTTGAACACTACATTCTTTCTAAAACAATCAACCATATTCAAAGATAATAAATCAGCTTCAGATTCTCTATCATTGATACAAATCACATAACCCTTGTAACAATTTATGATTATCACTCTATCTCTAATGGGAACTTCAGCAATACTATTATGCATCAAAGGACTAATACATGCATCAATAAAATTTATAAATACATTGGATGCAAAAGAATGGGTTGCACCAAGATCAACTAACATTAATATTTCCATATTTTCTACATATAAAGCACTTCAAATTAGTGCAATTCTAGGATAAATATCTTATCTGATTACATCTATAAGAAACTTCTGTTTCTCGATCATACAATAGATTACCACTTCCTCTTGGTGGCATACTTACTTCTTCTACCATGACTCCCAGTTCCTATAACTTGTCTCCTAAATCTAAGTGTCTCACTGATAGTATTCTAAGCTACAGAAGTAATAGATCTTGTTTGCCTTCTGTACTACAGTTCCTTGTAATAAGGAATGGCCCATCTGGGGTGGTCTCTCACCCTGTACACTTATACTACCACTACCTCTAGAACCTTCATGTTTAAGCCTCTTTAACCACTCATTCTCATTCTCTTAAACTCCATCACATTTCTCCCAATCTGAAATGATATATCCACTAACCTAACATAATTTATATGCCTCATGTAAGATAGTTTTGATCAAATATTTAAACATAGTTCATCTATGGACCTCTTACACTTCTTCTCCTCTAGGTTTACCATTTTCAGTACAACCTCGATAAAGCCACTAATCTCTTATCATACCGAGTCATAGTCAATACATTTGCCTCAAATAAATAAAATCTCTTTCTTGTTGGGCTCTAAAAGTATAAAGAAAGTATTTATCAAGGAAAACCTCATTAAACCTATTCCAGGTTAAAGGGTCTATCAATATATGCACTTACTCTGGGAAGAGTATCATTTCATCATTCTAAAGCTTCTTCTTCTAACTCAAATGAAGCAAAGGTGACCTTTTGCTTGCCAGTCACTGGTAAAGTACTAAATAATCTCTCTATATGTTTCACCCATAGCTCGGGCTCATAAGGATTCATAGATCCTTTAGATAACAAAGCATTCAACTTAATATATCTAACAAAACAATCTCCCTGCATCTCATGCATAACTTCACCTTTCCCTTTTTTTAATGTCTACCATTATTGGATTTGCAATAACTTTGGGCACTGCTCTCGTCTGTTCATCAAGTCTATGCTATAGACTATTAACTCTATCATATGTTACATCTATTTTCTCAAGAGCATGTGCAAGAGCTTATCTTAACTCATCTCTTTCAACTTTAGATTCTCTCACACCTCTACTAATAACAATTGTACTGTCAATAGGTTCCCTTCTAAGAACCACAGATTCAGACTCAACCTCAACTTGTCAAAATATTGGGGGCCTACCACTCCCTCTCAAATCAACAACTCTAACTCTAGCTCTAGCATGTCCACGTGTCATCTTCAGATTATTCATAAGAATATAATTTGTTTTAGTCTTCCACTTTCTTACTTTTTATATAGTCTACAGAATCATAAAACCTAATGCTCTGATACCAAAATTATAACGACTCATCCCGGGTTGGCCACCCCCGAGACAGTGTTGTCACATTTTGAAAATCTCAGCATGACACATATATGCAACAATAAAAATAATGCCAACGGAAATTACTAAATCAATCCTCAACCCTCAATAGGGGAGATACATCATTCAGATAATAACTTAAACATTATATACAACGTAATATGCATGAATATTTACAAATATTTTTTTCCATTAGTCTGAGGATGTGAACCACGTGGCTTACAGATAATGACTTCATCTGAATCTCAACTCACCAAACTATATATCCTGCCTGCTACCTGAAATTATTGTACAATGAGGAGTGAGTTTCACAAGCTCAATGAATTAAACTTACTAGAAGTATTCAATTTGTATAATTAGTCTTCCAATATTCGTTCATCTATATCTCATATATTTTGATAATAACATTCTATTATCACTACTCATATCAAATCTCCATCCTTTATAAATCTCTTCTTCTCATATAATTAGTCATCATCTTGAGACTATCAATCTATCTCATAATTACCCCATTATGAGGTTCACAGCATATAATCAGTCATCTACATAATTCTAATCATTTCATATTTCCATATTTCTTCTCAGCATAATTGTCTCTTTGTGTGACTCATTCATCTATAAATTTGCAATCATGAATTGTAGTTTAGCATCTAAAGTAATAACAATCAATATTTAAGAAAATGCAATGCATGAATTTAAATGTTATTATTATTGGGAACATCTTCCCATATGTCAGCATGTTTTTATGTTAGACTGATTGCCTTTCCGGTTCTTTTATTCTTATTTAGACCAGCTGCCTTCACGGTTCTTTCATTCTCATTTAGACCAGCTGCCTTCCTGGTTCTTTCATTCTCATTTAGATCGGTTGTCTTCTCAGTTCTTTTATTCTCATTTAGACCGGTTGCCCTCCTGGTTCTTTTATTTTCATTTAAACCGGTTACCTTCCCGGTTCTTTTATTTCATGCATATGCATATGAATAATGATATTAAATATGCATATGAACAATAATATAGAAACAAGCATGTCTTCAAACATTTAAATTAGCTATCCTGATTATTCTCAAATTATTATTTGAAAATTTTCACTAAATTTCTCTCCTCATAAATCATATCAAATCATCAACCATAGCTCATCAAGATCCACTAAATTTCGCTCCTCATAAACCATATCAAATCATTAAACATAGTTCGTCAAGAATTTCATTCATCGTCTTTATTATTAAATTGACTTATTATTCCAATAATATTATTTCTCATAAAATAATTCTCTACACATCCACTATTCCTATCATACTTATCAACCAACTTTTGATCTACCACCAAAGCATAAGTTAATAATTTATTCTAATATTATCACTATATATTTCATATTTATCTTGATTACTTAAAGTAAATCTAACTCACCACATAGCATTTAGAGCTACCCGTGGATCACCTCCTTGCCTTCCCTGCTCTTTTTAGCAATTTTCCCCTGTTCCTGATTGTCAACACCTGCCATAATATTTATATTAAAATTTCTAATTTTTTCTTCAATTCTTCCATAATTCACACCCTTTGAAAATTCTCACTTTGAATTCACGGAAATTTCATGTATGCTAAATTTCAAAAATAAAATTCATGTTATTACCTTTTGTTTTTCTTAGAGCTTCTTGTGACTCTCTATAAAATTCTCCCGTAAACTCTTTCAAAATTTTATTTTTTCAATATTTCTTTCGGTCCCCCACTATTTAAGGAAATTGAGTAGTTTGAATTGAGGAAAGGAGAAAACTAAACTAGATTTGGTAAGTAATGAATAAATAAAGGAACACACACATATATATATATGTACATATATATATATGTATATATATGTACATATATATACATGTATATATATGTACATATATATACATGTATATATATATAACATACTTGCCGCCCCCGTCCCCCATCTGCCACCATTTCTCAAAGTTTGTTTAGTGTCAAGTGATACAACACCTGGACTTCCAGGGGTTGTATGCCTATAATTTTTTCCTTTTTCCTTTTTCCTTTTTGTTCCTTTTTTTTCTTTTTTCTCCAAGCCTTGATGGTTCTTTTTTTTCCTTTTTGTTTTTCCTTTTTTTCCTATCTTCTCTAGGCCTGGATGCTTCCTTTTTGTTCTTTTTCTTTGTATCCACACCATTACATGTCTAGTTTTTTTTTTCAAAATAATTATTTTTTTCAAATAATAAACCTTTCACGTATATATTATTTTATTTTAATTTCATATCATATTTGTCAAATTACTTCTTTACCCACACTTTAAGAACACAAGTATTACATAGGGTTCTAGAATTGTTAGTGGAGAGCCAAAAAGCTCCTTGGTAAATGAAAAGGTTCCTTCAAAAATGAAAAGTCACAATCTCAACCCTTTATATTAATTGATCTCCGCTATCTTTCTTTTTTTTTATAAATAAGAGGAGCTTCTCCGTCCCCTTCACATCATTTCCAACTTTCACTTCAAAGTTTCTTTGGAGAGCTCTTGGAGCAGAGGAGTAGAGAGAGTTTAGAGCCCCTGGACTCTAGAGTGTCTTCAACTTTATTCCTTCCTCTTAAATGAGTCATTTCTTTCTATTTGGTCTTTTTTCAAAGAAATGTCATTTGCTCCTAGTAGTTTTAATTCTTCTGAGGCTTAGGAGAATAGCTTCTTGGCCCAATCACATATAGAGAAAGTAATCATAGGTCATGAAGGTGAGGGTGAGAGTAGTGTAAGAGCTCTTGAGAGAGAGACTACTTTTTTAGCTAATGTCGAGCCTACTTTGAATGATATTCTAGACGTTATGTCTAAGAGTACCAGGGATATAGTTTTATTGGCTGAAAAAATAAAAAATAAGCTAAGTGATTCTAAAGTTGAGAATATAGGGATGAATGTAGGATTCCAATTAAATACTCTATTAGGAACGCTAGTATAGGAGAAAGGGCATGTGACCTCCCTCATGAGGATCTGACTTATGAAGTTTATATATACTCACAAACTTTAAAGGCTGGCATTAGGTTTCCCCTCGATCATTTCATATGCCTTGTTCTGAACTACTGCAATATTGCTCTTTATTAACTAGTTTCGAACTCTGTTCGTGTGCTGTTAGGTTTCGTTTATGTTTCTAAGAGGTAGGTGGGTATCTGACCCTCGATATTTTCAAGAATTTGTTTATTGTTAGTTGCCATACAAAAAATAGTTGGGTAGTTATGAGCTAGAGGGCCAAGAAAAAGATAGTTAAGAATAATCCAACTTCTATAAAGGAATAGAAAAAGAAGTTTTTCTTTGTTCATAGTGACATCGCTTTTGGGATCCCGCGAGTTTGGGATCTTACTTTTTTAAAGAAGAGTCATCATCCGAAATTAAGCCTTCAAGAGGGAGGGCTTATTAGATCTATGGTGGTGAGAGCTATAGAGGCTGTTAAACTCAGGGATAATAGGAACCTGGCTAGGTTTGGCCTTTGTCCATCAGAGGGTATATTCTTGAATTTGCTTTTTCGTTTTTGGATTTCTTCTAGTTGCTTCTAAGTCTTATGTTTCTTCTTGCTATTGCAGATATGTCTTTGAGTCAATCACAAATACTAAAGGTGGTCAGGAAAACTGGCAAGAAAGAAAGTGATGTCAGGGCTGGCTCGACCCTCAAACACTCGGGTAAAGAAAAGAGAAAATTTGACCCCTCTATCTCTGAGGGCCAAGAGAGTAGCCATATGTTGTCTCCTTGATCGAATGTTACTGGTGTGGGTTCCGCCCCCCCCCCCCCCCAATCTTCGATGTTTCGAGCTTAAGCCGTTCTTAGGATCGGGAGCTCTATTGCTCATTCTACAGACGTGTTCCAACCTAATAAGTTCATAAAAGTGATGGATTCGGTGATGGGTGGTGCGTGGATCGCACGAGAGTGGCTGATCTAAGGCATCCCTCATAAGGACAAGATCGAGCTTAGTGTTATGGCTCCTGAGGTCTTTGCTCACTCTATGGAAGAGTTACAGGCCAAGGTGATTTTCCATTTCATTTTCTATTTAGCTTTGGTTTGGACATTCCAATACTTACAACTTTTTTTCTTTAGCTTTTTTAGGCTAATGTGAGCATTGAGGTTTTAACTTAGCGTTTTGTTGACGTAAATAATAGGTTGGAGAAGCAACAAGCCTTGGACGGAGACCTCAAAGCTTCCCTTTGGGCGAATGATGAAGAGCTAGAGCTTGCGAAAACTCAGCTTATCAGTTCTCAAAAGGCCTATGCATCTCTCAAGGTGAGAGTGGCTTCAGACAAAGCTACTACGCGCGAGAAGGCGACTCGAAAAGCGTTGGAAGATTTTCGATCATCAGCTAAATATCGCACTGAGCTATAGACTAATAGTGGAGAGCATTACTATTATGGCTTTATGGCTGCGAAGAAGAAGATTGTTGGCCTATTCCCTTATATAGATGTCTCGATGGTCAAGATTTTCGAGGGGGAGACCATTGTTCTTTCGGATGAGAATCGAGGTACGGAGGATGGTGATGAAGTTGGGACTAACGTTCGAGCAGCTATGGATGCTATAGGGGATGAGTAGATGTTGCCTCTCTTTTTAGTTTAAATTTTTTTTGTTTTAAGTATGTATTTAAGGGTCGATAGTGCCCTCACCACATTTTGTATCTAAAGGTCGATAGTGCCTTAAACTGAACTTTTTTATGAATGGAATAGATTTGCGTTTTTTTGTGTCTTTTCGACTATTTCTTTTTGCTTCTTAGTAATTTTTATGAGAATTTTTAACTTAGAATGATTTCAAAGGAGTAAAGAGTTCGAGACTCTATACTTGGTGTACAACTCGAACAAGTTTCAAAGATGGAAATAGCTCAGGCTCTAAGCTCGGAATGTAGCTTGAAAATAGTCTGAGGATGGAAAGAGCTCGACACTCTAAGCTCGGAGTATAACATGAAATCTTTTGGAGATTCAAGCCATGTGAAATTGTTTTTTATTCATTAAAGGTGGAGTATTACTGATAAAAGGTCCCGACTCTTAGTTTTTGGCAAATAAAGGAGAAGATTTTGAGGCTTTCTCCTTAGCCTTTAAGTGAGAATAAGGAACTCAAAACCTTTTGCTTGTGTTACATGAGGAGATATCCAAAAGGCTCGAGGCCCTACCTTCAGTTTCTTACTAGAATGAGCTCAAGGCTCTTGTTAAGATAAATGTTGATAAAAGAAATGAAACTAATCTTTCATTGAGAGTGTCCAAAGACTATATAAGCAATTATGAAGAAAAAAAATCCTACTAATAACAAGTTTAGAGAAAACACGAGAAAGCCTAACGATAGAATTTGCGAAGATTTTCAGCATTCTAAGTCTAGGGTATGGGCTTGCCATCCATATCTTCAAGTACAAATGTGCCCATTCGGCAGACCCTTCGGATGTGGTAGGGTCCTTCCCAGTTCGAGATAAGTTTTCCTATTTCTCGAGGGTGTGACACTTCATTTTTCCTGAAGGTTCTTTCGTGGACTCTATAGTTGTAGTATTTCGCCACCTTCTAGTGGTAGGAAATGAGTTTGACTTAGGCTTTATCCCTTGCCTCATCAGTTAGGTCAACATTCATTTTAAGTGCTTTCTCATTGTTAGCTTTGTCGAAACTTTGTACCCGCAGCGAGGGTGTCCCTATCTCAAGTGGAATGACAGTTTCCAAGCCATAAGTCAAGAAAAAAGGAGTTTTTCCTATAGGTGTTTAAGTTGTCGTCCAATAGACCTAGATGAAATTTGGGAGACATTTTACCCATTACTTATCTACATCCTCAAGCCTCCTCTTGATGCCTTGGAGAAGGGTTTTGTTGGTCACTTCAGCCTTACCGTTTGCCTGGGGATTGCCTATCGAGGAGAATTGATGCTCAATTTTAAGGTCTTGGTAGAAGGTCTTGAATTGAGAGCTGTCGAACTACTTACCATTATCAGTGATAAGGACCTTTGGTATGCCGAATTGAAGGACTATGAATCTCCACACAAATCCCCGAGTTTGATAGTCAGTGATGCTAGTGAGAGGTTCGGCCTCTGTCCACTTAGTGAAGTAGTCGATAGCAACTATCAAGTGTTTCTTCTGTCTCGGAGCCACTCGGAAGGGCTTGAAGATATCCATCCCCCACATAGCGAAAGGAAGAAGACTAGTAATAGACATCAGCAGGTTGGCAGGTGGTCGGGGCATGGAAGCGTGCTGTTGGCATATCTTTTATTTTTTAACTATCTTTGTAGTATCTTTAAGCATCTTTGACCAATAGTAGCCATGTCAGAGACTTTTAAAGGCCAGAGCTCGACCTTCTAAGTGGTTTCCTCATACGCCCTCATAACTTTCTCAGAAGGCAAAGTCTACCTTGGTAGGCCTGAGGCACTTCAGATAGGGTGTTGTGAGGCCTTTCTTGTATAACTAATCTTCGATAATGGCATACCATGAGGCATGAAAGATAATCTTTTTGGCTTTCACTCTCTCACTAAGATGTATTCCATCCCTTAAATACTTGAGGATAGAGTCTATCCAAGCCCGTTTTTCTAGCAATATTGTGATCAAGGTCTCATCGATGCTCAGGCTAGAAAAAGTCTCTAAATAAACTGTTTAGAGGAGACAAGTCGTGCCAAAGTATCTTTCTTTAGATTTTTTGCTTGAGGCACTTGGGTTAACTAAAATTTCTTGAAGGTTGCTGCAAGTCCATGAGCTTTTTCGAGATACCTCATAATTTTCATGTTTCTAGCTTCGTATTCTCTAGTCATCTGGTTAGCTACTAGTCGTGAATCGTTGTATGCCTTTAAGACTTCGATAGCCAGTGTTTTTGCAAGTATCATTCCCGCGAGCAATACCTCATACTTGACCTCATTATTTGAAGCTTTGAACTCGAACTTGAGGACATATTCTACTATAAAGCCTTCGGGCCTACTGAGGATAAGCTCGATTCCACTGTCGATACTGTTTGAGGATCTGTCAACATACAAGGTCCAATACGGTGTCTGTTCATCTTGTTCGGGTTCTTGCCTTTGTTTAGGAATTTTGGAGAATATAGTTTCTACGATGAAATCAGCTAGGGCCTAAGCCTTAATGGTTGTCCAAGGTTTGTACTAGATATCAAACTCTTCAAGTTCTATAGACAACTTTACTAGTTTTCCAGAAATGTCAGGCTGGTGGAGCATTTATTTTAAGGGCTGATCGGTGAGAAGGATAATAGTGTGGGCTTGAAAATACGGTCTGGGTTTTCGAGTTGTGATCAGAAGAGCATAAGCCATTTTCTTGATAGAGAGATACTGCACCTCGGCATTATAGAGTACCTGACTTACATAATAAATGGGTTTCTGGCCACTTTCTTCCCTAATCAAAATTGCGGCTACTACACCCTGGCCTGCTGATGCTCTTCTCCAGCGAACGGATTAGTCAGGAGTGGTAGCGAGCTCAAATATTTCTTCAATTCTTCAAATGTCCAAGCAAAGTTATTTGCTTTTCTAATTTCTTTAAAGAAAGATAGGCACATTTCAGCTGATTTAGGAATTTTTCCATGTGGCTATATCTTCTCTTCCTTTCCTTAGGGTTTCATCTAGGACTGTGTTTAGGGCAACTGCTCTTTTCATGATTCAATCTTTCAACCGAGTGTTGATATGGTCGCTTGGTATGGTCTTCGTTTCCGCAGAATAGGTGAGGCCCTATATACTCCCTCAGAGACCCTCTACATATGAGTGACTCGATTTGATTTTTGATGGCATGACACTCCTCGGTGTCGTGTCTGAAGTCTTTGTAGAAATGACACCATTTACCCCGATCTTTATTTTCACTAGTGTAAAAGGGTTTCTGCGGCCATTGAAGAATGTCTCAATTATGAATTCCCATCAATATATCGGTCCTGGAGGTGTTTAACGGAGATAAGTTCTCAAACATGCATGTGGTTTTGCCATATCGGTGGGGCTTTTTTGCCGCACCATTTCTTGGTTCGTTAAAGTCTTTCTTCATTTTCTCTTATAAATGCCCGATCGTCTTCTACGATCATGTATTCCTCAGCTCGAGTGAGGATGTCGTTCATGTTTTTGGGGGGTGCCTCATAAGCTTGGAGCTTAAAAGTCTTGACTTGAGCCTATTTTTGAATGCTAGAGTTTGAATATTAGGGTCGAGATCTGGGATCTCCCATGCAGCAGCGTTAAACCACGAGATATATTCTCGAAGCTTTTCTTCTTTGCACTGAATGACATTGAATAGGCTCTCTGACATCTTTCTTGGTCCCTTACTGCTAAGAAAGTGTGTTGTAAAGGCACAACTTAGTTCTTTAAAGCAGGCGATGTTGGCGGGTTTGAGATACAAGTACCAGATACTTGCAGCCTTATCGAGGGTCAAGGGGAAGACTCGACACATGACAGTGTCAAGATGGCGGTGTAGAAGTATAGTTGTCTTACAGAGTTGAAGATGATTCATGGGGTCAGTGGTGTCATCCTATGCCTTTATGAGAGGCATTCTGAAATGTCATGGGACAAACTCGTTAAGAATGGCCTGTGTAAAGGGGGATCTTAAGAATTGATTTTGTCCAGCACATTATTGTTCTTCCCTTTGAATGCTTCTTCTACCTTTTTGTCCATGTCTTCTAGCCTTTTATCAAGGTCAGTATGGATTTTGGATATAGAGAGAACTTGGGACCCTAGTGGATTGTTAGGGGAAGACCCAGTGATTGAGTGGATATTATCTCACCGGCAGCTATTCCGACGCCTCGTAGGCCGAGGACTTCGTCGGTTTGGTAGGGGGGCAAAAGGGATGAGCCTGCTCTCCTAATTTGTCTGCTAATTCTGCCATCACCTATGTGAGTTCCTTGAATTGCTTCTAGGTGACTGGTACGGGCGGAATTGGATTTCCCAGGGCATTTGGATTTGTTGGGTTGGATTGGGTAGGCAACTCATGCCTTGTCCGTCCGTCAGATGGTTCGCTATGATTCTACTATGAGGCGTCATGTTCCTAGATACCAAGAAGTTCTTGGCCTCGTTGTTGGCTACGATTGGAGGCCCGATTGGTGGGGCTAATAGTGTTCTTGGCAGGATTCTTGGGCGGTATCGTTATAGATGAGTTCTTTTCACAAAATCAAGGAGTGCTCCTACGGACGTTGCCAATTTGTTGATGTCAAAAATCTATCTGGAATCTGAACAATCAGGAAGCGGTACCTACGCACACGAAACAAGGAAAAACCCTAAAAGTCGCCAGAGGTCTAGAGGGGTTGTGCCTTCGAAGGGACTCTTTGATGCTTAAGTTAAAATAAGGCTTTTTTTGGGAGAATAAGGAAAGCCAAAGAGAACTAGAGCTGTGAGTGGAGAATTGTTTATACTTTTTTTTTTTTTTTTTTATTATGAGAGCCCCTTTATATATTTGTTTTAGAGTAGTGTTTGATTATGAGAAGGATTCAATGTTCCGATAGGAATAGAACTCTTGGAGATAAGTTTATCATTATCGTAAGCTGGATAACTATTTATCCATATGCTAGAGTATTGTAACGGTACTAGGGCTCTTGGTGTGGAATTATCATTATGCCTTTTGCTAGGCGATTTGACTAGTTAGTTTGTCTGAGTCATGGAACTACTTTTTTTACCCTTAGAAGTTGTTGCATGTCGTTATGCCACTGGGTGAAGATCTTCGTCTAAGATTTTACCATTTTACCCTTAGCGAAGTAACATATCACTGTGTCATTGGATAGGGATTTTCCCCCTACATCCGGATGATAAGTATAGGGTTGTAATATGTGAGCTCCATGCCCAATCTATTTTGTAGCTAATCTATTTTGGTGGGGCATCATCGACCTTCATCTAGCTCTTATCAAGTGTTGATTAATTGTGATTGGCCTAACCTATTGTGCACAAGCATCAAGAAGGGTATTCTTGTTCTTATTTGTCAGTCAAAGTTGGGATTTCAATGAAACATCCTGTAAGTGGTTCGGAGATACTCCATTTTCATGCACAAGACATGCAAGCATGAATAATTCTTGATTAGTATTAGTACATGAAAAATATTTGGTACAAAAACATTTCCGATCATTTGATGAAAATTTTTAATTGCTTTTTTGGTTTTTGTTTTGTTTTTCATTTTATCTATTTAAATAAAAAAGAAAACAACAAAAAAAACTGCCAATTAACTTACGTGGCATTTTGTGATTGGATGGATCAAGAGATGTTCGTTCACACCATTTCCACCGTTTCTTAGTTTATAACCAGATTCACCAACACACTCTAACACTCTAGTCACCCAACTGTTAGTATATCACACAGCAGATCCCCACCCAGATAGTGGCACTCTCGTAAATCTATTCCTTTAACTACAAAGCATCTCTCCCCTCTCGCTTTCTCACGTATTTACAGAGAGCTCTCTATTACAGCACCAAAAATCTCTCTCTCTGCGGATCTACAGGGTTAAGAAAATTTGATCTCGATTAAGATTTTTCTCATCAAGATTTAATCTGCCAAGATGGTGAGTTATATGATCTATTAGGTTTTACTTTAGATCTGGTTTAAATCTGTGTTAATATGTAATTTCACGTATAATTGAAGAAAAGTCTAGCCTCTTCTCACGTAATTGAACACTTCGTTTTGGTTATTGTTTTGATTCACTGAATCGAATGCAAAGACATGATTAGTTGTGGTCTGTTGGGTTGCTGAGGATTTCTAAACGTTTCCATTTTATTGTCATTTCGTTTGTGAACAACGAAACGCGGTCCAAGGGACTTGAATTTAGTTGAGATCTGGTGTTTATTTTGGGATGGCACTGAATGCATGAGTTATTTTTCCCATTTCTTTTTCGATTTTTGCTGTTTTCGGTCATTGGATGATTTGAATGCGGTGTTCGGTTGCCGTGAAAGGGGAGGAAAATGAAAGTTTTGGAATCCGGAGATTTGCTTTGAGTTTGATTGCTGGTATTGAGATTCCAATTCGACAACCAAACGCATTATTAGGATTAGGGAGTGAGTTAATTAGGGATCTGGTTTGATTTGGAGCTGACTGAATTTTGTTTCCTTTTTTTTTTTTTTTTTGTGATAACAGCCTCTAAGACTCGGAATTAAGGTATTGTGTTTTTTTTTTTTCCATTTCCTTTCAACTTTAATCCAGTTTTATTTGTGGATTAGATCTCTCTTTTTCCCCTATTTTCATTTGTATTTTTTCCTTGTGGGAGTAATGTGCTTACAATTATGTTTTGATCAGAGGAAACTTGCTCAGAGATCAGAAAGAGTAAAATCCGTAGATCTTCATCCAACAGAACCATGGTAATTTAGATCTTATTTTGTCAGTCTCATTTATTTAGTTTCTCTTTTCTCCAAGAATTCCTATATATTTCGCTTGTGATATTTTTGTTTTTGGTGGAGCAATGCTATACATGCTCAATAGCATTCACTGTATGAAATTGTAATAAGTTTCACTTTTTTAGTGCTAATGTCTTTCCAAAGCTTTTGGTTTACTGAAATGTGAGTTAATATAATCCTGCAGGATTCTAGCAAGTTTGTATTCCGGAACCGTCTGTATATGGAACTACCAGACACAGGTATGGGAAGTAATGATTGGCATATTATATGTTTCATTAGTTTCTTATTCTCTGTCGATATGCTTGTAATATTGAACCACCACAATTGGAAACATGGGTGAAGGTTTTTTATATTCATGATTGGCGTTTTTACGTTACTTAGGCTGCTGTTAACATTTTGTAAGTTGACATCAAAGTGAAGCAATATTAAAGCTTGTTTAGAGGTTGATATTAGTTTTTCATGGAATATGTGAATCACCTCTAGAAAGTTTCTGTTGGAATTCCTTTGTTATGAGTGATACTTTTTGAAGCTATAATGACAGTGCAAAACAAATTTATATAATGAACGAGTTATAAACCATTGATGCTTCGTCATCCTGTCATTGTCATAATCTCTTCACCTGTTGTACTTCAATCTTTTTTTTTCTTTCCTGTGTATTAAAACTGTTCATTTTGTTTGCTTTCGTGTTTGATTCAACAGTTACAAAAGTGGCTTCATAGCAACATACATCTATTAAATTGTATTATGCTTTAAGCCTCTTATAAATCGCTGGTCATTTGATGACTTGTAAACGATGTAATAAATTTTCCCAAGCTATTGAGTTATTGGTACTTTTTTTTTGATGAATAAAATAATAGTAATATTGAGTTATTGGTAATAAGTTAACTATTTTTTCTTTTATGGGTTATATTAGACTTTTTATGAGCTTTTGGAGATTTAATGTTCTTTTTGGTACAAGTTCTCTGGATCCTCTTTTATTAGTGTGTACTGTTAACCTAAAATCTCTTTGATACTTCTACAGACGATGGCCAAGTCTTTCGAGGTCACTGAGTTGCCAGGTATGATTCTTATCTATTTTGTTGTTTGCATTCTGCTTGATTATGTTGTCAAACATTTTGTGTTCTTTTATCATTCTTCTTGATGAAGTTATTTCTGTGCTCTGAAGTCTACATCTTGTGTATGCAGTTAGGTCAGCCAAGTTTGTTGCACGCAAGCAATGGGTTGTTGCTGGAGCTGATGATATGTTAATACGTGTATACAATTACAATACAATGGATAAGACTAAAGTATTTGAGGCACATACTGATTACATTAGGTGTGTGGCTGTCCATCCAACACTTCCATATGTGCTATCATCATCTGATGATATGCTCATAAAGCTTTGGGATTGGGAAAAGGGTTGGGTGTGTGCTCAGATATTTGAGGGACATTCCCATTATGTGATGCAAGTGACATTTAACCCAAAGGATACCAACACTTTCGCCAGTGCATCTCTTGATCGTACCATAAAGGTATGAAAAGGTTTTTTTTTTGGTAACTTGTTAATTGCATTTACTTGCTTTATGTAGTGTGAAAATGCTAAGTATTTTTGATTGGGTATAGAAGGAAGAATAGAGTTATTTTTAATTTAGGGTATTTTTTTTTTCTTTTTCAAATCTGTCTGTCTCTAGATTTGGAATCTTGGCTCCCCAGACCCAAATTTTACATTGGATGCCCATCAGAAAGGTGTGAATTGCGTGGATTACTTTACAGGTGGTGATAAGCCTTACCTGATCACTGGTTCTGATGATCACACTGCTAAGGTCAGCCCCTAGATTTTATTTTAAGTTAGTTATGTTTTGATTTTACATTTATGTAGATTTTATCATTAATGAATAAATTCTGTGGAAGCAGGTGTGGGACTACCAAACCAAAAGTTGTGTTCAGACTCTTGAAGGCCATACACACAATGTTTCTGCAGTATGTTTCCATCCGGAACTTCCAATTATAATTACAGGTTCTGAGGATGGCACAGTTCGTATTTGGCATGCTACCACTTATAGGTAACTTTTGAAAAGTACAATGTTTTCGAAGTTTCCTTAATGATACCAGCATTACCTGATGTTGCATTCAAGTTCAAAGTTTTCTGTTCCCTAATTCTTAAAGATATATATTTTCTTTGTTATAGTGGTGCCTCTGCAAGTTGGAATTTTGTAAATTCGTTTCATATTTATATATTTGTACCCTTAGATTCTGTATATTTTTAGTAGAAAGCACAATTTTAAATTTTGTGACATAGGTTAGTATGTATGTTTGATATATTTTTAATCCTTAAATGCTTTTTGTACTGTACTGATTTTGTCAAGATATCCTAACCTTCCTATCCAATTTAGGTATAGTATCAGAGTCACAATAATTATTATACTACAAGTCAGGTGAAATATATGATAAGCTACTCGAAGCTAGTAGTGTTTCAAGGAATTAATTCTGGCATCATGCTTCTCTTTAATTTTTTCCGTGTGAGATAATTGTTTTATTCTTGCTTATTTGAAGAAATAATTAAATATTTTATTTGTTGTTTATCTGTTAGTCAACTATCTTTTGATTATAGTTGCAAAAATGTTCCAACAAACAGGTGCCTACTTGATCCACCCAAAACTGTTGTTGCAACATCATAAATGTGAAATCTTTTTGACTTGTTAAACAGTTCTAAGTAGAGCATGTCGAGAAAAGTTCAAAATATTTAATTGGAGCGATTTTTATCTTTCATTTTTTTCCCTACTTTTTTCTTTACTTAATAAACCAACCTATTTGTTTATTTCCACTATTCTACATATTTTGGTGTTGAAGTTATTCCTAATTGAGCCTATTGGGTTCTGCTAATCCTCAGTTATTAGAATTTTAAACAAATTACATTGACTTGCAGGCTTGAAAACACGTTGAATTATGGCCTTGAGAGGGTCTGGGCCATTGGTTACATGAGAAGTTCACGCCGGTAAGTTTCTGGTTGGTCCTAAGCATAATAATTTCACTCTTTTTTTTCATTATTAGTTTGCAGTTTTTTGGAGATAATTGTTTTAGACATATTTCCTTACTCATAATGGCTGGATAATAAATATAATGAGTCATATTTATTATCACTATTCACTGCTCTCTCTACAGGATCGTGATTGGGTATGACGAAGGGACCATTATGGTTAAAATCGGTCGTGAGGAACCTGTGGCTAGTATGGATAACAGTGGAAAGATCATATGGGCTAAGCATAATGAGATTCAAACTGTGAATATTAAGAGTGTGGGCGCAGATTTTGAGGTTTGGACATTATTAGACCATCTCTTTCTGTTGCATGAATTGAAATTTTAATATGGAAAGTTCTTTTAGCTATGGTTGACATAATAAGTTTTTGGTTTGTGTTGCATTATAGGTTACCGATGGAGAGAGGTTGCCTTTGGCTGTTAAGGAGTTGGGAACCTGTGATCTTTATCCACAAGTTCGTTGCATTCTGCTAGCCTAATTCTAGTTTCTGTGATATTCTGTGTCATATTTTACTGTGTTTTTGATGTCTTTGATCTCAAGATGCAATTTTTCATGATAATTCAGAGATTTGTTTTCTGGAAGGGTACATATGAATTTGTTTTTACGTCATACTAAACTTACTTTAACTTAGGTTTTGCCATTTCTGTCAAATAAACAGAAGCGCCAAAACTTCAACATGACTGGCATTTACTGGTGGAAAGAAAGCTGTGTTATATTTTTTTGGGAAATTCGTTTTAGTCTAATTGTTTCATGGTCTGTCCTTGTTTGTCATATGATTTATTTCTCGTAAAGTATGTGTATTCCTGGATTTGTGGTTAATATTTTATTATGCACAAATCTTTTTTGCTTTCAGAGCTTAAAGCACAACCCTAATGGGAGGTTTGTCGTTGTTTGTGGAGATGGTGAGTACATCATTTACACAGCTTTGGCTTGGAGAAATAGGTCATTTGGTTCGGCATTGGAATTTGTTTGGTCATCTGATGGAGAATATGCTGTTAGGGAAAGTTCATCAAAGATTAAGATTTTCAGTAAGAATTTCCAGGTTTGTACTTTCTCTCGGTTGGAATTTAGTCTTTGATTGCTGATTGGTAGGATGGAACCAAATGATTTCAAGGAAAAAAATTGGGGGGGGGGGGTAAAAAATTCCTGTCTCTCTTTAGTTTTTGATTGTTGATTGGTAGGCTGGAACTAAATGATTTCAAGGAAAAAATATTTGGGGAGGGTGGGGTGTGGTTTGCCGGATTTAGGGAATAAATCTTAAATGTCTGAACATGTTTTATTGGAAATGGTTAGAAATTTATGAGTTGTACTTTTGTGTATTATCTTGGTATTTCTAAATATTAATGACCATTTACTTGATGGTGCCTTGCTGTTTGTTACTAATTCTTGGATGCAGTCAGATGTCATTCTGAATACTTAGTAACTATGATAATTGCTGCATATGACAATATCTTATTCGACAATATGGTGAGTTTAACAGAGATAACACATGTTCAGGAAAAGAGGAGTGTCCGGCCTACCTTTTCGGCTGAGCGCATTTTTGGAGGGACCTTGTTGGCAATGTGCTCGAATGATTTTATCTGTTTCTATGATTGGGCTGAATGCAGGTTGATTCGAAGAATCGATGTTACTGTAAAAGTAAGTGCTAACATCCCAGGAACAGCTATATTAGTTCATTATAGGAGAAATTGATCCTTAAAATTACAATTGATACAACATAAGTACAGGATATCAACTCCTTTTCCAGATTGGAATCTTTGAAAGAGGTTAATTTCATTAGGTCCAACTACAAATGCGTACAGTTTACATTGTCATTATTCGTTTCTTGGAAAATGGCAGAATCTCTATTGGGCTGATAGTGGTGATCTAGTGGCGATTGCTAGCGATTCATCCTTCTACATCCTGAAGTACAATGTAAGATCCTTGTCAATATTATTATCCTTTTAGATCCGCAAATTTTTTTTTTTGGTGGGACACTTGATTCTTTTCTTAATATAATTCAGGCAATTATGTTACTGCGTGTATGGTTTGTTGCAATATTGTAGGAAATTTAATTTTGATATATAATGTTGCAGCGCGATATAGTTTCATCTTATTTAGATAGTGGAAGACCAGTCGATGAACAAGGTGTTGAGGATGCTTTTGAGCTTCTTCATGAAACCAATGAACGTGTCAGGACTGGTATTTGGGTTGGGGATTGTTTCATTTACAACAATTCTTCGTGGAGACTTAATTACTGTGTTGGTGGCGAGGTATTTTGTATGGTTCATTCTGGGTTTAAGAATGTTTTTGTATCCAAATGTGTTCATTTTCATGGTTCCATCTTGATAAGTAATGTTATGGTTTTAGGTGACCACCATGTATCATTTGGACCGCCCTATGTACTTGTTGGGGTATCTTGCTAGTCAAAGTCGGGTGTATCTAATAGACAAAGAGTTCAAGTAAGTGGGAATTTGGTTGCTACCCTTGGAAGTCACAGTTGCTATTGTTATTGTAAAAATTACTCAATATTTCTCTCTTTTTCATGTTGTGCAGTGTTATGGGATACACCTTACTTCTTAGCTTGATCGAGTACAAGACTCTTGTGATGCGTGGAGACTTGGAAAGGGCTAATGAAGTTTTACCTTCAATTCCTAAAGAGCATCATAATAGGTACATAAATCATTTTACTGTCAAACTGTCTTCTACTTCTGATAATACTGATTATTTTTCTGTTAAGCTGTTGGTGTGTAGCAGTTATTTTGTTTACTTCGTTTGAAAAATATTTGTATTGGGAAGTTTCTTGGATTCTAATTAATAATTTGCTTTGATTGCTAGTGTGGCTCGTTTCTTGGAATCACGAGGTATGATAGAAGATGCTTTGGAAGTTGCTACTGACCCTGATTACAGATTTGAGCTAGCCATACAGCTTGGTAGGTTAGAGGTTGCAAAGGTGAGTACTATGGATGTTATATTGGCTAGGTGTATCATTTGTGCAATCACTGTTGATAATTTGAGCAATTTTCATATCCTGATCAGGCCTGATTTCTGCATTTAACAATTTTTTCTTTTCGGCAGGAAATTGCTACGGAAGTGCAGAGTGAATCTAAATGGAAGCAGTTGGGAGAATTAGCCATGTCCACTGGGAAGGTGCTTTGCTACTGTCTTGCGATATGAGTGGTTATGAATGACAGTGTTGAAATAGGAAAATTTGTTTAAAAATTAAGTTTTCAGTGGTGTAATGAATGATGTAGCGTTGGAATTGTCAAGTATGCTAAGTCATTTATCAGATCCCTGAGCTCCAATATGGAAATCTTCTTGATCAAATTTGGTTTAAAAATGACGGAGCATACCTTTTGGATGCTATGAGTGGGATTATGTTAGATGTTAGATGCTGTGCAGATTTGTATTTACTTATTATATCGTTTAGCTTTTTGGTTCAAGTGATTTCTCTCTCTTGGGAACTATTTACACTTAACATAAGTTGTATTACTGCAGTTGGAGATGGCTGAGGAATGCATGAAGCATGCAATGGATTTGAGTGGTCTGTTACTGTTGTATTCTTCCTTAGGAGATGCTGAAGGGATATCAAAACTTTCATCTCTTGCTAAAGACCAAGGGAAGAACAATGTTGCCTTTCTTTGCTTATTCATGTTGGGTAAATTGGAAGATTGTCTTCAACTATTGGTGGAGAGGTAACTCTTTTTTGAGCAGTTGACAAGAACACTTGTCCATTCCATTATAGTTACATGTATATTGAAGCTTTATATTTGTAGCAATCGGATACCTGAGGCTGCTTTGATGGCACGGTCTTATCTTCCAAGCAAGGTTTCTGAGATAGTAGCAATTTGGAGAAAAGACCTCAATAAGGTTACTTGTCATTCCCGTGTCTCTATACATATTCCTTCTTTTGTTATCCTGATATTGATTTAGGTGAATAATAAATCTGATGTCGAATTATCTGCCTAATTTCTGCATGAGGTTTTAATTGTCATATTATCGGCTGGTGCTTCATGCAGCATGATGAGATCATAACCAAATTGGCATGCCTTAATCCAAATAGACATGACGTATTACATCCTCCTTCAATTTAATTTTGTACATGAGAGGTGTGAACTCTCTTTTCTTATAAGTAAAGAATGTAAATATGAACAAAAAAGCATCAAGGGGGTGCAGCCCGCATAGAGGGTTATTTACGTGATAGCAACTCCACAAAATTTATAAGATTTCTTTTCCTTCTTTGTTCATATAAAAAGATAATCAAAAGCACCCAGCCATTTCATTCATGATCATTTGCTTCTCTCTCTCTAAAAATATCTATCTATTTATCTATCTATAGAAAACCAGAGAAAAAATTCTACTTGTAAAGCCCATTTTCTACCATACTTTCTTCAATCCTTCAGTGCAGAAAATTTTATATGTACATGTATGATTGTGGCACTTGTTAATTTTGTTATGCATGGGGCCAGTTGGAATTGTGATGCAGATGTTGTACAATCTGTTAACCTGCTTTTTCATTGTCAACAGGTTAATCCGAAAGCTGCTGAATCTTTGGCTGATCCTGAAGAGTATCCTAATCTGTTTGAGGATTGGCAAGTTGCTAATTCTGTTGAATCTAGAGCTGCAGAGGCAAGGTACCTGTACAGGGTTTGTGTATTCTATTTTTATTTGTTTGCTCTTTTTTGATAAGTAAAATTGTAAGTAAAGCACCTGGGGCTGCAACCCAAAAACAAAACTATCTACACGAAAGGAAGTCAACAAAATCTAAGAGACCATCCTCATTTACATAAAACTTTCAATTAAACCAAAATCTAAGGGTGTTGAACAATTTATCTCTAATGACTTCAAAAGGTTTTACTTCTCCCTCAAAAGCCCTTCTGTTTCTCTCATTCCATACAAGCCAAAATATAGAGTGGGATCAAAGAGTAAAGCCTTCTTCAACTCCTTAGAAGCTTGAATACCACTCTAAGCCCAATCTTCAATACTCAGCGATCGATGCACTCTTTACAAATATAACACCTATTAACTGGCACTTTCCTCTTTGAAATTATCAATAGTTTGAATCTTCTCCCAAGAGGCTTCCACATGAAGAAACTAACATTTTAAGGGGCATAAGCATTCCAAATACTTTTCCAATGGAAGTTGAGAGAACCTTCCAACGGATTCTCCTTCAAAAGGATCTTATAAAAAACTTCACCTCAAACCCCTTATCCGGGTTAACCTTCCAATGTACCAAATCCTCTTTTGTCACATCAAAATTAGTGCTATATAACGCTCCCAAAAAATTACCAACAGTCTCAAGTTCCCAATCATGGGCATTGAGGATAAACGGCACATCCCAACGCCCAAGTGCTCTATTTGTTTGCTTTAAACTGCTCTGTTACTAAGCATGAATCTTTCTGATGGTTGTTTTCCATATTTAAATTTTAGTTTTTATCCTTGGCCCTGTCGCCGGAGAATACTTGTTTATTCCCAGTGGGTGTTCATTAAGCTTAGTTGGTGTTTGGCCTCTTGTATTCCCTAACATAACAGCCTAAATTTACATGCCAAGTGCATAATTTTGGATCTTAATCTTTTTGTATGTGTGGGACTCAGATATGTGTATTAATTGCACTCGTAATTGATTTGTAGGGGTGTTTATCCTCCTGCGGAAGACTACATAAACCATGCTGATAGATCTCACATGACCCTTGTTGAAGCTTTTAGAAACATGCAAATTGAAGAAGAGGGACCTCTTGAAAATGGGGACTTGGATCATGAGGTATATTCTCCAAAGATATTACCTTAGTACTGTTGCATCTCTGGTGGAGGTGTCAAAAGTTATCATGTGTGCCACAAGATGTCCCCTTTGCCTTCATTTTTTAACAAAAATCAATGACCAATGATATTTATCCTTTGAAATGGTCAGTGTGTTAAATTTAGTTATCAGAGTTCAAGGCTTTGATGTTTTAAATTTCTAATGTATTTGCATTAATTTGATTATTTGTATCCTTCAATCAGAGGAAGCTACATTGTTATTCTACTATCATTTGTTTTCTGTAATTGGCTTTCGAAACTTTGTTTTACTCGCTACAGGTTGCTGAACAAAATGGAGAAGAAGGTAGCCAGGAGGAGGCTGTTGTGGTGGATGCTGATTCTACAGATGGTGCCGTACTCGTTAATGGTAACGAGGCTGACGAAGAGTGGGGTACGAATAATGAAGGAACCCTGTCAGCCTAAAAGCAATTGGTCGGGGCAGTGTGAAAATCGAAATTTTGTCTCTGGTGATTAATTGATTCTAAAAAGCCATCTCTAACTCCTATTTTCCCAAGTTGATTTTTATTATTACAAATTATTGATATCCTTTATTTCTTCCCCCTACCCCCTTTTTCTTTGATGTGCTATCAATATTAGCACTCCATGGCATTGGGCCTTGTATAGTAAAGACCTCAAATAATGGGTATTAGTTTAGTTGTTGATTCCATCTCGTGACAAGTCTTCTGATGACTGTTCTCCTTACAATATGTATTTCTGAATTAACTTGCTAAATGTGCCCAGCCCTTGTAGATTGTAATTCAATCACATAGGTTAGTTGCTTCTCTGACATTTGTCTGAACCAAAGAAAAGGGAAATTATTTCAATGGCCTGTGGTAGGATCATATTAATGCCAGCACTTAATATCCATTGGCATTAGAGCGGACTAATGAACTTATTATACTCCTTTTTTTTTGCTTCATCGACTCAGTGACATGAGATAGAAATTCTTGCATCCTTGTGACATTGATAGAGTATATGAATTTAGGAACCTTTTCTCATTGTCATTTTGGAATTAATTTCTCAAATTTTCTTATTGTTGACCTTAGAATTTCATTTCTGTTATATGTACTTGATGTGACTTCTTGAGTATGACATAGTTTACCCCCCCCCTTCTTCTGTTCTTATTTACCCTTTTTGGTTTGATTTGTGATGCCTTGGTTCATACTCTTGATTTATCTGCTTATCTTTTTTTCTTTTGTTGGCAGTGCTTACTCCACATCATTAGGTTCACTCAAGACGGTCGGTTCCAGTTGCTTAGGCCCTTACTTAAGGTGAGAAAGACATTATTTGATATTGTATAGATATCAACAGGTCCTTGCCTATTTTCAACAACACAGTACACCCCACCACCGCCTAGTTTTATAGGGAGAATCGAAGAACCTCAACCAGCTGAGAGACTCTGTACCACCAGAAGATCAAACTTCTAAGATCATACAAATCTGTTCATGTGTAGCATTAGAACTGGGATTTTGGGAAGTGGTAGCGTGCATAAAATACTTCTCTCTTGCACTGAGTCTCATCCAGGCTTCTGTTGTACAATGTGCCATCTGTCATTTCCCATTTGGAGCTAATCTGGGATGTGTGGATGGGGATGAATAATTTCTTGTTGATTCTTTTTATTATGAAAGGATGTTTCAATTCAGCTATTCTCATTCAAATGAATGGCCCCTTTTGTTTTAATTAGTTTTTCTTAATTTTATTGTCTTCTTTTTCTTTTTTTTTTTTTTTTTATACCAACCAGGTTTCCTGCTGGGGGCTAGAAAGGCGTGGCTGTAGGGACTGGTTGTTTCTTTTTTTCTTGGTGGTGTGGCTCTGGAGCGCATTTAAATTTTGTTATGGGGCATCTAGTGCAAAATACAGCTTAGTTATGATTTTAGTTGCATGTTTAATTAATTGTTGGTCTAGCATATATTCTTTGAGGCCTTTCCTTTGAAATCTTTCAATTTTTTCATGTGCCATTGTGATAATGTAGAAAAAAATTGAATTTCCGATCATTACTCGATTCAGATTTGACCCTTTTCTTTGTTCTATCATAGATATTTAAAATTCCCCTTTATTTTTCTAGTTGGCTTGTGGGAAGCATTATATGACACTTGTACTGTAAACATGACTATAAATGCCATTTTTATCTTCTGCACGCTGCTTCTGTTCAGTAGTGCATCTACTTTAGGTCATCAGCCATCACTAGTTATGAGCTAATATGAACTAAATTTAAGATTGGCAAATCTTGTGTGCAACTTGGAGTTTAATCTGTGGATGCTAGACGTTGTGATGTTCTGAAATGAGATGTGTGCGGTACTTACTTTGATGGAAAAGAGATGCGTTCCGCTGGAATGTTGCTGCCTCTTCTGTTTTGCTAATCCTTTATTTTCTTTTTTGAGGAAACGTGGTTTTAGGATCCATGTTTGCTATCTTATGCAGGCATTTATTTTGTATGGTGATACTGGGTAACCCAGCTCTACACAAGAAAACAGGAAGGAAAACAACTGGACAAATCAGAAGACAAGCAGATTAAATGAATCAGATTATCTATGTCAATCAGGGGAAGAAGCAGCAGCAGAATCTGTATGCAAAGAAGTAGCATAGAGGGGGAAGCGAGACCCTATGGAAGGTTGGGCATCTTAGGATCTTGGTTTCTTTTGCATTCAAATTAGCGGCTGATTGATGGCTTTATAAATGACAAAGTTGGGATACATTTCATTTGATCTCCTGTCTTTCGCTATGGCTTCAATATCCCAGGAAAGATGAAAATTTGGCTTCTTGATATGAGAAATAACTTTTGAGGCGCCACTTTCGATAGATAAAACCGACCTTTGGGTTTTACTAGATTGCAAGCTTCTTTGACTGCAAGGGCTGCTCCTATCAAAGCTAACAATATTAGATGCCATCTCTACACAGCTCCTAATTCAGTTGAATGATCTTCCTTAGCAGAGGACACAATCCAGTTTGATCTGATTAAATAGCAGAGGCTACCTCTTTAAATTCATCAAAACGAAACTTTGCTTGAGAAGCTGATACAATAGGATTTGAAGGAGACGAATACAAAATAAGTTGAGTGCTACCTTTTCCAAATTTGCTAACTCGTCAAACTCTTGGCTGAAGCTGCCAAAACCTACCATTTATCAAATAATTGGAAACCTTCAAATTTAGGGATATAATTCAACCCACTAGCAAACTAAGTCACTTGAGCTTCAGGAGAGCCAAACAAGAGATGTTCTATTGTTTTTTCAGCAAGACTAGATCTTTGGCAAATGGAGGAATTTACCTTCTGTATAAATTTTGTTTGAGTAGCAAGTGATTTTAAGCAAGCATGCACGCCATGCATTTTCATCTTAGGTGGAGCTTTCAAATCCCAAGTCGCGATACTGCAGTTGATAGCTGAGGATCTCCTTGGAACTGCTTGGTCTTGGAGGCCGCGTGCTGTTGCTCTTTTAACTGCATTTTGGAAGTTGTCATAGTGAAAGTACACTCCGTCCAAAGTTTTGACCCGAAAAGCATCGAGTTCTTGATAATCCTCTAGTGTTGTTTCGCAAGCCAGGGAAAGTAAAATTTTTCAATTTCTCTGAATCCAATACACCTGAGATCTTTGTTTTGTGTGACTTTATCACCTCACCAAATGTATTTTTCTTTTCTCTAATTTTTTTTTTTAAAAAAATTTGCTACACAACGGTAACAGTCTCTCATCTCTTATCCCCTTCGTCCTTGGTGTGAATGAGGTTTTACCAAAAAGTTTTATTGGTCACAAAAGGTTTGAGATTTTGCAGCACATATAATCGTTTTAAGTCCTAAATAAGAATTGTAGTTGCAACTGGTTTCATAAGAACTTCCCGACCTGCTTGATACAGTAGATTCCCTTTCCATCCTTGAACCTTTTGCAGCATTCTTTCATATAAGAAAAAATATCTGACCTTAAACCGTCCCCAAATTGAAGGTAAGTCTAGGAATTTTCCATCTCCTTGAAGCTTTGCTCTTAGAGAGCTTCACCAATTGCAGTTCTTAACCTTTTCAGGTGTATTAGAGCTGAAAAAGAAGTCAATTGTTGACGATTAACAAAATGTCCATGTTAGAATTGCTATAAACAACTAAAACTTTAAGAATACCACAAATGAGATATAGAATACCTAATAATAAATAGAAAATATGTACATACCTGCTATAGGCTCTATATCAAATAATATAGCGGAATCAACAACGACCAGCAATCTCCCCGCTGTAGGCTCTAGATGAAACGGTGCACTAGGAAATTTTCCTCACTGTTCTTCAAATAACTGGCTTTCTCAATGGGTAGACATATGAGAGTTATTCAACAGCATAGGAGAGGAGACCTAGGCTTAACCTTTATATATTATCCCATTAGTCTCCTCATATGTTGCGGGTAAGATGATTATTTCGCCAACCAGTGGTAAAATGGTTAAAACCCACCTAAAGATAAAAAGATAAAAGTCATATTAAATTTCTGGTGAGATCTCGACTCTCTATTGATTCGCCATACAATGATTCAGATTATCCGCCCTGAATGACTTTCTCTTCTATAAAAAAGTTCAAACTATAAACAGGTTCAGAAATAAATACTCTCTCTAAATACAATCTCTCTTTTAAATTGTATACTGATTTAGGTGTCGGAGTGACTCGGGCTCTCACCAAGCGTCTTCAAGGTTCTCAGCATCAGCAAATACAAAAGCATTTTGAGCTGAGAGAGTAAGTAAGGAGCAAGACACTTAGCCTCTCATCCAGCAGTCTACCTCCCTCATAGTCTTAGCACCACGTGCTACCCTTCCTTGTTGATTTAGTCATTTTTTGACATCAATACCATCAAAACCCTAATGGGTTACTAAGCCTATACTAGTTAGCCCATACTAATTGGTACAAAGAAATGTAACCAATGTTTATTGGAAAAAGCCCCATGGCCTTTCGCCTCTGAAGGCGTCCTTCCTTCTCAATGCCCGGGCATCCATCCAATGCATTCTTTTCGATCTTGTACCCCCATATCACTTAGAGGCGGTACACTGAACACCAACCCAATACGAATAAAAGAACACAGTGAGAGTTAGGTTCAATTATGCTATTTAGATTTTTTGTAAGTCATACACTAATAGATTGATAGTCAGTCTATTTTGACAAAACTCACAATTAATGTAAGTATACTTTATAAGAAATAACAATCCAACCAGGTACTTCTTCACAATATTATTTTAAAGATTTTTTTTTGATAAAATATTTTATGATTGTTAACATGATAATGCTTTTTTCAACCGTTTCTTTCTTCCTTTCTTTCTTTCTTTTTCCTTCTAATAGCAGCTTTCTTCGACCGTGACTGCTTAAAAAAGAGTTAATTTTTTAATAGCATTTGAAACAACACCAGAAACATACGTTTATTCTTGACGTAATTATTCACTGCCTTGATCGTAAGTTGAGAGGACATCAGCAACAAAAATAAACAAGTTATTGGTTTCCATGCCTTAAACCTCTTTTCGACTTGAAATCACACAATGCAATGAACCCAATTTCAAAAAGAGCCAAACTTCAATAAAACCTTGTCGAAAAACCACAATGCAATGTAACCTGGCATACTTCAGGTACAAATTAGCATGGTGCTCAAATTATTCAGGACCAAAATAATTAGATATTCAAAATTCTCTTAAACAAACTGAAGGATAATTTTGTAATGGCTTAAAATTCTTGACTTAATTTCTTCAATCTCCGGAGATTTTTGACGATATTAGATCAATTGATGGTCTAAAATTTTTCCTCTGATACCATTAGGAAAAGCTAGTCGAGATATATAGTATGGGACTCGGTTTCACCACCTTCTATTGAGCCTCCACCTCCACACACAACCAGCTGCCTCGTCATGACTTAAGGGTACTTTTTTATTATTTTTAAATCTACACTTTTTAGGAACTATTACTGGTGAAGAGACTAAAAGAAAATTTAGGGTTTTGTGTTTACTAACTGTTTAATGATGCAATAGTAGGAACTCATATTTATAATGTATGTACATGAGAGTTTCTTATTTACATTAGAATTAGGATTTCCTAATATTATTTACATTAGAAAATATATACATTTACACGCCCCCTCAATCCGAATATGGTGGAACCACAGAGAGATTGTTTTTACGTTGAAGAAACTGAGGAGAAGACAACCCTTTTGTTAATATATTTGCTAGATGAGCATCAGTGGGAATATAGTGAATCTGAACATTTTCTTAGACGACTTTTTCATGAACAAAATGAAAATCTATCTCAATATGTTTGGTGTGAGCATGAAAAACTGGATTAGCAGCAAGATAAATTGCACCAATGTTATCATAGTACACTCGAACTATAAGATACAAAAAGCACATGTCAATCATAGAGAAGCTGACAAATCCAGTAGGTCTCAGCTACAACATAAGTAAGGGATCTATATTTTGATTCAGTGCTAGAATGATACACAATGGGTTGTTTCTTTGCTTTCCAAGAGATAAGATTCGGTCCAAGGGAGATGACATAACCTGTGGTGGACCGACGACTGTCAGGGCAACCTGCCCAGTCTGCATTTGCATAGCAAGAAAGAGAGAAAACCTTTACAGAATCAAGAAGCAACCCATTATTAGTAGTACCACATAAATATCGAAAAAAATGTGTTTGACAAGCTGAAAATGAACCATACAAGGAGCATGAAAACACTGACTAGCTAGATTAACAGTATATGCAATATCAGGTCGGGTCATGGTTAAATACTGAAGACCCCCAACCATACTCCTAAATTTAGAGGGATCTGCTAGTAGTTCACCCTCATGTTGTGAAGGTACTAAATGGGAAGGTAGATGAGTTTTAATTGATTTTACAGAAGATATGAAAAATTAAGTGAAAGATCTTTGGTGTATTTAGTTTGAGAAAGAAACAAACCGGTGGGATGACGAATCGCTTTAATTCTAAGAAAATAACGGAGATCACCAGGATCCTTCATAGAAATTGGTTAGATAAAGTATGAATAAAGCAAAAAAGGAGGGTGGTATTAGTACCTGTGAGGATAATGTCATCAACATAAAGAAGTAAGATAAGAAGACCTGGAGAGGACTTGAGAACAAACATAGAGGTGTCTACCCGACTGGATTAAAAACCAAGAGAGAGAAGGAAATAATTGAAGTGGTGCAACTAAGCCTTAGGAGCCTGTTTCAGACCATAGATAACTTTGTGTAGTTTACAGACATAAGATGGAAGAATGTTATCAATAAACCCAGGAGGTTGTTTCATGTACGCAACTTCATTAAGATAACCATGAAGAAAAGCATTCTTAACATCCAATTGTCTAATCACCCAATGATGAGAAATAGCTAAGGATAAGACACTACGTATGGTAGTAGGTTTAACAATTGGACTAAAAGTTTCATGATAGTCAATACCTAGTTGTTGGTGGAATCCCTGAACGATCAACCTCGCTTTATAGCCCTCCATAGACCCATCAGCCCGATATTTAATCCTGTAAATCCACTTACATAACTAAATTTTTCATTGGATCATATGAAACTAGATCCCAAGTGTAGTTAGTTAAAAGCACACTAAATTCATCAGTCATTGCTGACCACCACTTAGGATCTTTATTTACTTGAGAAAAACAAGTTGGTTTAGAGGGCAAGTTAGTAATTGAAAAAGAGAGTAATTGTTTAGGTTTGCAAATGCCAACTTTAGAACGATTGATCATGGGATCATAAAAGGCAGTGGTAGACATTAGAGGAAGAGTAAAAGTAGAAGTAAAGGTAGAGGGAGTGACAAATTCAAGAGACTGGACAGTGAGACTAGAAGAGGTCGAAACTGGTGACAAAGTGGCATACAAATAAGGCAACAAGCGAAGAGGTGCCACTGGTGATGGAGATGAGGTGGTGGGTGCGAGAGGTGACAGAGAATGTTCTAGAGAAGAGGTCGAAGCGTGAGGTAGCATGGTAAGATGTGTTGGGGTTGGGGAAGTTATACTAAAAGAAGAGATACTAGACATGAGACTTTAGGGAGATTATGAGAGCCATAAAATGCATCTTAATAGTTCTTAATCATTAGCATTTTAGGGTTGATCTAGATCTTAATTGCACTTTTATACGTTAATAACTCTAAAGTGATATTCTTGGATCATTAACTTATTTTGGTGCATTTTCAGGTAATTTAAGTTCAAAAGAGGAGAAAAAGCCATTGTTGTTTGAAGCAAAAAGACTCGAGGCACACCAAAGTAAAGACATGGTTGCAGAAGGGTAAATGAAAAGAAATCAAGTTTATAGAGTGTGCACTGCGGCCAAGAATTATCCAAGCCTCGGCCTCCAGAAAGTGCATTAAAAGAGCATGGAAGAAGCATCAGGTCAGGCCTAGGCCTGGATCAAGGTGAGCCGCGGCCTGGATCAAGCTAGGCCACGACCCACAGAAGGAGAGGAAATCAGCACAATCTGAGCTGCAGCCTGACCCAATCTGAGCCTAGGCGCGACCCCGATACCTTGTCTCCGAGTTACAACGTAATTAGGGCTTTTAATGACTTTTTAAACCCTAAAACACCCTTGGACTTTGTGATTATAAATAGACCACTTAGGGTTTGTGAAGGAATCATCTTTTTGAGAGGCTAGAGGCTGGGGAAAACATCATGAAGGCTACCACACTTTCCCCCATGGCCAATTAATCTCCAAGCAAGGCGAAAGGATGAATCCCTAGGTGTAGTTGTTCTTATTTTCTAGTCTTGATTCATTGCAGTTTGGATTTATTATCATTAAACATTGTTATGATTTACTTTTTAATCTAATTAGAAGATTTTCCCTTAATCCGGTGATTGTATCTTTCTCCCCCATATAAGTCTAGTCATGCTCTTCTTATGTGATGTTGTTGAGGTGTGATTGAGTTCGGTAGATTTCTCTTATAGATTCGTCCATTACTGCGGTATTGTCATTATGATTTATTGTCGTTTCTTGATAATCTATAAGTTAGGTCATGTGTGCTTGAAAGCAAAGAGTATGTCATAACAATTACATTAGGGTTTATATATGTGCTTTAATTGAATATTTTCCGATTGCTTGTTTGGGATGTGAAACTTGCAATCGAGATAAAAACAACCGAATCAAGATTAGAATAAGGCAACGAACCTAGGGAGGATTCCCGGAACCTTTTTGTTCCTTTATTATATTTTACAATCTATTTTACACAATTACTCCATTATCAACAGTTCATACTTTCTCACTTAAATCTTTATCGTTTGTGTTATGGTTCACACCTTCTTTTGTAGTTAACTTGTTTCCCTGTGGAATCGACACCCCAAAGCTGTGCTACAACTACCGCGTTATGTTTTGGGCGTAATCAGGAGACATAGTGGATGAGATAGAAGATTGATGTAAAGGTTCAACAGTGGTAAGTACAAGTGTAGGAGTGGGAGGTTAAGTAACTGAAGTGAAGATGACATGTTTGGAGAGACTAGGATAGGGAAAAGAAAGTTCATGGAAGATGACATGATGACTGGTATAGACATGACCCGTGGCAGGATCAAGACACCTATATCTTTTATAATTTTGAGTATAGCCTAGGAAGACACATTGTTTGGAGCGAGGTACAAGTTTATGGAGAGCATTGGTAGTGAGGTTAGGATAGCAGAAACACTTGAAAAAATGAAAAGTAGAGTAATAAGGAGTTTTAGAAAACAATTTTGTATAGGGAGCTTGATTTTGCAAAATAGGAGTAAGGAGACAATTGAACCAAAATGACTTGAGAAGAGAGGAGTGAATTAAGAGAGTGTGTGCTACTTCACTAATATGTCGATGCTTACACTAAACGACACCATTTTGTTGAGGGGTGTCAAGGCAAGACATATGAAATGCAATACCATAATGAGCAAGAAATTGTTTGAAAGGAGTTTGGTCAAATTATTTACCACCATCACTTTGAAAATTTTTGATTTTGGTGGAAAACTGATTTTCAACAAGAGCTTTAAAGTTAAAAAAGTGTTGTAAAATTTTAAATTTCTTGCGCATAGGAAAAATCTATGAATATTGAGAAAATCATCCACAAAAATAACATAAAAAATGATAACCTAAATTGGACAAAATAGGAGATTGCCAACATCGTAATGTATTAAAGCTAATAATTGTTTTGTTCTTGTAGGAGCAACTTGGTACATAAACTATCAAAGGTGATGTTGATGTTGATGTTGCTGTTGGTGACTGTTATGATGAAGCTCTCATATTCTGAAGAAAGACCTATTAATGCATAAGAGGTGAGGTCTTTAGTGAAAAGGGGTGAGTTGATGGCATCATGGGCATTTACTATGGCTTTGAAGTCACGGAGTACTGTTCCATTGGCTTTCTATCCTTAGTATGTTTGTGAAGCTTCAAACAGAGGTCAAACTCATTGGCATGAGATTGATCAAGGTACCATTTTTCTAGTGCAATCCAGACATCCCGAGAAGCATATAGATTATGGACATCTTGCAAGATGTCAGAGGTAAAAGTAGCATTAATCTAGGATCTGAGGCATAGGTCAGTCCGAACCAAAGTGGTGTAGATAGGATTGAGAACAATTTGACCGTTATTACTTAGGGTTAGGTGAGAGGCACAAGGAGAGTAACCATCAACGTAATGCCAAGTAGGTCATAACTGATAAGAACATGTAAAAATTGAGACCACTGAAGGATATAGTTGTTATATAATTTTAGACTCACTAGGTGGGTGAAACTAAGAGCAGAAAATAGGGGAAGGTTTAGAAAAGTAGGTTGTGGTGTGTTGGGCATAGCTAGGGTTTGATTGATAGCTGAAAGAAGGTGGTTTGTATTGGTGGGAGTATAGGGGTAGGTAGCTAATAGAGGAAAGAGAGAATTTAGTGTAGGGTTAGGGTTAGGACTAGTGGCACCACCATCAAGGGCGACTGGTGTGCTAGCAGCAAAAGGGAAGATGTAGGAATTTGCAACAATAGTAAGGAGGTATTATGGCTGTGATAAGAGTGATGCAGCAGTAAGGGAGGTGAGGGTGGAGGTGACGATGGCTAGTGGGATCAGGTGGGCAGAAGTGGGGAAGGAAGGGGCCGCCATGGCAGCTGGGAGATGTGCGCTGGTGGCGGTAGTATGTGGGTAGTGTGCACTTGCAGTGGAGATAGTATGTGGTTCCGTGGGCAAAAGGTTGTTTCTATGGAAGCAGTAGGAGGCAAGAGGGCAGCGCTGGCAGTAGGAGGAGGCAAGGTGGTAGCAACGACAACTGTATCGTCGGGTTGAGTAGAGGGAGGGTTAGGAAATTTTTCATTATTTAGGGCTTTAGAGAACAAAACAGTGTTTAGGGTTTAGGATCTCACTGCTTTGATACCAAGAAAAGATTAAAAGAGAATTTAGGGTTTTGTGTTTTCTGATTTCTCAATGTTGCAGCAGTATGAACTCATATTTATAGTATACGTATATGAAGTTTTCTATTTACATTGGAACTAGGATTTTCTATTTACATTAGAACTAGGATTTGCTATTTAAATTAGAACTAGGATTTCCTAATATTATTTACATTAGGAAATATATACATTTACAATGGGAAACTACTACCAACACCGGGTCTGCAAATTTTGGAGATGAACAACTGCCGAGAAAGGCAACAGTGAAGTCCACGCACCGGTGATGTCTAATAAGCTAGGAGTGGGCTTCGTCTAGTCGCTTGTAGATCTAATTTATGTGTTTTTCTTTTTGAATTTGTTTATAAAATGACCACAATACCTTATGTTTTAGTAAATAATTAGGAATACTATTGTCCTAATTAATTTGGGCACAAAGCTAACTTGTTCTTTAAATGTGACAAGTTAGTATTTTTCATACATATACATATATATACATATATGATGCATATATATATAGTATTATATATAAAATAGAAAATAATATTATAATTGTATACAAATATATAATTAAAATAAGATTAGATAATATCTTAATTTAATAATATAATATTAATGCAATTCTAGAATCAAGATTGTTGATGCTGAAAAATGGTTAAGGTCTGATTTTATTAAGTCCTGGTGTTTGTTCAAGTTAAGGTGTCGAGGGATGATGTCAAGTTCTAGTCGAATCCATGTCAGTTGAGCACAGGAATACCTGAAAAGGGAAGTTTCTCGGAGATTTTATTCTCCTAGAGGACCCTCCGATGCTTAAGTCAACAGATGAATAAGGATGATGTGAATGTAGATAGAGAGAAAATATTCTGAGAAGTGTGTAGTAAGCCTTCATATAGGGTTCAAAATCTTACCCTAATAGGAAAGGTGGCGGGTCCCCTAATTGAAGTTACAATTTAACCCTCTGAATGAAGCAATGCTTTTACATGTCACGTATCTCTCATGCATTGGTAGTTGTGCCTGAGATAGAAAATTACCCTTATGTCTTTGAGGGTTCACCACATGTTTGGCTCCCATTGGGTGGTGTACTTTTACCCACATCATATGCCCCCTACTCTCCTAAGCACAAAGTTTGCCTTAAGGGAGTAGCTTTGAATTTGTTAAGTGCTCTTGGTCAGCATTCCCACGTCGACCTTAAAGCTTATGGTCAGTGTGCTCATTTCTGCCATGGGGCTTCTGATCGGTGCACTCATATCAATTTTAGAGCCTGACATCGATGCACTAACGTAGGCCTTAGAGCCTAACATAGATGTACTCAAGTCGGTTTTAGAGCTTGACATCAATGCACTCATGTCATCCTTAGAGCCTAAGATCGATGCACTCATGCTGATCTTAGATCATGACATCGATGCACTTATGTCGGCATTAAGGCCTGACATCAGTGCACTCACTTAGGCCTTAGAGCCTGACATCTGTGCACCCACTTTGGCCTTAGAGCTTGACATCGGTGCACTCATGTCGGCATTAAGGTTTAATATCGATGCACTCACATGGGCTATAGAGGTTAACATTGGTGCACTCACATTGACATTAGGGCTTGACATTAGTGAACTTATGTCGCTTATAAGGATTTAATGAGCCGCAATGAGTGATTCTAATTGACACTCATGTCGGTCTTAAACCTGACATCGATGCGCTCATGTCAGTTTTAGGGTTGAACATCGGTACACTCATATCAGTATTAGGGCATTAGTAGGCCCCTATGAGTGACTATAATCGATGCACTCATGTCGGTCTTAGGGCTTGATATCGGTGCGCTCATGTCAGTATTAAGGCCGGACATCAGTGCCCTTATATCAATCTAAGGGCATATGTAAACCCTAATGAGTAACTCTAATTGGTGAACTCATGTCAGTCTTAGGGCTTTAGTTGGTCCCAATGAGTCTTTAATTGGTGCACTCATGTCGGTCTTAAGGCTTCAGTGGACCCTAATTAGTGACTCTAACCGTTGCACTTACGTCAGTTTTAGGGCTTTAATGGGCCCCAATGAGTAACTCCAATTGTTGCACTCATGTCGGTCTTAGGGCTTTAATGGCCCCAAAGAGTAACTTTAATTTGATGAGATGTTTGAGTTCCCCGAGGTACTTTTTCGGCTCGTTAAGATGGCATATCTTTCTTGACAGCTAAGGTGCCATTAATGTTTACTTTTAGAAGTCTGTATCAAAGGGTGTGAGTCTTAATTTTCACTTACACTTCCCCATTTCTTAAGTTTGAGATTTTCTTCCTCACTTACCAATTTTGAGAGTTCATTCTCTACTTCGACATGTTCACATCAACTTCTCTCTTTGTATTTTCATTTTGATTGTTTAAATTCATAAAAAAAAAATCCTTGGTAAGTACTTTTGTTTTTTCTTGCATTTTTCATTATGTCTCTTTCTCGCACAAACAGTGATAGGATAATAGACTTAGAAGAAGAGGAGAGTTCTATAGAGACTTTGAATACCAAAGCTAGCTTCAACAGTTCAGGAGGGGGTTATTCCCCGATCACAATAACTAAGGTCATTACTAGTGGTCCAACAATAGAGGAGGTCTGGGTTAAGATGAGTTTGGACTATGAGAGGATGCATTATCAGACTGAAGTGGAAGTGTGCACATTGTCAGCTCGAAACCTTAAGGATTTCAAGGTTAGGCATTGCATTCTAGACCACTTTTCTCTTTAGTTGCCTGACCCTAGTGAGAGAGCATGCATAACGGTGGTGTTGGACCTTCGTTTGAGCTTGTGTATTATATGTTCAAGAGTTATACGTGATAAATAAGCACAACAAGTTCAGTTGATTCAACTTTCACCCCGAAAGAGAAAAGAAAATTCTCTTCGAGCTTCCTTCCTCGATCAAACACTAGAAGAATAAGTACTTCTTTGTCGAGGGGCCGATGCCCTTTAAGACAATAATATAATGGGAATATAACAAATTAGAGAATCAAAAGAAACATCTTGCCCTTACAACTGAAGAGAAAAGGGTAATTAATGCTATTCTGGATGTCGAAGTGAAGTTGACGGTTAAAGACTTAACCAATGAGAGTTTGTTGAGAAAATACAAAATGGGCATAGCTTATGACGATAATAAGTTACCATTGTTAATTTATTGCCTTAGCACTTAGATTTTACTTGCCAAATGATTTATGACAATCTTCGTTCTTTCTTTGTGTTGAACCTTATTTGATTTTAATAATGATAAAACACTAGCTCTTATCTATGCTAAAAATCTTAGTTAAGTGTTCAAGTTACAAACAGACTACAAATTCAAAGAGAAGACACAAAACAAGCATATGTGACTAAGACTGTTAATTTGAGAGATACTAGATCAAGATCAAAACCTAGAATAGGTTCTAAGGTAGGTTAGACCAGTAAATCTCTACCTACAACTACTGAGCTTTTTAATATGGCTCATTTTGTTTTAACAAAATGTTTTATCAATAATATTTTCTAATGCGAAAATGTTTTGAAAATAGAAAACTTTTTTCCAGGACATCCAGTCGACTGAATGATATGGTTCAGCCGACTGAATAAAATTTAGTCAACTAATTCAGTCGACTAAATGAAGAACAAAAATTTTCCTTCGTTTAGCCAGTCAACTAAATGACAGACCTGACTTAAATTTGAATTTCAAATTGTCATCTAGTCGACTGGACAATCCATCCAGTCGACTGGACGTTAAAAAATAATGGTAATATTTTCAGTTCAGAAAGTCCGTTAAGTGCGTTTAATGCACCAAACTATTCCCAATTGGGATTTTTTAGAAAGTAACAACTATTAGGCTTTTTATCGATAAAAACCCATCATAAATGGGAGATAATACACACACAAGAGCATTAAATGTTCATCTTCTCATTTGCTATCATTCAAAGCTTTCGAAATCTTTTATGAGCCATTCTTAAAAGCTTTGTACTTCTAAGAGAGATATATTCTTCTTTGTAAAAGCATTAAATTCAAGTCTCTATTGTCTTCCTTTTACAATCAATTCAAATCATTGTAAAGAGAAAGAGTTGGTGTGACTCTTAGAGTGTTTAGGCATTAAACACTTCATTGTGGAAGAGATTATTTTAAGGTTTGGGCAACACCCGTGAAATTGCTAGACTATCATTAGTGGACTGCTTCAAGGAGGTTCCTTGAAGAGAGTGGACATAGGTTCGGAGTGATTCCGATATTGCCGAACCGCAATAAACAAAGCTTACATTTTCTCTTCCTTTACTCCTTTAATTTCAAGCAATTTATTTGTTGTTTGCTTTAATTGATAAAATTGATAAAAACTTGTTTGTTAATTGCAAATACCTTTTAAAACCCAATTCACCTCCCTCTTGGGTTTGTACCTCGGTCTATAATTGGTATCAGAGCCACATAGTCAATTTCAAGCTTAAAATCCTTGAGTTGATCCTATGGCTTCAAATAGTTATACCGAAGGTCATTCCTATACTAGTGCTGCTTTGTTCAGTGGCACAAATTATAATTATTAGAAAAATAGAATGAAAATCTTTATTGAATGACAAGATTATAATTTGTGGAGAATCATTGAAGAATGATCTAGAATTCTTACTAAGGATATTACTATTGGAGAGATCGTTCGTACAATGCCTAAGCTCAAAACGGAGTTTGATGAAGATGATTGTAGAATGATGTCTCTAAATACTAGAGCTACTAGTATGTTACATTGTGCATTAGGTATAAATGAATATAATAAAATTTCAGCATGTGTTTCGACAAAATAAATATGAGACAAACTTCAAATTACTTATAAGGGCACTAGTGAAGTTAAAAAGTAAAAAAATTATATGCTAGTGTTCGAGAAAAATCTTTCAAAATGTCTCCTAAAGAAACAATTTCTGAAATGTACTCCTGTTTGACTCCTACTGTTAATGGTTTAAAGCTTCTTGGTTCGAACATTGAGGAGTTTAAGCTAACAAAGAAGATATTAAGATCCTTGCTATCAACTTGGAAAGTAAAGAAGACGACCATAACGGAGGCCAAAGATGTCGACAAACTTGATGTTGAAACCCTTCTTCAGTTAATATTGACATACGAGATGGAAGAAATGAATTCCAGTGTCGATAATGATGAGATGAAGAAAAAAAATGATTGATCTCAAAGTTTCCACAAGCAAGAAAGCGAAAGAAAAAAAGAAGAAGAAGATGAGAGTAATGAAGAAGTTGGCGATATGGCACTTATCATGAAAATATTTCATAAGTTATTGAAGAAAAGCAAGAAACCTTACATAAGGAATTTCACTCCAAAAAGAGAACCTATTGTGTGCTATGGTTACAAGAAGTCCGGACACATTAAGGCCAATTGTCCTACAACAATCAAACCATTCAAGAGCTTCAAAAAAAGCCATGGCTGCAACCACTTGGAGTGATGATGAAGAAGAATAACTTTTGGATAATGACGTCGGATATGAAGAAATTGTCAATCTTTGATTAATGGCAATTGATGATGAAGATGAGGTAACAAATTCTTCCCCCACTAATAATAATGATAATATTGTTAGTAGTAGTGAAGAATTGATTGAGGTAATTAATGAAATTCAGGAAGAATTGAAGAAATTTGATTATAGAAATATTGCTCTCAAGAAAGAAGTATCATCTCTCTCTAAAGAGATGGAAAGTCTAAAAGAAGAAAAACAAAAACTGTCTTCTATGCTTTATAACTCATCATAAGATTTCTTGAAAAATGAAAAATGATGATTTAAAAAAGAAAGTAATGGAGTTAAATAACACTATATCTAGACTTATTCTTGGGACAAAAAAAACTAGATGAAGTGCTATCTTTCCAAGGAATGAATAGAGAAAAATTTGGTTTGGGCTATTCTCCATTAGGTCAACAAAAATCAAAATAGACTTCTGTTGTGAAAGCAAAATGTGTGGATGAACCCTCCACTTCTAAGGCTTTAAGCAATGTTAAGAGTTTACCTTTAAAAAATGCTAGTAAGTCTAAGAATGCAAATTTCAATTCAAATGCCTATGTTAGAAATAGATATCCTAGAAATACTTATGCACATATGTATGCTCATCTTAGAAATGCATATGCTAGGAATGCATATCCTAGAAATAACTATCATGCATATCTTAGAGATAACATGTATATTCATAACTTCTATGTTAGAAATATGTATTCTAGAAATGCTCATCCAAGACACAATAAGCATACATATTCAAGACATCCTAGAAAATTCTATAACTATCATCCTAGGATCATGTATCATCAACATGTCTACAACTATAGAGCAAATTATAATGTTAAGAAAGTATGGGTCCCTAAAGGAGCCGTATTTTCTATGACTAACCCCAAAAGACCCAAGAAATTTTGGGTACCTAAGAGTGCACATGACTGATCATCAAAGTGTGCTAAAAGAGTTAACTCTAAGGGATGATGGACATGTCACCATTGATGAGTACCAAATATTGCATATTTTAGCCCCTTAATTTACATTTGTTAATTCTTTAATTGTGTCCTAATCTGATATTTTGTGTTAGTTCTATGATTTTTAATGTTTTATAGGATTGCAAAAGAAATTGGGGATTTAATGTGAAAAAAATGCAAAAGCTGAAATCTGTTGTTGCGATCGAGCACAAGAGACCTGCAATCAAGCGCAACAGCACTCAAGTATTTATTTATATGTTTAGCTTAGGAATTGGTTACTTTGAGTTATTTTTTCATTGTTTTATAGGTTTATAAGAACTTGAAAAGGAATTTCACTAAATTGCCAGAATTGCCCGTACAGATCAATCATTTTTGTGATTTAACTGTATTGATTCAGGACGAACCAGGAAATGATCCATATATATTTGGAAAGTTCCAGATGTCTGTTTTCTGGAGAATTTTACGACTCATAAATATGATTTTTCTAGAGAATGTTATGGCAGTTTTAGTAGACAAAGATCAGGCTGTGCGTGATTTCAGCGTGACAAAAGTGATTTTTGCGGATTAAACTGTAATGATTTAGGAAGAAACAGGAGATGAGCCATATATGCTTGGAATGATCTAGATGTCTATTTTCTGGAGAATTTTACGGCTCATAAATACGATTTTTCTAGAGAAAGTTATGGAAGTTTTAGTAGACAAAGGTCAGGCCGTGCATGAGTTCAGCGTGGGCAGAAGTTTTGAAGGGCATGTGAAGGCTTAAATTCCACATCCCACATCGGTTGGAAACACATTCTATATCTCACATCCCACATTGGTTGGAAACACATTGCACTCATGGAGTTTCCTTATAAAAGCCCCATTTCACTTCATCTTCAGGGTGTGCAATCTCGGAGGCTTTGCTACCAAGGGGTGCAATCTAGAGGATTTTGCTACCAATCGAGGGAAGCACCGCACAACAGCTGCGAGTAGAATTTCTCTCTCCATGTATTGTTAGTTTTAATTTATTTCTTTTAACTTTTAAAGTTTAATGTTTAACACTTTAATTGTGAAATTTATTTTCATAATCATGAGAGGCTAAAACATTCATCTAAGGTTGAAGATGAAGCCTCGCCATTGTTTAGCATTATATTTTCAAAAATGTTCGTACAATTTCAATATTTTTTAGTATTGATGTTCTATTTCAATTTAATTGCTTGAGTAATTTCTTATGATTGATTTTTTTGGTTTATAAAATTGCTTAAATTAGATATTCCATGTGTTTCATATGACGGATACAACGAATCATCCAAAGTAAATTGGATATCCATTGTGATTCTAAAGTAAATAGATACGCTGGATGATTTGGTTTAATTAGGGTATTCGTTGTGATTTGTATGTCGATGGATTCATGGAATTATTTGATAAATTACTTTTATATAGAGCATTAAGATATATGCTTTACTTTGGTGGGGTGGATTCAGAAACCTTAATGTCTTTATCATTTATTTTTAAATCAATTTAGTTTAGTTTATATTCTTTTCATGACACAGTTCAAAATTCGGAACTAGGTTAAAATAGGTTTAGTTTAGGTAAAAACCTATTTTCAAGATGCAAATCCCTATGGATTCGACCTCGCACTTGCACACACTATATTGCAAACGACTCGTGCGCTTGTGAGTAATTTAAAACTCACAACAACCTTTGAAGATAACACAAAGATAAAGATGATCGGGTATGGAAAAGTGGGTAAAGATTCTTCAACTATTAACAATGTTTTATATGTGTAAGGCCTTAAGCCAAATTTATAGAATTAGTTAATTATGTGACAAAGGCAACAAAGTCATATTTGAATCATCTCATTGTCTTGTAATAGAAATTAAGAGTAACAAGATTATGTTTGTTGGCTATAGACATGATAATATCTACTTAGTTATTTAAAATCTTTACCTTCGAAAAATGGAAAGTGTTTTCCCCTTTTTAGTGAAAACCCATGGCTATGCATAGAAAGTTTGGTCATGTGAACATGGATTTACTTAAAATTATTTCAAGAAAGTATTTAGTTACTGGTCTTCCCAAAATCAAGTTTGAAAAAGACAAAGTTTGTGATGCTTGTCAAATGGTAAAACAAACAGAAGTCTCTTTTAAATCCGAAAAGGTTATTTCAACTTCTTGACCACTAGAGCTTCTACATATGGACTTGTTTGGTCTAATAAGCACTATTAGTCTAGGTAGCCATCAATATGTTCTTTTTATTGTTGATGATTATTCAAGATATATCTTATATATTTTTATTGCTTATAAGGATGAAGCCTATAAAGGTTTTATGAATTTTTGCAAGAAGGTTCAAAATAAAAAAAAAAGAATTTCTATCTCAAGTATTAGAAGTGATCATGGAAAAAAATTCGAAAACAAAATTTATTCAAAACTTTGTGATGAAAATGGAATTGATCACAATTTTTCAGCCCTTAGAACTCCTCAACAAAATGGTGTTGTTGAGAGGAAAAATAGAGTTCTAGAAGAATTTGCAAAAATTATACTTTGTGAAAATAGTTTACCAAAATATTTTTGGGTGGAAGCTGTAAATACTTCTTGCTATGTTATAAATAGAGTATTAATTAGGCCTATGATTGACAAAACTCCATATGAACTATTGAAAGGTAGAAAGCCTAATATCTCTTATTTTCGTGCTTTTGGTTGCAAGTGCTTCATCCTAAATAACAATAAAACTAACCTAGCTAAATTTGACTGTAAGACCCTTGAAGGGATATTCTTAGGATATTCAACCTCTAGTAAAGCTTATAAAGTCTTTAATAAAAGAACTCTAGTGGTTGAAGAATTTATACATGTTGTCTTTGATGAATCTAACCTAATTGCTAGTAGAATAGTCTCTCTTGATGATGATGCAAATTTTATTCCAAGAGTGGATATTTATTCCCATTGTTGACCCTAGAGAAAGTCAACCTCAAACAAATCAAGTGATTGATGCTCTCAATCTTGATCAACCTTCCATAAGTCAATAAGGAAATAGAATTCCCAAATATTAGAGGTATGTGAATTATCATCCAATCGATAAAGTGATTGGTGATCCTTTACAAGGGGTAAGAACTCGATCTTCTATGAGAAATATTTGCAATTGTCAAGTAGAACCTAAAACCTTTATTGAAGCTGAAAAGGATGTTGATTGATAAATGCTATGCAAGAAGAGTTAAATCAATTTGAAAGAAATAAAGTGTGGACTTTAGTTCTTAGACCAAAGAATCATACTATCATAGGAACTAGATAAGTTTTTAGAAACAAAATTGATGTAAATGGAATTGTAACTAGGAACAAGGCTAGACTTGTTGCTAAGGGTTACAATCAATAAGAAGGAATAGACTTTGATGAGACCTATGATTCGTAGCTAGATTAGAAGTTATTCATATGTTGCTAGCTTTTACATGCTTTAAAAATTTTAAGCTATTTCAAATGGATGTGAAAAGTTCTTTTTTAGATGGCTTTATAGAAAAAGAGATATATGCTTAACAACCTATTGGTTTTGAAAATCTTAATCTTCCAAACCATGTTTATAAGTTTTTTAAAGCTCTTTATAGGTTGAAGCAAGCTCCAAGAGCATGGTATAAAAGATTAAACAAGTTTTTACTTGAAAATGATTTTACAAGAGGAAAAATAGATACAACTCTTTTTACAAAAACTAATAAGCATGATACACTTTTAGTACAAATTTATGTAGATGACATTATATTTGGTGCCTCTAATGAATCTATATGTCAAGAATTTGCCAAGTGTATGCAAGGTGAATTTGAGATGAGTATAATGGGAAAGCTTACCTACTTCTTTGGACTTCAAATCAAATAAACAAAGGGAGGCATCTTCATCCATCAATCTAAATACACAAAGGACTTGCTAAAGAGGTTTGGAATGGAGAACTCAAAGTCTCTTGGGACTCCCATGAGCACCTCTACAAAACTTGACTTGGATGAGGAAGGTACGTGTGTAGACATTAAAACTTATAGAAGCATGAGAAAAGCTTTACTATATCTAACTGCAAGTAGACCTGATAAAATGTTTAGTGTGTGTATGTGTGCTAGATTCAAAGCTAATCTTAGGGAATCTCATATTGTTGTTGTAAAAATAATTTTAAGATATTTGCAAGGAACTCCAAATCTAGGCTTAATATATTCTAGAAAATCAACTTTTGAGATTGTTGGTTACTCGAATGTTGATTTTGTGGGTTGTAAGTTAGATAGAAAAAGCACTAGTGGAACATGTCAATTTCTAGGTGCTATGTTAACTTCTTAGTTTTCAAAAGAAAAAAATTCAATCATACTATCAATTGCCGAAGTAGACTATGTAGCCGCCAGTAGTTGTTGTGCATAAGTTTTATAGATGAAATAGCAACTAGAAGATTATAACATGTGTTTTAAAAATATTCCAATTCATTGTGACAACACTAGTGCTATCAACTTATCAAAAAACCCAATTCAACATTTTAGAACCAAATATATTGGATAAGACATCACTTTATAAGAGATCATGCTTAGAAAAAGTGATATTAAACTAGAATTCATTCCCTTTGAAGATCAAATTGCTGACATTCTTACAAAACCTTTGAATTAAGATAGATTTTGTATAATTAAACTATTAATGGGATTGAAAATCTATGAATATGTATGTGTTTGATTGCATTTACATTCATCATTTGCATATGCGTCATTGAGTGAATGAAGATTAATCCTCAATTTAATATTTTTATCACTCCAAAATTACATAGAACAAATCAGACTTGCAATTCTTCAAACAAGAGTTCAGAATTTTCTTTGAAAATCCTGATCTAGTCAACTAAATAAAATCATTCAGTCGACTAAAACACATTTGTTTCTAAACCTGAACTTTTTGCCACTTTTTAAGTCAAATAGATGTTCATCCATTCGACTGAATAAACTTCTTCAGTAGACTGAATTGTAAGCCTTTTTGAATCCCAACTCTCTCATTTTTCCAATCGATTGAAAAGATCCATCCAGCCGATCGAAAACACGATTTTTTAGTTTTTAAACTCTTTTTCAGTTTTAAAACTATATTAAAACCCTTTCTAAGCTTTTTCTAAAACCCTCAAACACTTAAAACACTTCATAATTCAAAATCTCCACTGATATTTTCCACCAAAATCCCTTTTTATTGCCCGAAATCATTATTCATTCCTTAAAATCCCTTGATTATCTCTTAAATCTTCAAATTTTGAATTTCATCTTTGAAATCCTTAAAAACATAAAACAAAAACGTCTTCTCTCTCTCCTTCGAAAGTTTTGAAGAAACCACTGTTCCCACTTCATTATCTCCTTATACCAACATTTAAAGACTCAATCCCCACCTTTTTTTTACCCTCGATTCGAGTCTTAAAACCCTCTCAATTCTTAAAATTACGTTTCTTGGATATTGTCATTTCTCTATCCTCTATGGTTGACCGACCCAAATGATATAGGATGGTCTACTCTGGTCCAGATAATCTGACTTCTTGAAAGAGCAAGGCTTCTTCTAAAGAGAAAGGAAAATCAAAAGAATAAGAAGGGAGCAACCCTCTAAGGGACCACCTCAACACCTCTCATCTTCGATATGATTATGCTAAGGAGAGGTATGTCATTGCCATAAAGGCTAAATCCATTAGACCTGGTAGAGTCTTAGATTTTTTGACCCTTACCTTCAATAATTTCAATCTTAGACCTCTATTTGATAGGATAGGGTGGACTAATCTAGTCACTTTTCAAGAAAAATTCTATCCTAGGATAATACATTAGTTTTATGCCAATTTAAGACAGTTTTAGCCCTTCTCCACTAGGTTTTCAACTGTTGTCATAGGACACAAGATCATTATCACTCTCACTGTCCTTCATGAGGTCCTATAGTTACCCACTAAGGGGATGAGGTGGATAGGAGATGGGTGGCCCCGACCTTCCTCTAGACTCTAGGATCTTAAACCTAGTAGTCAATTGGACTCTAAACCCCAGATTAGGAAGTCAAAACTGCCCTTCCAAGTTAGACCTCTTCCTCATCTACTGTTTTACACTCTCTACCCACTCATCCTTAGTAATATGGTTATAGGGCACAATAATGATGTAGGTGTCCTTCCTTATGGCACGATTATCACCTTGCTTAAAAAGCACTTCGGAGTACCTCTTGTTGAGTTTGAGGCACAAAAACTTGACTCTAAGGGCATCATTGACATTTTCCCTCTCAAGAAGATAGGGTGCATGGTTAAAGATCAAATAGTTATCTTTAACTTTAACATTAAAATTGGAAATGAACTGCCTGAGGAAGCAGCACTAGCACTAGAGGCTCTTAGGAGGACTCCACCAAGGCTAGCTGGCATAGGGCATTCAGTCAGCTCTCAAGATGCGATCCTTGAAGCTTTGTCTAGCTTTCAAGTCTCCATGACTAGCATAAAGTAGACCACAAGTGCCAAACTTGATGATCTGAGGTTAGGACTTCATCTTGTCTACGATAATCTCTCGACCTTCTAAGCTGATTCTCAAAGTTCACTGAACAAGCTTTCAGAGTAGAATCTTCTGACTCAAGACCTAATTTAGAACAAACTTTGACCATCCAACTTCCCTCTTCCACCTCCTCTAGATGATTGGCATTATTAATTATCTCTTATTTATTTCTGAACTTGAGAAACTTTGCAAGTTACATTTCCTTTCTCATGTATTTTATTGTTTTCAGACTTATTCTCATTCTTGGTTGACATGTTAAATGTTTATTGTGCTTAAAATTTTGCTAAGTTCATGGAAAATTTAGTCATTTATCTATTTATAGATGTGATTGGCTAAACAGCTCTTCTTTTGCAAATTGTTTGGTTGCTGTCGCTTTTAATTCATTTATCAATTTTCTGAATCTTTCCGGAAGGTTTTTCTGTATCTGTTTTGGGCTAATCTTTTACACGCAAGTTCATTTAGTATATTCTTTCTATCCATTGGGATAAAAATTCTTATTTTACTATCTTTAGCAATCTCTAGTGCTTACTGGCACTTTCTCGGCATTTCGTCTCATTCTTGAGCTTTCTTCTCTCTTTCTCTTCATTTGTTGTTTGTATTTACTTCTAAGCTTCATTACTCTTCCCTTTTGTGCTATTGACAAAAAGGGAGAAAATTTATATACTCCATACTTACTGTTTTTTATGTATGTATAGTCTTAAAAGGAGCATTGCTCTGAACCTATTAGAATGGCTTCAAATAGCATTTATACTTTGATATATGCTTGGTTGGATGCTTTTAAAAACTTGAAGGTGGGTTTTATCCTAAAAGAAGAGGAAACTCTATCCATCTTTCTACAAAAACTCAACGCTTAGTTTTCTAAAAATTGTTTTTCTATCTATAGTTTTGTTATCATAAAAAATGGAGAGATTGTTGGCCCTTATTAGATTTTAATAATGACACAACACAAGGTCTTATATGTGCTAAAGATCTTAGCTAAGTGTTCAAGTTGCAAATAGACTACAAGACGCAAAACAAGCATATGTGACTAAGATTGTTAATATGTGAGATACAAGATCAAGATCAAGACCTAGAATAGGTTTTAAGGTAGGTAAGACTTGTAAATCTCTACCTATAATTACTCAACTTTTTAATATGGTTCATTTTGTTTTATCAATAATCTTTTATGATTGGAAAAATATTTTGAAAATAGAAAATTTTGTTCCAAGACATCCAGTCGACTGAATGATGTGGCCGATTCAATAAGATTCGATCAACTAAATGAAGTCATTTAGTTGACTAAATGAAAAATAAAATGTTTCCTTTATTTAGCTAGTCGACTGAATAAACTATACAGTCGACTGAATGTTCGAAAATAACGATAATATTTCAGTTCAGAAAGTCTATTCAGTGCATTTAATGTACCGAACTTCTCCCAAAAGGGATTTTTTAAAGAGTAATGACTAGTAGGATTTTTATCTATAAAAACCCATCATAAATGAGAGATAATACACATACAAGAGCATTAAATCTTCATCTTCTCATTTGCTATTATTCAAAGCTTTCAAAATCCTTTATGAGTCATTCTTAAAAGCTTTATACTTCTAAAAGAGATATATTCATCATTGTAAGAGCATTAAATTCAAGTCTCTCTTGTCTTCCTTTAACAATCAATTCAAATCATTGTAAAGATAAAAAGTTAGTGTGACTCTTAAATTGTTTAGGCATTAAACATTTCCTTGTAACTTCCTTGTGGAAAAGATTATTGTAAGGTTTAAGCAACACCCGTAAAGTTGCTTAACTATCATTAGTGGATTTCTTCAAAGACGTTCCTTGAAGAGAGTTGACGTAGGGTCGGAGTGATTCTGCTATTGTCAAACCACTATAAACAAAGTTTGTATATTCTCTTCTTTTACTCCTTTAATTTCAAGCAATTTATTTGTTGTTCTCTTTAATTGATTAAATTGTTAAAATCTTGTTTGTTAATACCTCGATCTACACTTTGTAGCGATAATATTTTTTAAGAACCAATTACTGAAGTGGGTGCCTCGAAATCCCTCTTTGGGCAAATAGAGGAAGCCGCTTGTAGGCCTACTGAGAGTTTAAAGAGGTTGTGCATTACCGAGACTAGGGGTAGTGGAGTGAAGAACACCCTTAAGACCAAACAATCATTCTAGAGATGAGGGTTTTTGGCGCTCAATGATGAACAAATATTTGTCCTAGTATTTTGTATGTTTTTCAAGTATTTATTTATATGTTTAGCTTAGGAATTTGTTACTTTGAGTTATTTTTCGTTGTTTTACAGGTTCACAAGCACTTAGAAAGGAGTTTCATAAAATTGCCAGAATCGCCCATACAGATTAGTCATTTTTCTAGATTAAATTGTATTGATTTAGGAAGAACAAGGAGATGAGCCATATATTCTTGGAAAGATCTGGACGTCTATTTTCTGGAGAATTTTACGGCTCATAAATATGATTTTTCTAGAGAAAGTTATGGCAGTTTAAGTAGACAAAGGTCAGGCTGTGCGTGATTTTAGCGTGGCAGAAGTAATATTTATGGATTAAGCTGTATTGATTCAGGAAGAATCAAGAGATGAGCTATATATACTTGGAAAGATCCGGATGTCTATTTTCTGGAGAATTTTACGGCTCATAAATATAATATTTCTAGAGAAAGTTATGGCAGTTTTAGTAGACAAAGGTCAGGCTGTGCATGATTTCAGCGTGACAGAAGTGAAGGAGCTATTAAATTCTGATTTTTTTGGGATTTGCACAGGCTAGATAGTAGAAACCTGGCCTGGACAACAGTAGAACTGGGCCTGGATAGCAGCAGAAGCACACGACCTGAATAGAAACCTTAGGGTGACTTTTATGTTTAGAAAGCGGTCTCCATACAGCTATATATAGAAATTTGAGACTCAGAGAACCAGGCAGACGACGGTAGTTCTTGGAGAGATATTATCAAGAGGAGTTTTGGGAGGTTGAAGGAGGAGACGGTTTCTTTCATCAAGACGGTTTATCAAGAGTTTGAAAACGACGATCAATCACTTCAAGACTTTGAGGATTCATCTTGTAATTCGAGAAGAAATTCTATCTTTGCCCTTTTGTCCTTCAATATGCTTATAACCCTAGTATTTGAATTATGTGAGCGGGATTTAAAAATGAGCGGCTAAACGCATTGTTGGGAATTTAGCTTAGCTGCCTTGATTGTTTTGGATATTTTGGTGGATTTAGTTTTATGAAATTTTTCAGATTATTTCTTATTCAGTATCCTTCATACCTTTGATTATTGCTAGTGGATTGGCCATCTATTATTGATAGTCAAGGTTAATATTTGAGATTAGGTTGAGGACAAATCATCTAGACCTAATTAAGCTTTATTGAACAGGAATTTAAATCATGATTCAAATCAAATTGTGATTTAGGTGGTTATGTTTTCCTTATACTTAATTGAACTAATTAATTGATGAACACGATCCATGTGATTTAATTAATTAGTTATAAATTGAGAATAAATACGATCAATGACATTCTCTAGTCTTAGCAGAAATACCAATAATCTTGGATGTTAACTAATTCTTTATATTCACCAAATGTTCCAATTCATGATTGGATAGCAAGCTAAACTCCCAATTGTTCTCATTGATTATACTTATCTCTTCATAATTCATTTTGTTTAATTTACTTAATTATTTTTATTTCAATTTTCTCTTCACCAATCTTTTAATTAGAGTGTTTAGGATTTAATTTCAGAGTTTCTTTTAGTAATTTTAAGAAAGTAATTTAGGATTTAAACCACTGCAATTCCTCGAGAGATCGACCTTGAGAGTAAACTCAACGCAATATTATTTGTGATTCGTGCACTTGCGAGCATTTAAAATTTGCACATCAAGTTTTTGGCACCGTTGCCGAGGAATTGGTGTTTAATTCTTTAGTTATTTTCTTTCATTTCTTTCTTTTAGCCGTAATTTTTATTTCTTTTATTTTGTCAAATTTTCTTTATTTGCTTCTTGATTTTCTTGATTTAAATTGATATTAATTTGTTTATTTGATTTTCACTCTCTTGATTCCTGGTAGCTTAATTTTTCTTTTGTTTTCTTTAAGTACATGCACGGTAGAAGATCCTAAAGGAGAAATCTAGTGCTAGCAATAGACAACATCCATAGGCTAAGGGAGACGTTACAGCCTACGGAAGAAGAAGAAAAGATTGAGGGAATAGAAAAAGAGGAGCCTGAAAGAATGGAAGGAGTTGAAAAACAAATTATGATGAAGGAGTATGCAAGGCCGATCATCGGCACTTCCATATCTTGCATCCAATTCGGGGAAGCTGCACAGAATTATGAGATAAAGGATATCCACTTCAGCATGCTCCTTTCATTCTACGGAATTCCAAATGAAGACCCATTAACCTTCATAAGGGATTTTTATGCAACAGTGTAGACTTTTCCTCTATAGGGACTGAATGAGGATCAACTAAGGATCAGATGCTTCCCCTACACATTAAAAGATAGAGCAAAAGTGTGGTTGATGACTCTTCCACCCGGTTCTTTAACTGCATGGGAAGCGGTCTACAATCGGTTCATGAACAAATTTAACTCCCATCAGAAGACCACTGAGTTGAGAATTAAGATTGCCACGTTCTCACAAATGGAGGGAGAACCCTTCCATGAAGCACGGGACAGGTTCAAGATGCTTCTAATCCAGTGTCCCCATCATCATTACCCATTGCAGCTACAAAATCAATTCTTCTTTGATGGATTGACGCAACAGTGTCAATATACGGTTGATAACGCTGTCGGTGGAGACATGGGAGAAAAGACTGCTGAGGAGACATGCGAGCTAAATGAGATGTTGGGTGCTAATTCCCAACAAAAGAGTGTAAGAGGAAGGAGAATTAGGGTTAATGAATTGAGCTCCAACAACTATATGGCAATACAACTTGCAGAGTTGACCAAATAAGTAAACTTCTCACTACCACAAACATACCCAACAATGAGGTATGTGGAGTTTGTGGGATTTTTGGTCACGATGCTAACACTTGTTCTTTGTCTTATGAATCTTATGCAGGAAATGAACAAGAACAAGTTAATGCAATTGAGTCTTACCAACCTCAGCCAAGGAATGATCCATATTCTAACACCTACAACCCTAGGTGGAGAAATCGTCCCAATTTCTCTTGGAAGACTAACAACGCTCCGGTATACGCTCAAAGTTTAAGACTGGTCAATATCAAAACCAAGTTGCACCACCCAATCAGCCTAGAAATCCAACTTTGGAGGAGATCTTGAGTGCTTTTATTCAAGTTAGCAAAGAGAACCATGAGAGACATAGCCAAAGGTTGGATTCCTTAGAAGCATCAATGAAGAGGGTGGAAGTACAAGTTGGGCAACTTGCGGAACAATTGAAAGTACATCAAAAATGGAAGTTGCCTAGCCAACCTGAGCAAGCATAGGCTATCACAGTGCTGTGAAATGGTAAAATTATTAACAACAATTATGATGATAAAATTTCTTATGACTTGCCACGTGATGCAGGAAAATCAATTGAGAAGCAAAAGGAGCACGACGCTCCTAAAGGAAATCCAGCTGAAGATCCATAATCTTCTCAAGCATCTGAGGAGAGGAAGGATAAGGAGCCATCTTCCTTCACGACACTGCACAAGACGACTGAGCCTTACATTTCTCCTATTCCATATCTAAGCCATATGAAGGATGTTAAACATGATAAGTAATTTTTTGATATTTTTGACATGCTTTCTAAAGTGAATATTAATTTACCTCTTTTGGATGTTATCAGGAATGTGCCATCATATGCGAAATTCTTTAAGGAACTTAACATCAAAAAGAGGAAATATGAGAAGAACGAGAGAGTGATGGTGTCAGAAGTTGCTAGTGTGGTGCTCTAACAAAGCTAGCCACCTAAGCTGAAAGATCCCAGAAGTTTCATCATCAACATCACAATGGGAAACAAGAAGGTCACTGATAAGTGCTTAAATATTCATATTTAAGCCCCCTTATTTACATTTGTTAGGTCCTTAATTACGTTAATTTGGTCTCTTTTACTCCATTTGTGTGTTTTACATGTTTTTATAGGGTTTTGGAGAAAAAGAAGCAGTTTGGCACTTAAAGGAAGAAATCTGGAATCCTTGGAGCATTCTCTGGACAAATTGCGATCGATCGCGCCATGTAATGCGATCGAGTGCACATTTCGATTGTGCGCACACATGAAGGATCGAGCGCACACTGCGATCGAGCGCAAGACAACTGCGATCGAGCGCACATGTACGGGCGTGAACAGTAAACTGCAGAACCCTATTTTGGAAATAAAAGAATTTTCATTTTAGGAAGGTTTAGGAACACATGGGTCTCTTAGGACTTCTCAAAGACCTATAAATACACTTGTAACTCACACACATAACACACCTCAGATAGAAAACACTTCTCTCTTTTCTTTTACTTGGAGTTGAGAGCTTGGGAGAGAATTGACGCCTCTTCTCTCGGGTTTATTCTTCTCCCTTAATGTTTAGTTTATTTATAATGTTTACTTCAGATAGTATGTGTAACTAACTTTCTTATAGGGCTCGATTGAAGCCCTAGTTATGCATTCCCATATTTATATTCATTGATAAAATCTTTGCCAATAGCTTTTATTATGTTGCTTAACTTGATTAATGCCTATGCTTATTTAAGTTCCTCATATGTATGTGTATGGCCATCGTATGCATGTGGTATGGACCTGTTAGTTAGATCAATTTGGATGACTGAGTCCTAGGTCTGACATAAGTAACAAGGGATATCTTATCCAGATACCTGGGTTAATCAACATGGAAAACCGGGAGTAGATACCATGCCCTAGGTCTTATGTGGTTGTCGATTTCCATAGTACTTATGCTTTCTTAAGGAACAACTCAAGCAGATACCATGCTGAATCCCTTAAGGAAGAAAAGAGTTAGAGTAGATACCATGCCTAACTCGTTGCTTAGGGAAATTAATAGCTTAAGGAGTAGATACCATGCCCTTAGGTTGACAACCAGTAAGTATACATAATAAGGCTAGTGCACTGATACCTTATACAAATTGGGAAAGTATGACTAGTGGTGGATATCAAAGCCCTATGTCTTTATTATTATCAAATCACACACAATAGTTATTTTATTTCTTTTTACTTAAAGAAACTAATTCTAAAAACCAAACTTTACCAATCCCTGTGGAGATGACCTTGCTTTCGCACACTATACTACACTGTTGACCTTGTACACTTGCAAGTAAAACTGAGTGCGATTATCTGCTTAATTATTTTGGTATATAATCGCTCAACAGTCACCAAAGCAATGCTAGACTTAAGAGAAAGTATAAATCTCATGCCACATTCGATATACTTGCAACTAGGTTTGGGGAAGCTTAAGTCAATAACTATGTCCCTTCAACTCACTGATAGGTCAGTTAAATATCCTCAGGGAATAGTTGAGGATATATTGGTGCAGGTAGACAAAGTGATTGTGCATGTGGATTTCATGGTATTGGAGATGGAAGGAACCCTATCTAAGGATAAGGAGCACACAATTCTTCTTGGTAGACCATTTATGGCCACACCCAAGACTATTATTGATGTCCATAATGGGAGGTTAACGACGACAATCGTGGGAGAAACTGTACAATTTAAAGTGTTTGATTCTCTAACCATTCCTTCTTCTATTTCTACTAACGATGAGTGTTCTTTTATTGATTATGTGGACTCACTTGTTTATGACACTTATTTACAGACAAAAATAGAGGACAAGCTTGAAGTTGCTCTTACAACTGAGAGAGTAGAAGAAACACTAGAAGAGGAGAGCAAAAGGTATCATAAGATGTTAGATAGTGCCATACCAGTGTCACCCCAAGAAGAGTCTAGCAAACTTTTAGAATTGCCAAGTTCCCTACCTAGGGAAGATACTACTCCACCTAAGCTTGAACTTAAAGAGTTACCTAAGCACCTTAAGTACATATTTCTGAGAGAGGGAGACACATATATTGTGATTATTTCATCTACTTTGACCCAAACCCAAGAGGAAAGAGTTGTGAAGGAGCTTAGTAGATTTAGGAGAGCCATAGGATGGAGTATAAATAACATCAGGGGTATTAGTCCTGCTACATGTATGCATAAGATCATTTTAGAGGATGGTGCCAAACATGTGAGAGAATCTCAAAGGAGACTAAACCCTAACCTACAAGAGGTAATGAAGAAATAAATTTTAAAACTCCTAGATGCAAGAGTTATCTACCCTATTTCAGATAGTAGATGGCTTAGTCCAGTTCATGTTGTGCCTAAGAAGTCTGGGATTAAAGTGGTGAGAAACAAGAAGAATGAGCTAGTGCCCACTAGGATGAATACAGGATGGGGAATGTGCATTGATTACAGGAAACTGAACTCAACTATTAGAAAGGATCATTTTCCACTTCCTTTTATTGATCAGATGTTGGAAAAACTAGTAGGGCATGACTTTTATTGTTTTCTTGATGGTCTTTCAGGTTATTATCAAGTGTCGATTACGTTGGAGGATCAAGAGAAGACAATATTCACCTGCCCATTTAGGATATTTACCTTTAGGAGGATGCTGTTTGGCCTATGCAATGCTCCAGCCACATTCCAAAGATGCATTATATCAATCTTCTCGGATATGGTGGAGAAATTCATTAAGGTATTTATGGATGATTTTTCAGTTTTTGGAACCTCATTTGATAACTGTTTGCATAATTTGACTTTGGTACTTGAAAGATGCATTGAGTGTAATTTAACACTCAGTTGGGAGAAGAGTCATTTTATGGTATAGCAGGGCATTGTATTAGGACATGTGATTTCTAGTAAAGGTATTGAAGTAGGTAAGGTTAAAATTGACTTGATTGCTAAATTTCCACCCCCGACTTCGGTTAAGGGGATTATGAGTTTCTTAGGACAAGTAGGTTTCTATAGGAGATTTATCAAAGATTTTTCTAAGACAAGTCACCCATTATGTAATTTGTTGTCTAAAGATGTTCCTTTTACTTTTGATGATGATTATCTTATCGCCTTTAATGTTTTGAAAGAAAAGTTGACATCGGCGCCTATTATCATGGCACCTAACTAGTCAGTTCCTTTTGAGATTATGTGTGATGCATCTGATTATGCTATAGAGGTTGTTTTGGGGCATGATATATTTAAGCCCCCTTATTTACATTTGTTAGGTCCTTAATTACGTTAATTTGGTCTCTTTTACTCCATTTGTGTGTTTTACATGTTTTTATAGGGTTTTGGAGAAAAAGAAGCAATTTTGGCACTTAAAGGATCAAATCTGGAATCCCTGGAGCATTCTCTAGACAAATTACGATCGATCGCGCTATGCAATGCGATCGAGCGCACATTGCGATCGTGCACACACATGAAGGATCGAGTGCACACTGCGATCGAGTGTAAGACATATGCGATCGAGCGCACATGTACGGGTGTGAACAGTAAACTGTAGAACCCTATTTTGGAAATAAGAGAATTTTCGTTTTAGGAAGGTTTAGGAACTCATGGGTCTCTTAGGACTTCTCAAAGACCTATAAATACACTTGTAACTCACACACATAGGACACACCGGAGATAGAAAACATTTTTCTCTTTTCTTTTACTTGGAGTTGAGAGCTTGGGAGAGAATTGATACCTCTTCTCTCAGGTTTATCCTTCTCCTTTAATGTTTAGTTTATTTATAATGTTTACTTCAGATAGTATGTGTAACTAACTTTCTTATAAGGCTCGATTGAAGCCCTAGTTATGCATTCCCATATTTATATTCATTGATAAAATCTTTGCCAATAGCTTTTATTATGTTACTTAACTTGATTAATGCCTGTGCTTATTTAAATTCCTCATATGTACGTGTAAGGCCAACGTATGCATGTGGTATGGATAGGTTAGTTAGATCAATTTGGATGACCGAGTCCTGGGTCTAATATTAGTAACAAGGGATATCTTATCCGGATACCCGGGTTAATCAACATGGAAAATCGGGAGTAGATACCATGCCCTAGGTCTCATGTGGTTGTCGATTTCCATAGTACTTATATTTTCTTAAGGAACAACTCAAGCAGATACCATGCTGAATCCCTTAAGGAAGAAAAGAGTTAGAGTAGATACCATGCCTAACTCGTTGCTTAAGGAAATCAATAGCTTAAGGAGTAGATACCATGCCCTTAGGTTGGCAACTAGTAAGTATACATAATAAGGCTAGTGCACTGATACCTTATACAAATTGGGAAAGTATGACTAGTGGTGGATATCAAAGCCCTATGTCTTTATTATTATCAAATCACCTTCCAACAGTTATTTATCTCTTTTTACTTTAGAGAAACTGATTCTAAAAGCAACTTTACCAATCCCTGTGAAAATGACCTTGCTTTTGCACACTAGACTATATTGATGACCTTGTGCACTTGCAAGTATAACTAGTACGATTATCTGCTTAGATATTTTCATCCAACAAGTTTTTGGCGCCGTTGCCGGGAATTGCGCTAAAGTTCTTTTTAGAATTTCTTTCATTATTATTACGCTAGTATTGTTTACTATCTTTATTTTTCATCAAACCAAATTAAATTGTTTTCTGTTTCAGGTACATCAAACCCTAACTCACACTTTCTGTGGTACCTGCGATTGATCACAACCTCCTGTGCGATCGAGCGCATTTAGGGCAGAAAGTATCCGAGCAGCAGAGTTGAACTGCTGCACTGAAGCTGTTTCTTCCGATTTATGCACGGACTGCGATCCCGACATCCAACATTCTTTCCCCTTGATCCCAAGCTTGATCGGACTATTAGACAAAAGCTAAGGAAAAACTTCGAGGAGAATGAAGAAGAAGTTGAGAACGAAACACAAATGGCGGAACAGCTCGAGAATCAGCAACCACCTGCACGAGTACCGATGAAGCACTCCTTCATCCCTCGGAACATTGATCAACCATCATGCATTGCATATCAACCTGAGGCGGTGGGAAATTATTACATATCTCCGCAAATCTTGAATGCTTTGACTCATTTTAGAGGCACTCCTAACGAAGATCCACACTTGCACCTCCGAGAATTTTTCGATCTTTGCAAGTTCCAGCATATACAAAGACTAGACCAAGAAGGAATAAGGTTAATTCTGTTCCCTTTTTCCTTGAAAGATAATGCTAAACTTTGGTATAATTCTTTGCCTGCAGTTTCCATCCACACTTGGGAGGAGTTGGCAAGCAAGTTCCTGGAAAAGTTTTTCTTAGCCCAAAAGACGAGACAAATGAGGAAGGAGATCCAGTCCGTCCAACAAAAGGATGGGGACCTCTTCTTCAAAGCATGGGGACACTTCAACGACTTGTTACTCAAATGCCCACACCATAACTTGCCTCAAGATGAACCGGTACAGGCTTTTTATGAAGGTTTAAATGATACTAACAAATGTATTGTTGATTCAGGTTATGGAGGAGTCCTGATGGAGAAAAGCAGTGAAGAAGCAATGGAGCTCTTCGAAACCCTCAGCGAGCACACCCAACAATTCTCCTCTCGAGGTAGACATGTGACCAAGGGTAAAGGTATGTATGAGGTAAATATAAATGGAGGATCTTCCCCTCAAATGGCAGCAATGGAGAGGAAATTAGATATGATTGTAAAAGCCATGACTACTCAAAATGCCTCATCCAGCCTACCATCCACCCCACTCCAGGTATGTGCAATTTGTTCTCAATACGACAATAATACTGATACGTGTCCTTTGTACTCATCTGCAGATACAGAACAAGCAAATTATGTGGGACCAAATAACTATCCGCCGAAGAACAACCCGTATGCAAACATGTACAACCCCGGATGGCGAAATCACCCGAACTTCTCATGGAGCAATAATCAAAACAATCAAGGACAACAATGAAACCCCCAGCCTACTGCTCATGCTATTCCCGAACCAAAGAAGAACGACCTCGAAAGTCTAGTAAGACAACTTGTGACGTCACAAGAACAGTTCATGACTCAGCAAAAACAAACTAATGCGGCACATGCGCAAGCAATTCAAAGACTAGAGGTACAAATGGGACAACTAGCTAAGGAGCTCAGTGACAGAAAGCAAGGAGAGCTCCTAGCTCAAACATTACCCAACCCTGGGGGGCATCAACAACTAAATGCTATGACAACCTTGAGAAATGGCAAAGTAATAGGGTCCAATGAATCTGTAACAGCATCCAAAGAGACACCATCAGCATCAAGGGTAAGTGAAGTAGATAAGTGGAATGCACCACCCTTCCTGCAAAGGTTAGTAAAACAAAAGAAAGACAATAAACTAATTGATATTTTTGAAACCTTGCGGAAAGTTGAAATTAACATTCCTCTGTTAGATGCAATCAAACAAATACCTGCATATGCTAAGTTTTTAAAAGATTATTGCACTAACAAAAGGAATTTCCAAGAGCATGAGACAGTAGCCTTAACCGAAGAGGTAATTGCTATACTTTTTAAGAAAATTACCACCTAACCTAAAAGATCCCAGTAGTTTTACTATTCCTTGCAGGTTAGGTGACCAATTGTTCGAGCATGCACTATTGGATCTAGGAGCAAGTGTCAACCTGCTGCCATACAGTGTATATGAGACACTAGGTTTGGGGGAGCTTCAACCGACCTCCGTCACTTTACAATTAGCCGACCGAAGCATCAAACGAATGAGAGGTATCCTTGAGGATGTGTTCGTAAGAGTAGGTAAATTCATTATACCTGCTGATTTTGTAGTATTAGATATGGAAGAATGTACTTTACCATCACCTCTCCCCATTATCCTAGGACGCCCCTTTATGATAACTGCTGATACTAACATTAGTGTAAAAAGGGGAGTAGTCACTATGAAAGTAAATAATGAGGAGATAGAATTTAAAGTATTTAATACATCAAAATTAGTCAATGGGGATAATGAATATTCTAATGTGAGCTTCATTCAAGATATTGTTGAGGAAGTTTCTCAGGTCCATCACACTGATCAATCAGAGACCATCTCCAACCATAAGGACACAAGAATGGACATTAGACCGGAGGAGGACAATGTGATTAAAGACGTCAATAAAGCTATGCACCTTTTCAAAAACACACCAAAGCTTTCAAATAAGTATGTTACTCAAATTGAACCTCATGCACTTTCTGATGCTACCTTTCCTTATCTTATTGACCAAGCATCAAAATGGGAGATAAAGCAACCATCAAAAGCAATTGAACCACCTGATGTGGGTTCTAAGTGCCCCCCTCCAAACAACTAGCATGGTGACACGAGAGTGCTTAAGTAAGTGCAAATTTAATTACTCATACAGCTCAAGCACCTCTGGTGAGATTAGTGGTACTGAGGCCACTAACAAATGGTAAGGTTGTATTGTTTCAATAATTTATCATTTTTTTCAGCTAGAGTAAGTTTTTATTTGTGCCCATGTGCCCTGCTTGTGATCGATCGCATCCCCTAATGCGATTGAGCGCAGGTGCGCGATCGAGCGTGTCCTTCAAACGTGTTCGAGCGCACAGATGCGATCGAGCGCACCCCGCGTGCGATCGAGCGCACTCGTGGCAGACAGTGGTTTAGCTATAAGTCTGAAAATTCACTCACACTCACATTCACACTCACTCACTCCCTCGTCACTAATCATTCGCACACTCGCCCTCAGAAACTCTCGTTTCCACTCGCACCACTCCCTTTCACTATTACCACACAGCATCATTCATCACCTTTTCCATCTCCACCATCCTCTGTCACCATCCATTGCCTCCATCATCGTCAACCACCATTAACTCCAGTCCCATCCCCATTAATCCACAAGGTACTCTACACACATACATGAATTTTAATAATAGAAATTGTGCAATGCATTCTACATATATGTTATTTTGTGTATGATTGTGTGATTGTTCGTTTGCAGGGGGCTAGGAACGAGTTCCACACTTGCAAACCATAGCTTGTTTTTTTGGTGCACACAAGCTGTTCGACGAAAAGCCTGACCATCTGCGATTGAGTGCATAGTCCAGTGTGCAATCGAGCGCACATCATTGAGATCGATCACAAATCAGGCAGAACTTCGAACACAGCATGTCAAAACCATCAGTTTCCACCTCCGGTGCATCCAGCAGCCATGTTTCGTCATCTCGGCCCAACATCGTGTAGCGCGAGCTTTTATTTGAGACCTCATTCGCCATCGATTATGTATTCTGGCACATGGACGCCACTCAATGGGCCGTCCAAGAATTTCACATCGAGGGTTGAAGAGGCTATTTAAGCCAGTGTGCTCCACTGCCTACTCCCAGCTTGTAGTCCAGTTTTATAAGCATCTATCTTTCGACTGCAGCAGACCGGGAGTCCTCACCTCTTCAGTCCGGGGCACGCCCCTCTAGGTGACTAGTACCGATATCACCACTGCTCTTCATTGCACCGACGAGTCCCCTCCTGAGGACACTGATATCGAGGAGCAGCCAGAGTCCTTTGCCCTTGCCGAGATCATCACAGACATGTGCGCTGGCCAATATGCCGACAGGCATATCAATGCGGCCAGCCGATCCAAGCTGCCTCATCGACTATGGCTTATTGATAAGATCATATAGCGTAACGTGTGTCCATTGGGGCACAAGACACAGCAACGAGACCAGTTTCTCTATACTATATATGCCCTCCATAGAGGCCACTGGTACTCCATCCCGGCTATCATATGGAGCTAGCTGCACAAGTTTTGGGATCACGTACATGGCCGTCAGACCACCACGGCCAATACTTGGGGCCTCCCTTTCCCGTTCCTACTCAACTCCATCCTCAAGAAGAAAGGGATTAAGGGGACCCACAGTGACAGGCCAGTGCGAGAGTATCTCTTCTTCGGGAAGGCTCAGTGGACACACAGCATCTCGCATATACCACGAGGACCCCCAGTACCTGCTCTAGCAGCTGAGCGAGTTGAGGAGGATCGCATGGAGACTGAGACCCCGGTCATTAGCCCAGTACGTGAGGAGGACCATTCGGACATGGGACCCTCCGAGTCCCAGCACTTTCTAGCTGAGCTATCCTCTTTCCGAGGTGAGGTCTTTGCTGCTACCACACTCGTGCATCAGCGCATGGATAGTTTAGAGGCACGGTTAGCACGCCAGGAGGCTATGCTGCAGGCCATTCTTGATCGCCTACCTCCAACACCCGGTACCTCTTCGACTGCACCACCTGATGATCAGCAGTGAGAGGATACCATGTCTGGCTGAAGACGTTAAACTTAGCGCTCATGGGAGGCACCCCAATGCATATCCTTTTTATAGTTTATGTTATTATTCGTATTTTATACTTTTATATTATTGTCTATTACTTGTTTTCCATTTTATCTTTGTTTTTCTTTCTTTTTTAAGGACAGTGTCAGTGCATCCAGTTGAAGTTTGGGGGCGTGCTCCAAGCCATGCCAGCCATATAGCTCTCCATCTCCCAAGTCAGATCCTTCCATGCTACTCACACATTGGGGACAATGTGCAATTTAAGTTTGGGGGTATGGGGACACATTCACACACTCACTTGTCCCACAGTTTTTTTGTTTTGTTGCTATTTTCGTAGATAAATGTATGTTCATTTTGTCCAATAAACTTTTTTTTGAGATCTAAACAAAACTTTATGATTCGACTTCATCAGCAAGCTTAACACTTTGAACATATAGGCCAATAATCAAGTTTTGAACCTAGATCACTGCCCTTTAGGCATTTAAGAATTCACAAGTTTAACTTAAATTATCACGAGCACATTAGCACATAATTGTGTGGGGTATGACATGTTATTTGGATTTGTATGTTTTTTTTTGCTTGACTATGAACTAGATGACCTATTAGATTGAAATTTTGGCATATAAAAATAGAAAAGATTGATTCATGCTCAAAAAGAAAAAAAAAATGCCCCTAATGATCAATAAAAACAAATCTTTCGCTGAGTAACTGGCCCTCTTGCCTCAGTAAGCATTGAGTGTCACGTCAAAAGGTGGAAAATTTTAAATGATCATTAAAAGGAACTTTCCGCTGAGTAACTGGCTCTCTTGCCTCAGTAAGCATTGAGTGTCACGTCAAAAGGTGGAAAATTCTAAATGGTAGCATTAAAACTAGTTAAGTTTCGTAGCCTTGTTGACTCGAGCTAGTAAGTCCTTAGGGGTGTCTTTACACCTAATGCCCTAAAACCATCTGGTTTGGGAGTCATTGGTTAAACACTCGTTACACAAGTCAACAAGAAAGCTTAAGGGAACTAACTTGGCAAAAATCTCACAAATAAAATTCTATGCCATATTTGTTGACTCTAATAGGAAGTTTGGTGAATCTTGAGTCATCGAAACAATACACGTTTGAATTTCTTGGAAACCCAATCTTTTGTGTGCTAGTCACCACACACTAAAGTCAAACTTGTGATGTCTTAAACTACCTCATGAAAATGATTTACGTTCAAAACTCTTATACATTGCAAAAATATGTTTACACTTGTTAAGCTTGCTCATGAATGCGCATCATAGTTTTGTAAAAAAATCTAAACTTTTGATTGACACCATGAACATTGGATCTATCTATGTTTTTCGTTTTAGTTTTTAAATTTAGTATTGCTAAGGGACTAGCAATATGTAAGTTTAGGGGTGTGATAAATGCTTAAATATTCATATTTAAACCCCCTTATTTACATTTGTTAGGTCCTTAATTACGTTAATTTGGTCTCTTTTACTCTATTTGTGTGTTTTACATGTTTTTATAGGGTTTTGGAGAAAAAGAAGCAGTTTTGGCACTTAAAGGAAGAAATCTGGAATCCCTGGAGCATTCTCTGGATAAATTGCGATCGATCGCGCCATGCAATGCGATCGAGCGCACATTGCGATCGTGTGCACACATGAAGGATCGAGCTCACACTGCGATCGAGCCTAAGACATATGCGATCGAGCGCACATGTACGGGTGTGAATAGTAAACTACAGAACCCTATTTTGGAAATAAGAGAATTTTTGTTTTAGGAAGGTTTAGGAACTCATGGGTCTCTTAGGACTTCTCAAAGACCTTTAAATACACTTGTAACTCACACACATAGGACACACCGGAGATAGAAAACACTTTTCTCTTTTCTTTTACTTGGAGTTGAGAGCTTGGGAGAGAATTGATGCCTCTTCTCTTAGGTTTATCCTTCTCCTTTAATGTTTAGTTTATTTATAATGTTTACTTCAGATAGTATGTGTAACTAACTTTCTTATAGGGCTCGATTGAAGCCCTAGTTATGCATTCCCATATTTATATTCATTGATAAAATCTTTGCCAATAGCTTTTATTATGTTACTTAACTTGATTAATGCCTGTGCTTATTTAAATTCCTCATATGTATGTGTAAGGCCAACGTATGCATGTGGTATGGATAGGTTAGTTAGATCAATTTGGATGACCGAGTCCTGGGTCTAATATTAGTAACAAGGGATATCTTATCCGGATACCCGGGTTAATCAACATGGGAAGCTGGGAGTAGATACCATGCCCTAGGTCTCATGTGGTTGTCGATTTCCATAGTACTTATATTTTCTTAAGAAACAACTCAAGCAGATACCATGCTAAATCCCTTAAGGAAGAAAAGAGTTAGAGTAGATACCATGCCTAACTCGTTGCTTAAGGAAATCAATAGCTTAAGGAGTAGATACCATGCCCTTAGGTTGGCAACCAGTAAGTATACATAATAAGGCTAGTGCACTGATACCTTATACAAATTGGGAAAGTATAACTAGTGGTGGATATCAAAGTCCTATGTCTTTATTATTATCAAATCACCTTCCAACAGTTATTTATCTCTTTTTACTTTAGAGAAACTGATTCTAAAAGCAACTTTACCAATCCCTGTGGAGATGACCTTGCTTTTGCACACTAGACTACATTGATGACCTTGTGCACTTGCAAGTATAACTAGTACGATTATCTGCTTACTTATTTAAGTATATTTTCATCCAACAAGTTTTTGGCGCCGTTGCCGGGGATTGCACTAAAGTTCTTTTTAGAATTACTTTCATTATTATTACGCTAGTATTGTTTACTATCTTTATTTTTCATCAAACCTAATTAAATTGTTTTCTGTTTCAGGTACATCAAACCCTAACTCACACTTTTTGTGGTACCTGCGATCGATCGCAACCTCATGTGCGATTGAGCGCATTTAGGGCAGAAAGTATCCGAGCAGCAGAGATGAACTGCTGCACTGAAGCTGTTTCTTCCGATTTATGCAAGGACTGCGATCCTGACATCCCACATTCTTTCCCCTTGATCCCGAGCTTGAGCAGACTATCAGATAAAAGCTAAGGAAAAACTTCGAGGAGAACGAAGAAGAAGTCGAGAACGAAACATAAATGGCGGAACAGCTCGAGAATCAGCAACCACCCGCACGAGTACCGATGAAACACTCCTTCATCCCTCGGAACATTGATCAACCATCATGCATTGCATATCAACCTGAGGCGGTGGGAAATTATTACATATCTCCGCAAATCTTGAATGCTTTGACTCATTTTAGAGGCACTCCTAACGAAGATCCACACTTGCACCTTCGAGAATTTTTCGATCTTTCGAAGTTCCAGCATATACAAGGACTAGACCAAGAAGGAATAAGGTTAATTCTGTTCCCTTTTTCCTTGAAAGATAATGCTAATCTTTGGTATAATTCTTTGCCTGCAGTTTCCATCCACACTTGGGAGGAGTTGGCAAGCAAGTTCCTGAAAAAGTTTTTCTTAGCCCAAAAGACGAGACAAATGAGGAAGGAGATCCAGTCCTTCCAACAAAAGGATGGGGACCTCTTCTTCAAAGCATGGGGACACTTCAATGACTTGTTACTCAAATGCCCACACCATAACCTGCCTCAAGATGAACTGGTACAGGCTATTTATGAAGGTTTAAATGATACTAACAAATGTATTGTTGATTCAGGTTGTGGAGGAGTCCTGATGGAGAAAAGCAGTGAAGAAGCAATGGAGCTCTTCGAAACCCTCAGCGAGCACACCCAACAATTCTCTTCTCGAGGTAGACATGTGACCAAGGGTAAAGATATGTATGAGGTAAATATAAATGGAGGATCTTCCCCTCAAATGGCAGCAATGGAGAGGAAATTAGATATGATTGTAAAAGCCATGACTACTCAAAATGCCTCATCTAGCCTACCATCCACTCCACTCCAGGTATGTGCAATTTGTTCTCAATACAACCATAATACTGATACGTGTCCTTTGTACTCATCTGCAGATACAGAACAAGCAAATTATGTGGGACCAAATAACTATCCGCCGAAGAACTTTGCAAAGAGAGACTCTTCTTAAAGCAGTAGGTTCATTTGCTGTATGGTTTGATTTAGAGACCATGTTAGTGTAAGAAATTGGTTGATTAGTGTTTGGGGTTACTGTTTGTGAAATGACTGTAGAAGAAAGCGGTGTTGATGTGGTGGCCGAAGTTAGGTTTCGAGGGTGAAGTTGGAGAAGATGAGGTTGCGATGGAAGGTTAGGGGAAGAGGAAGAAGCACCCGATAAGAGAGGATATGAGAGTAGAGGAAAAGCTACATCTCGTTCGGAGTGGCTGGCCATTTGAGGCGACAAGGTGGCTGAGCACAGAAGAGTATCGTAAAGCTTTTGGAGAATTCTAGAAAGGAAAATATCTAATTCTGAAAATTTAAGATTTAGACCTATGTTCGTTCATCTATGAACTCTCAATTACCACAATTTGGGGGCACTCAACACCACACATGGAAAACTTTTACACAATCATACGAACCTTGAATTAACTCTTAGTAGTTAGTCCCCTTGCAAACACGCGAAGAGATAGCATCTTTAAAAATGTTAGTAAATTAATTAAGTCTTTTTAACTTAACCATGGTGATTGAATACTTTGAACCTCCATAGATTAAAAATTTCCTAACACATTTTCTTATAATTTTGATTTTTTGTTTGTATCTTCATGTGTCATATAAATTTTAAAGCATGTTCTAGGGTTGCATTATAATTTTTATGACATATAGAATAGGGTTAATTGAAAATTTTTGTATGAATTCAAATTAATTAAAATATGTCATCTAGAAATTTCCTATTTGTTTTAGGATTGTTTGCATGCTCATCTATCATTTAGATTAAGTTTTACATGTTTATGCATGGATTAAATCAATTTGGAATTGTCCAAAATGAAATTTTTTTGTCGAAAATCAATCAAGACCAAAACTAATACAAATCTAGCCGATCGAGTCCCTCTTAGGTTCGATTGACAATTTAGGGTTTAGGATCGGGTCTTGTCTGGACCTAGATCGGCTGATCTAACATTAAATTTCTAGTTTTGCATTTTCTTACTTTCCTTCAATTATTTACACTTATACTTTTCAGTACTAATGTGTTTATTTTGTTCATGGATGGATTTTCTTATCTTATTCCTTTTAATTTTAAGTTATCTCAATGAATGGATGTCGTTTCTTGTTGGATTGATATAAATGTTGAATGCCAAATTGTTTTATATAAATTGTGATTGAGAATGCTTGCATGTTTAGTGTGTAGTAAAAATAGTCTTAGTTAATTCTCAAATATTTTCCTAATAACATAAAGGTTAGGTTTCAACCTAGGCGAGAGGGGAAGCCTTAAATTCTTCTTCTCTCATACCCTAATCTCTAACAGACCAATGATAAGATATTTTACCCTCCTTTAATGTCAAATGAAGATTCCAATTTATTTGTTGTCTTTGTTTCATGCTTAGATGAGAAGTCTCTCGGAAATGTCCCCTGGTAAGGCCTAACGCCACAAAATAGTGAGATGTCAAATATACAAATCTCACACTCAAAAGCATGCCCTCTTTGGGAGCCCTTTTACTACTCATAAAGGGATGTAAAAGACATTGTAAGTTCTAATCCTTCAATATATTTGCCTATTTTGATCTGCACCCTCGCTTATTGATCATTCGTTGAAGGGAGTGGCCTTGGATATTAAGTTCGGAGTCATGGGTTTTTTGCAAAAAGGAGTGGTACCTACAAAGGGTCCCACACAAACTCTGACAACAAAGACACTCCAAACTTCGATAATTGGTAAACTGAAGACTTTCAAAAACTCTTGTGGTGTCGGTTTAGCACATAAACTTGAGGAAGAAGCCGATTCTGAGTTGGAAGTTGTGGAAACATTCTTGGTGGCGCATACGTCTATTTTCGATTGGATGTAGATCGATGAGCACTAAATTGAATGGTGGTGGTGGCTTTCGACTAGACTACTTATCGGAAATGGTAAATCTATTGTAGCGGTGGAATGAACTTTCGACATTCTTAGGTGATTATGTCATGGTTCGTATTCGCCTTGAATGTTTCTCTAATCACTCTTAAAAATAGTTGCATGTCTGAGCCATTGGACCATTTTCCATCATTAAACATCTTAAAATTAGCTCAATTATCATTGTGAAATACTTAACACCTTATTGGGCACCTTGATACCACTTTGATATAAAACAGTAGGAGATAAAAACACACTAACAAGAAAATAAAATATAGAATCCAAATCACATGGATATTTTCAAATTACATGGAAAGTCACAAAACTCAGTCTCAAAGTTGATTGATTTCAATAATTTGTTTTTCATTCATTTATTATCTTCATTCAAAATAACATAGAGATATCTTATAGATAGACATCTTAGAAATCTAGTTATACTAAAATATAAAATTGTTAAACTACCTCTAATATTATCCTAATTTCAAAATTATACCATAATCAAAATAATTCCTAATTTTTAAATTGAAATCTCTACTTTAATCTTCATTGTGTACTCCATCGTTCTTCTGGATGCAAATAAATTTTTGAAAGAAAATTCATGGAATATTTTAAATATTTTGTTTCTTTCATAACTAAAAGAAATATTTCTTATTCATATGGTAATAATTCAAGAACCAACATTAATAGCACATTGTTGTTCCATTCTATCATATCTCATTGGAGAAAAGAGTATTTTTGGATCAGATTTTATGAAAGGGAGAGATGTGCATAATTTTCAAAAAAGCAAGCATTTGTTGATTCAAAAATTTCATAACATAATTATTTTTCCTTGTTTGATTGTATAGATAACGTAGAGACATATGAAAGGAACATTTATTTCTAATAAGATTTTTCTCAGTTGCATTCTTTCATTCCACATAATTTCTAAGCTTTACTTTACTTGTTTAGAGAAGGTGGACCATGATGCTTGTTGCAGTTCTCGCAGCATGAATCCACACAAGATTTTTCTCAGTTTTGTATAAACAATTTAAACCCTCAATTGAAAATTGGATACAATTAATACCCTCTAATAAATTTTTCAACGAAAAATAAACATATGAGAGGCATGCGCCTCATTTAATCTATAAAAGTCATCAATTAAAAACACATGTCAACCAGTTGTAAGACAGAAAAAAAAAATTTGTATCGAAAAAGAAATTGCACAAGTGGTGGTTAAGGATTTCTTAGAGCTTCAATTGAAAATTGGGGGTTTAAATTGCATTTTAGCCTGTATTTATTCAAGAATTTCTTCACAATACCATATCAGAGAACACAAAAGATTCTAATGAACCTTACAAATCATTCCTTCTTAAACTTAGCACAAACACCATTAATATAATAGACTATATAAATCACACAATAATAGCAATGCTAGATGACATTATTCCTTCCAGTCTTCTGTTCATCTTGAAGATAGATGAAGTTATTCCTTCAAAACATACCGTATATGACCTCTTTATTATTTGATTCTTCTTCCTCCATAAGTTCAAGGTTCATGGGATCCTGAGGGGCTAGTAATTTTGACTATAATGGTTCCATTGTAGCAACCAAATACAACCCTATTTGGAGAGGTAAAAATAGTATTAGTAACTACCAAAAAATAAAGAAGATTATAAGTTAATTAGTAGTTTATAAAAACAAAACACTTTACAATCAAACTTGCCTCAACCAAGTCCTACCATAAATAATTTGTTTATCAACATCTTTTATAGAAACTTAACAATCTTCAACATATATGATTTTAAGCAACATTAACTTTTATAAAACATGTAAGACTAACTTACTGGTTTGTTCCATTCATGCATCAAAATGCCCAAACTCTTTCAAGACCATAGTTCAATGTCTTTTCAAGCCTGCAAGATAATAAATTGATTAAGAAATCTCAAAATCGCAAACTCGCAGAAGCAAATACCGAAGATATTGGAGCTGCAGTAGGCAATAGAACTATTAATATGAAAGAGCACTTGAAAATGCCAAAGAAAGTAAGAGTTGGATGATTACTCGGGTTATTTGAACTTCAAATGTAAAATATTGATATTAATTACTCAACATTTTACCTATAATCAGTTGCATGCCATATGCAAACAGTGCCATCCTCTGAACCTGTAAATATTATAGGAAGTTGTGGATGCATACATACTGCAGAAACATTATTTGTATGGCCTTCTAGTGTTTGATACAACTCTTGCTCTCATAGTCCCACACCTGTTTGTATATAATATATCAAAGGTTCTAAAAGCTCATTCTTAAGAACACAATCACTACATGGCTGAAAAATAAAATAAAAATTAAAAAATTAATAATAGTTTTAAGTATTGTAAACCTTAGCAGTAAAATCATAAGAACCGGCTACTATATATAGTTTATCACCCCCCATGAAGTAATCAATGCAGTTTAGTCCTTTCGAATGTGCATCCAATGTAAAATTTGGGGCAGGGGAGTCAATATTCCACATCTGGAAAAACAAAAAGGAGATATTTAGAACATGTAACAGAAGCAAGAAGGAAATATTGTACGTACTTAAAAAGTTTGCTTTAAAAAGATAAAATTGCAATTAACAAGTGTTGATGCCACTAACTGTTGGTGCTGACGTGAGGATGTGGCTTGTGTGTTGATATGACCTGGGCCCTGCACAAGTAACAGGGGGAGACTAAAGGCCCTTGGAAGAAGGGGAGGGTGAGGCCTCCGAAGAAGCTCTGATGCTTAAGTTAGCAAGAGCTTAAGGGAGAAGCCGAGGGTTTAAGAGAAACCGAGGGCTTAAGTAAATCAATTGTGAGTAGAAAAAGATTGAATGTCCCCCGGTGGAGTCCATACCTGGGCTTATTTATAGCTATCCGCCCCTAAGGAGTCAATGATTACAAGCTCAGGGTAGGGCGACCGTAGGGTGGCAGGCTGTAAGGTAGCTGTAGATGGCTGTAGTAGGTCGTAGGGTGGCCATAGTGTAGCTGCAGGGTGGCTGTAGTGTAGCTACAGGGTTGTGCGTCGAGGTGGCCTAGGTTTGGGCCATTCTTCATGGGCCCAAAGGTTTTGCTGGGCCGGGAGATTTACTGGGCCGTTTCTTGGACCAGAGCCTCCATAGGGCCAGGGAGTTAGCCGGGCCTGAACTTATTTGGAGTGGACTGTTCTGTTGGACCTGGAGCTTATTTGGGCTGGGGTATTTTGCTGGGCCTGGAGCCTGTTTGGGTCGGAGTATTTTGGGCCATATCACAGGCCCCCCACTTCCTTGAGTACATATATATGCTTGAGGAAGTATTTCGTGGGACGGGCTCTTAATGGGACTAATTATCGTGCGTGGGAGCCGGATCTTCAATTTCGAGAGGCCAAAAGTCATCTAGAGAAGCGAAAAATCATCTCGAAACCGTAAGGTCAGGCTTCCGTTTGAATGACTGTTCTTGGGAGTAAGACCATTACTCTTGGGAGGCGAAAGGTTGTTTGGGGAAGCGAGAAGTCATTGTGAGAACCGTAAAGTTCCCTTTTTTTTTCGATATCTGCATTAATTCCCCTTGTTGAATGCGTTTTCCCTTCTTATAAAAAGGGGGTCTCTGACCCCTTTTGTCTTAAGCAGAAAACAAGTTCAGTTTCTGAAGAGATTTGAGAGGGAGATATTACTTTCTAATAGAGGGGTCATTGGCTTAGAAGATTTCGAGGGTAATGATCTTGGAGAGGGAGGGGAGTCATCAGTTCCTTGAGGGATTTATGGAAGCCAAAGAGGAAGAAACGATCACTCTGGAGGAGGATTGTGGTTCAATGAACATGGTCCTCTCCCTCATTTCAAACAGGGGTCAAGACCTCTTTCAGATTCTGAGTGGAGGCAAGGACCTCTTCTAGATTCCGAGTGGGAGCTAGGAGGGTTTCTTGTGCCAAGACCTTCTTGGTTCCTTGGAACCGAAGAAGAAGATGGGCACGGCTGGGCTCGAAGGAGTACCACAGGTTCATTTAAAACCAGAGGGGCTGTGTCTCTGGATGGTGGGCTCCTTGGTCCCTCGAGCTTATTGGAAATGAAGAAGAAGAGGGGTTGAGGAGGTCACTCGGGCCTGGGGCTGCACCTGATAGGTGAGCACTTTTAGTCTTAGGCTCGTGCCAGGAGCTTTTCAAGCTTATGCCAGCAGCTCTTCAGCCTGAAGGGGGTGTGGGAGCTTGTAACCAGCATTGCCTGAGAAGCCTGGTGTTTTGACTTTTCCTTTGTACTTCGAGGCCGTTAGGGCCCTATTTACTTTGTACTTCAAGGTCGTTAGTTTATAATTCCCTGAATTAATAAAATATCTTTTCTTTTAATCTTTATCTTGTGTGATATCCTTGCCTTTCATACTTAATCCAATAAAACGAACTTGATTCTGAACACAATGTGGGAGAAATGCTTGAACTAGGAGAAGTCTTGGTAGAGTGTTTGTGAAATGTCTGAACCCTGGAGAATAAGGCCAAGCGTTAGTAGTGTAGCTTAAACGTTGGGACTTTTGGAGAACTCGACTGAGAGTTAGACAAGGCACGGACTTTTGGAGAACTTGGCCGAGCATTAGACAAGACTCAGAATTTTTGGAGAACTTGGCTGAGCGTTAGACAAGGCTCGGACTTTGGAGAATCCCAGGAGAAAGCATGGTCGAGCGTATGCGACGCTGCTCGTACGTTCGGACTTTTGGAGAATACAGCCGAGCGTTGGCAAGGCTCGGACTTTGGAGAAAACATGGCCGAGTGTATGCAACGCAACTCATACGCTTAGACTTTTTGGAGAATATAGCCGAGCGTTGACAAGGCTCAGACTTTGGAGAATCCTTGGAGAAAACATGGCCGAGCATATGTAACGTAGCTCATATGCTCGAACTTTTTAGAGAATATGGCCGAGTGTTGAAAAGACTCGGACTTTGGAATATTCTTGGAGAAAACATGGCCGAGCGTATGCAACACAGCTCATACGCTCGAACTTTTTGGAGAATACAGTCGAGCGTTGACAAGGCTCGGACTTTGGAGAATCCGTGGAGAAAACATGGCCAAGCGTATGCAACGCAGCTCATACACTTGGACTTTTTGGAGAATACGGTCGAGCATTGACAAGGCTCAGACTTTGGAGAATTCTTGGAGAAAACATGGCCGAGTGTATGCAACGCAGCTCATACGCTGGAACTTTTTGGAGAATACAGCTGAATGTTGACAAGGCTCGGACTTTGGAGAATCCTTGGAGAAAACATGGCCGAGGGTATGCAACACAGCTCATACACTCGAAATTTTTGGAGAATACGGCCGAGTGTTGACAAGGCTCAGACTTTGGAGAATTCTTGGAGAAAACATGGCCGAGCGTATGTAAGGCAGCTTATACACTCGGACTTTTTGGAGAATACAGCCAAGCATTGAAAAAGCTCAGACTTTGGAGAATCCTTAGAGAAAACATGGTCGAGCGTATGCAACGCAGCTCATATGCTCGGACTTTTTGGAGAATACGGCCGAGCGTTGACAAGGCTTGGACTTTAGAGAATCCTTGGAGAAAACATGGCCGATTGTATGCAATGCAGCTCATACGCTCGGACTTTTTGGAGAATACGGCCGAGCGTTGACAAGGCTCAGACTTTGGAGAATCCTTGTAGAAAACATGGCCGAGCGTATGCAACACAACTCATATGCTCGGACTTTTTGAAGAATACGGCTGAGCATTGACAAGGCTCGGACTTTGGAGAATACGACCGAGCGATCAAGACTTGGAGAATCTTATGTTCGTGTAGCTTCCTCTTTCTTGCACATGTGGGCTTTTTTGCCCACTCTAGGCCTACTAGGTTTACCTTTCTGTAGGCGTGACAAATGATGGCGGCTGACAGGAAATGGTAGCGTGTTGGTTACATCAGAAGGCATGTTCTAGCGACAACTGACACCTTGATGATTGAAAACGACGCCTGGGGAACAGCAGGGGCCGCGTCCTTTTATCTGACGCAAGGGTTGACGTTTCTCGTTTCTGCTCATATCCTCTATATAAGTGGGTTCCCCCTTTCTTCAGTTTTCACTTTGCATTTTTAAGAGATCTTGAGAGCGTCGGTTTAGTTAGAGAGTCTGAGAGCGCTCGGTGTTGTTAGGAGTCTTCCACAAAAGCTTTTCTTTCTAGGTGAGTAAAATGTCTGGTGGTAGTGATACTAGTGGAGCTATGTCCAGGGAGTTAGAGGAAGTGATGGGTGTTTCTTTCAGTGATGGTGTCCCTCTCAAGAGGCGGCTCCTAGGGGAGAAGGACAGGCCCTCATGCCATATAAGGGAGATGGAGGGGAGGGCAAGGAGGCGAAAACATCTAGAGAGGGGGATGTTCGGGCGTCATTTCTTATTAGAGATGACACATTGGATATTGAGAAGGAGGAGTGGACTTTCGAAGCGAATTCTATTCCGAGCGTAGTGGAAGAGACTAGCCTTATGAGGATGAGGATCAAGTATAGGATCCCTCTAGAGTTTCACATGCGAGCCCCCGAGGGTTGGAAGAGGGCCTGCGATGCGCTGTCGAGCCAGGTGCCTTATGAGCTGTGTGTTTATGAACATCAGCTTAAGGCCTGGCTCAGGCTTCCTCTCCACCCATTCCTCTATTTGATACTTGGATACTTTGGCATCGCGCTAAGCCAGCTGGTGCCTAATTCAATCCGGTTGATCCTAGCATTCATAGCCGTGTGCCAGGAAGTTGGAGGGGTGATGAATATCAACGTGTTCAAGGCCCATTTTAGCTAGCCTGGCTTGGTCATTCGAGATGGGTCATTGTTAGCATGAGGTGGGCGAAGAGTGTTCTGAAGGAGAAAAGAGGTGGAAGAGAGGCTTTTTCTTTATTCGAAGCGCTGGAAGCTTCGACATCCCTCCCAATTGGAGTCTGGAGTGTGTTGGTAAATGCAAAAAGCCACACCTCTTGCCTCGTGAGTAGGAGACGTTGAGGGCGATGCTTGATATGCCCTTGGACATCGAGGTGCTCGAAGATAATGAAGAACTCCACAGGCATGGCCTGTGTCCTCCCAGCCTTCCCTCGAACCTTGAGCATGGTAGTTGTTGGTTTACTAGTTCATAGAAACTTTACCTTTTTTCTCTAAGTCTTTAATGCTTCTCTTTTCGTTCAGACATGGAGATGGCGACGATGCCTAGGTGTTTGGCTCGCGAAAAGAAGAGGGCAGTGGAGGCTAGTGGATCCGGGCAGAAGAAGAAGGCTAAAGTCCCATCCGTGGCTCCAATTCCAGCTGATAGTTCCCTGAGGCCCCTGACTCCTAAAGAACGGGTGGACCCAGTCGCTCCCACTCCTCCTTCGAGGGTGATTTTGCCCCAAGAAGCGTCTGGGATGGCCATCCTTTCCACTCCACAGTGGGCCTTGAGGATGGATGATTCTTTGTTTGCCCACCCGAAGGTTGCTCGTGAGCATTTAGTGCTGGGCATCCCTCATCGCGATATGTTGGATGCTTCATCGAAGCCCATCGAGTCATTGTGCTCAGCGGTGGAGGTCTTTTTTTCTCAGGTAACGCTTGTTTCACCTTTTGGTTGGCCCATATATTTCGACTGTTTCTGATGAAGCCACTCTTTTCTGGCTGGGGTGCTTTCTCGGGGTACCCTGGATATGGCGGATCATCTGGGCAAGATCCAACTCAAATTGGAGGAATCCCAGAATTTAGCCCATGATTTGTCTCTTTCTCTTGAGAAGGCGGAGAGGGACAGGGCAGGGGCACTCTTTGAGAGGGATCGTTGGCGTCGAACTAAGGAGATCCTGAAGGAGGAACTGGAAGAAGTCCATCGCCGGTCTGCGGAGAAAAAGGCATCCTTGACAAAGAAGGGGGTAATTTAGTACTTCGAAGGTTTCAATGAAGCCAAGAGAAAGGCTATGCTCTTTTTCTCGGGGGTGGATTTCTTAGGTCTTGACTTGGCAGCCGATTCAGAGGGGTCCGATGCAGCTTCTTCAAGAGGGGGCGCAGAGGAGACTGCTAGTGCCAGTGCCCAAGAGGGTCCAGGTTATGAGACCTAGCCAGCCCCAGATGGCGAAGCTGGGGATGTGGGAGATGGCAAGGACGGAGCAGGGAGTGATGGTGACACCCATTAAGCCTTTAAGAATATGCCTGTTTTTGTATCCAGGGATGATAGCGCCCTTCCTTTGTACTCCCTCTTTAACTTAAGAAAATTTATGGAGTTCAACTTTCAACTTTATTGAATTTTTGCTTTTACATTTTACATTGTATTGATAAAACCTACGGAGGTTCTCCGCGTTCCATGTGCGGGGGATGGGTTTGCCATCCATATCTTCGAGCTCTTCGATGCCAACTCTACAAACCCTTCGGATCCGATAAGGGCCTTCACAGTTTGAGACGAGCTTCCCCGTGTGGCGGGGATGGGACACTTCACTCTTCCAGAGGACGAGGTCATGCAACTTGAAGTCTTTGGGCTGAACCAAGGAGTTATAGTATCGAGTAGCCTTCTGCTGGTAAACAGCTAGGCGAATTTGGGCTTTATCCTGAGCTATTTCAACCAGATCTGTGTTCATCCTAAACCCTTCCTCTTTGTTGCTTGGTTCGAAGCATTGTACTCGCATTGATGGGACCCTAATTTCAAGAGGGATGATGGCCTCTGATCCGTATGCCATGAAGAAGGGAGTTTCTCCTGTTGGCGTTCGTACTGTGGTTCGATAGGCCCAAAGTATATTGGAGAGCTGGTCAACCCACTGTTTATCCACCTCATCAAGTATTCTTTTGATTCCTAGAGAAGCATCCTGTTGGTCACTTCAGCCTGGCCATTGGCCAGTGGATACCCCACAGACGAGAACTTATGCTCAATGTAGAGGTCATCATAGAATATCTTGAACCGGGAACTATCAAACTGCTTTCCGTTATCAGTGATTAATACCCGAGGGATTCCGAACTGATATACTATTGATTTCTAGACAAAATTCCTAGTTTGGTGATCCGTGATGCTGGCCAGTGGCTCGGCCTCGGCCCACTTGTTGAAGTTATCAATGGCTACGATGAGGTGTTTCCTCTACCCTGTAGCCATTGGGAACGGGCCAAGGATGTCCATCCCCCACATGGCGAAGGGGAGGAGACTGGTGATGGAGACAAGAGGGTTAGCAGGGCGGTATGATATTGGTGACCACTGCTGGCAGTTCTCATATTTCTTTGCCAAGTCTGCTGCATCGTCCTTCATTGCGGGCCAATAGTACCTTTGGCGGAGAACCTTGAAAGCTAAGGCTCGAGCTCCCAGGTGATTCCCGCATATCCCTTCATGGACCTTTCGTAGAGCATAATCGGCCTCCCTTAGCCTGAGTCATCATAGGTAAGGCATGATCAGAGCCCTTTTGTACAAATGCCCTTCCATGAGGGTGTATCGCGAAGCATGGGAGATTAGCCTCTTGGCTTGATCCTTTCGCTCGGGTACCGTGCCGTCTTTTAGATACTCGAGGATTGGATCTATCCATATGGGTCCCTCCTCTACTGGCAAGACTGGAGCCTCATCGATACTTGGTGCAGAGATAGTTTCCTGATAAACAGCTCTGTTGGTCTTCAAGTGCTAAGAGGAGGCCAAGTTGGCCAGGGAATCTGCTTTAGAGTTTTCGGCTTGATGGATCTGAGTTATCCGAAATGTCTTGAACTCAGCTGCTAATTCCTTCACATTTTGGAGATATTGGGCCAACTTCTCCCCCCTGGCCTCAAACTCTCTTTTACCTGACTCACCACCAACTGAAAGTCGCTGAATGCATCCAGAACCTCGATGGCCAAAGCTTTGGCCAACCTCAGACCGGCTAGGAGAGCTTCGTACTCCGCTTCGTTATTAGAGGTCTTAAATCCGAACCTCAAGGCATACTCGATCGTAAAGCCTTCTGAACTACAGAGGATGAGCCCTGCCCCACTCCGCAGTGAATTTGAGGATCCATCTACATGGAGGGTCCATCCTGGAGAGGCTTTATTGGGCACAGACACTATGGATTCGTCCGAGTCCATGGATAGAGTTGTCTCCATAATGAAGTCAGCCAGATCCTGGCCCTTGATTGCTTGTTGGGGCCGATAGCAGATGTCAAACTCTCTCAGTTCTACCGCCCACGTCACCATTCTCCCGAAAATGCTAGGATTGTGTAAGACTTACCTTAAGGGTTGATTTTTCAGGAGGATGATGGTGTGCGCCTAAAAATAAGGTCGGAGCTTCCACACTGCCACTACCAGGGCGTAGGCCATCTTTTCGATAGGAGAGTATCTTGTTTCGGCCTCGTGGAGAATTCTACTAACATAGTAAATGGGCTTTTGGATGATCACTTCTTCCCGCACCAGGACAGAGACCACGGTGCTTTCTCCGGCTAATAAATAAAGGAGAAGCTCCTTGCCCGGGAGTGGCTTGGTGAGGAGTGTTGGCGAACTTAGATACTTCTTCAGATCTTTAAAAGCTCCCTGGCAGCTCTCAAACCAGGAGAAATCTTTCGCCTTCTTGATGACCTTAAAAAAAGGAGGGCACTTTTCCGCAGATTTGGACATGAAACGGTTCAGAGCCGCGACTCGGCCAGTGAGCCGTTGGACTTCTTTCACAGACTTGAGAGGGGTCATATCAAGGATGGTCTTTATCTTCTCCATATTGACTTTTATTCCTCTCTAGGTGACCATGAACCCTAGGAACTTGCCTCTGGTTACCCCGAATGCGCATTTGGATGGATTTAGCCTTGATTATGCCCAAAGTATAACACGGTTATTGTAGTACGGCTTTGGGGTGTCGATTCCACAGGGAAACAAGTTAAGTACAAAGGAAAATGTGTGAACCTTAAAATGAACGATAAAAGTTAAACTTAAGATTTTTGAGCTTTGATGGTGAAATAATGTAAAGGAAAATTGCGTAAATGTAAATGAAATATAAATGAGAAATAACAAGGTTCTGGGAATCCTCCTTAGGTTTGTTCCCTATTTTCACTCTTGATTCAATTGATTTTATCTCGATTGCAAGTTTCAACTCCCAAACAAGCAATCGAAATATATTCAATCAAGCACATTTACAACTCTTATATAATTGCTACGAATTAATCATTGATTTTGGTTCATGCACACATGACCGATCTTAAAGATTATCAAGAAACGGCAATATATCTTAAAAAACAATATTGCAGTAATGGACAATCAATAAGATAAATCTACCGGAATTAATCACATCCAAGTAACCTCAATGGAGGAGAAAGATGCAATCACCGGATTAAGAGAGTCTAAAAGAAGAAGAATAAAAAGTACATCTATCACATGGCCTCAAATCTTCTTACTTAATCAATGAATAATTCATAAACAATATTTAACAATAAATCCATACAACTGAATCAAGAACAGGAAATAAAGAACAAGAAATCCCTAAAGATTCATCCCTTTCCCTTGTAAAATGATTAGTTGGCCATGGAAATCAAGGTGGAAGAACAATAAGGATGCTCTCCCCTTGATTTGGCCATTGAGTTCAAGGTGGATGAACAATATGGATGTTCTCCCCTTGATTTGCAACCAAAGAAAACTTAGAAATAAAATGGAAGAATGCTGGATTTGGATCCCTTGAATCCTCTCTTTTTTCTATCTTCCTTGCTTTCTCTCTTCAATAATCAGCTGCACACTCCATAAAGATATATTTATAGAGCATGAGGGGGGTGTTTTGGTCTTGGAGAATGTCATTTGCTCGCCCTAATCCGGTCAAAAGGCCATAACTTTCCACTAAAACTGTGCGTCTGGGCCTGCTGTGCTGGCCTGAACTGTTTCCACTAAAACTGCCATAACTTTCTCTAGAAAAATCATTTTTACGAACCGTAAAATTCTCCAGAAAATAGACTTCTGGATATTTCTAAGCATATATGGCTCATCATCTGGTTCTTCCTACATTAATACAGTTTAATCTGCAAAGATGATTGATCTGTGCGGGAAATTCTGGCAATTCAGTGAAACTCCTTCAGCTTGTATGCAGAAGTGCACACACTAGTGTGCCTACCCTTAACTTGCTCCAAAGTGATGCACACACTTGTGTGCAGTCTTTTAGCTTAATGTACTTTATTACTCCAGCCTTGGTTTAGACTTTAACCATATTTGAATCATGTTTGGACATGTCTAAACCTTGGACAAAAACGAGCACCGACACCCAAGATCTTTTGGTGCTTTAAACATGGATCACTTTATTATCTCTTTTGTACTCAAAGCACCTGAAAATGCATCGAATTAAGTCAATGATTTATGAATATCATTTTAGAGTTATCAACATGTAAAAGTGTGATTATGACCGAGATCAACCCTAAAATGTTAACAATTAAGTATTGTTTAGATGAATTTTGTGACTCTCATCACAACCCCCAACTAGCTTATTGCTAGTCCCTAGCAATTCAAGCGAAGGGCATGAAATGAATTATTTATTTAGAAATCAAAGCAAAATACAGCAATGCTGACGTTAACCAAGAGTGATTCAAAAATCTATCTCAAAAATCATGCATAACATACAACACATAGAATCATTAAATATCACTTAGGTCCAAGAATAATCCAAATGTCAACCTTAAAATCGTTATCGACTCTTACCGTCCATCTTACCACAATACATTAGTCCGAACACCCGGATGATTTTATGCACAACATAGCATGAATACAAGTCTTGGCCTCTAAAAACATATTAATTTGCGTGACATCAATCACAAATCAAGCTCCATATGCTCACTTTTCAAATCACTCTCCACTATGTAGAAATATCACACTTCGTCGGATCAATAGGTCTTTAATAGGCTTGCAACGTTAGGCTAGGGTAAAGGTCAAGAAAGAATGGGAAAGTTTAAACAAATAAAAGAACTAAGTCTCTTAATTTAAACACAACCACTTTAAGCACAAGATAACCTTACTTCAACACCCAACTCTTTCAACCATTTTTCGAGCATTTCTGGCAATAAATCACCATTTTTTTTTTCTTCTTTCTTTGCCATAATTCATTTTTTCTCTTTTCTTTATTTTTTATTTTGGCATAAGACAATTCATCTCCTCTTTCATTCTTTTCTTTTCTTTTCCACAACCCCCAACTTATCTCTTTTAATGTACTTGTGTTATGGTAGTAATATTTTCTCATATTTCCACCCTTACTCCTTTTAAGTGCTTCTCACAACATGTGTATAACTAAGTTCTTTTAAAAGAGAGGTAAGGATAAAATATTTTTAGGCTCATAAAGGTAAGTAAATGGTTTATCGAAAGAAACAAGGCTCAATTTTTCTTTTCAAGAAAAAGGCTGAAATAGGTGACTAGCGATAAATATAACAAGGGTAAGTTTAAAAAGGCTCAAAAGGTCCAAAAATGGCCTATATTATATCCTAAGTAGTGTGCATTCTATGATTTTCGCCTCAAGTGATTATCAAATAAGTTCTAGAGCTTGTAGAGACCGCAAAAGTATTCACAAAACAACCGCGCATAAAACTTCTCCAAATGCTTTAGACTAATCATGCAATCTTACCACAAACCAAAGTCTCAAACCAAAGAAAAATTGACACTTAATTTATTCTCAAAACGAAGTAAGATTTAACTTCTTCTAAATGCTATATGCTATCTCGATTAAGCTCATATCATTGACATGTGAATTAACTCCAAGGCTAATACAAAACATGCTAAAAACAAACAAACATTTTTTTTTTATCCTAACAACGAAAAGAAAGAAAGTGACACCAAGCAGTTCAATGAAAAAAAAGAAAAGAAATATGTTTCCTCCACCCCCAACCTAAACATTGCATTGACCTCAATGTAAAAGAAAAAGGAAAGGAAACTCCCTGTGTGGCCAAAAATGCACAGAAGCTGAAAATTGCGCACCACCAATTGAACTGCATACCGTTCTTTTCGCTGAAATCAACTAGAAACTAAAAATTAAAATAGACTTAACACAACCAAAATTCAAAGTTAATAAAGACTTGACAACAAAATATTAATATTTTTTTTTTTGAAATTTGAAGTAAACTAAAAACTAACTATTAAGATTGAATGAAAACTAACTAAAAACATAACAAAAATTAAAAGGAATAACGTACCTTTGTTGTGTGGTCTAGGTGAATAGACCGGATCCATAAGCGGAATGTCTTCCATCTCCGGATCATGTCTATCAATTAAGATCTTAAGTCGTTGACCGTTTACTTTAAAGACCCGACCATCTCTAGTATCCTCAATTTCTACCGCCCCATTTTCAAAAACATTTTTTACTATAAAAAGGCCGGTCCATCTTGACCGAAGTTTTCCAGGATGCTTATGAAGTCTAGAGTCGTATAAGAATACCCGATCATTGGATTTAAATGTTTTCCTCAAAATGTTTTTGTCATGGAATACTTTCATCTTAGCCTTATAGATTCTATAATTTTCATAAGCATCGTTTCTTAATTCTTCTAACTCGGTCAGCTGATATTTTCGAAGTTTACCCGCTTCGCCCATGTCAAAATTGAAAGACTTGATGGCCCAATAAGCTCGATGCTCGAGCTCCACGGGTAAGTGGCAAGGCTTTCCAAAAACAAGCCAATAGGGTGACATACCTAAGGGAGTTTTAAAGGTTGTACGGTAAGCCCAAAGCGCATCAGTTAGTCTCAAAGACCAATCTTTGCGATCGGGGTTAACCATTTTTTCTAAAATTTGTTTAATCTCCCTATTAGCAAGCTCTACTTGTCCACTAGTCTGAGGATGATAGGCAGTAGAGATTTTATGTAATACCCCAAATTTTTTCATTAAAGCTTCAAAGGAACGGTTGCAAAAATGTGTACCTCGATCACTAATTATAGCACGTGGTGTACCAAATCGAGATAACACCTTTTCTTTAAGGAATTTAATCACCGTTCCATTATCATTGTTTCGACAAGCTGCTGCCTCTACCCACTTGGATACATAATCTATTGCTACAATGATATACTGGTACCCGAAGGAAGGAGGGAAGGGTCCCCTGAAATCGATGCCCAAACAATCAAAGATTTCAATCACTAAAATAGGGTTCAGGGGCATCATATTTCAGCGAGACACAGCTCCTAACTTTTGACATCTTTCACAAGAGCGACAATAGGTGTTTGTATCTTTAAACAAAGTAGGCCAATAAAATCCACACTGCAAAATTTTTGCAGCGGTTTTTTTCATCGAAAAGTGGCCTCCACAAGCTTGGGAGTGACAAAATTCGAAGACACTCGAAATCTCTTCATTAGGGATGCAACGCTTTAGAATTTGGTCAGGGCAGTACTTGAAAAGATAGGGGTCATCCCAATAAAAATTACGTACCTCATATAAGAATTTCCTCTTGTCTTGAGCGCTCCAATCTATAGGTATCTCACCTGTAGCCAAATAATTTACGATGTGAGCAAACCATGGTAGAGAAGTAATGGAAAGTAATTGCTCATCGGGAAAATCATCTTTGATTGGCATGTCATCACAAGTGTCCTCAAAAGTGAGTCTGGATAAATGGTCAACTACTACGTTCTCCACTCCTTTTTTATCCTTGATGGTGATATCAAATTCTTGCAAGAGGAGGATCCATCGGATTAGACGTGCCTTAGCATCCTTCTTCATAAGAAGATACTTGAGGGCTGCATGATCTGTAAAAATAAGGATAAGAGAACCAATTAGATGAGCATGAAATTTATCTAAAGCAAATACTACAGCTAGCAACTCTTTTTTAGTTGTAGAGTAATTCATATGAGCACTATTTAAAGTCTTACTAGCATAGTAAATGACAAAAGGTTTACCTTCCCTTCGCTGTCCAAGAACAGCACCTACAGCGTAGTCACTAGCATCGCACATGATTTCAAAAGGTAAAGTCAAATTTGGTGACTACATTATAGGTGCAGAAGTAAGCTTGCCAATCAACGTTTTAAAGGCCTCTTGACAAGCTTGACTCCACTCAAAGGGGGTATCTTTAACTAGGAGGGCGCATAGCAGCCTAGATATTTTTGAAAAATTTTGTATGAACCTCCTATAAAAACCAGCATGACTAAGGAAAGATCTCACATCCTTTATTGTCTTAGGGGCAGGAAACTTAGAGATTAACTCAATCTTAGATTGATCAACCTTTATTCCTTTAGAAGAGACAATATGCCCTAAGACAATACCGGATGGTACCATGAAATGGCACTTTTCCCAATTTAAAACCAATTCTTTTTCCTCACAGCGAATTAATACTCTTTCTAAATTCGTTAAGCATGTTTCAAATGAAGATCCAAAAATAGTTAGGTCATCCATAAAAACCTCCATGCAATTTTCAACCATGTCACTAAAAATGCTCATCATGCAGTGTTGAAAAGTAGCAGGGGCGTTACATAATCCGAATGGCATTCTACGAAAAGCATAGGTGCCAAAGGGACAAGTAAAGGTTGTCTTTTCTTGGTCTTCTAATGCAATTTCTATTTGATAGTAACCAGAATAACCATCTAGAAAACAGTAGAAGGGATGACCAGCTACACACTCAAGAATTTGATCAATAAAAGGGAGTGGGAAGTGGTCTTTCTTGGTGGCAGCATTTAATTTTCTGTAATCAATGCACACACGCCACCCGTTCACAAGTTTGGTAGGGACTAACTCTCCTAGGTCATTTTTTATCATAGTGACTCCGGACTTTTTCGGGACGACTTGTGTAGGGCTTACCCACTTACTATCAGCTATGGGATATATAATACCCGCATCTAATAGTTTCAGTACTTCATTTTTCACTACTTCTTTCATAGTGAAGTTAAGCCTACGTTGAGGGTCTCTACGAGGACTGGTTCCTCCATCCAGATTTATTTTATGGGAGCAGATTAGGGGACTAATTCCCTTTAAATCAGCCATGCTCCATCCCAGGGCTGATTTGTGTTCATTTAAAGTTTGAATTAATCTCTTACCTTGGGTCTCAGTTAATTCAGAAGAAATTATAACAGGAAAGGTATCACCTGGACCGAGAAAGGCATGTTTTAAACCCTTAGGTAGTGGCTTCAATTCGACTTTAGGTGCTTTCACACTTGAGGGGACTTGAGTCTTGCTTCTTTCGGGAAGCTCCTCAAACCTTGGTTGCCATGCCCGATTTCCATAATCCTGAGATTTGTCAAAAACAACACATATATCAATTATATCAGTTTTATCATCAAATAAATCTATCTCAGAATTAACAAGAAAATTTTCAAGAGGGTCATAATCATGAGTTAAGAAAACTCCCTCATTGACGAGTGACTCGATCATGTAAAGCTGGTGGTTTTCGTCCTCATCTTCGGGCTGTTTTGCAACATTGAAAATATTTACTTCCAGGGTCATGTTGTCAAAGGACAGTTTCATGAGACCATTCATACAATTTATTAGAGCATTTGCAGTAGCAAGAAAAGGTCTACCCAAAATCAAAGGGATTTTAGAGTTAGTGTCTACAGCAGAAGTAGTATCAAGAATTGAGAAATCATCAGGATAATAAAATTTATCAATTTGAATCAAAACATCCTCAACCACACCTCGGGGTACCTTGACTGAGCGATCAGCCAATTGTAATACCACGGCGGTTGGTTTGATTTCTTCTAACCCCAGCTGTAAGTAAATGGAAAATGACATCAGGTTTACACTAGCTCCCAGATCTAGTAAGGCTTGTCCAACCTCATGATTTCCAATGCTGCAAGCAATGGTAGGACAGCCCGGATCTTTGTATTTTGGGGGAATTCTTTGCTCAATTAGTGCACTAACTTGCTCAGTTAGGAAAGTTGTTTTCTTGACATGATGTTTCCTCTTAATTGTGCATAAATCTTTGAGAACTTTTGCATAGGTGGGGACTTGTTTAATCACATGCAAAAGGGGAAGATTAAGTTTCACTTGCCTTAAGTTCTCAAGGATTTCATCATTCATTTCCAGATTTTTCTTGTTAGATTTTAAGGCTTGGGAGAATGGGGCCTTAACAGGACTTTGGGTCACTGAAGAGTCTTTAGGCAACTTGGTCTCACTACTGGTTTGACCCTTCACATTCTCGGGTTTATTCTCTGGTGGAATGTGTAGTGACTTACCTCTTCGGGTCACAATGGCATTTACATTTTTCACATTTTCTTGTGCCATATGTTGACCGTGAGGTATGGACTGAGCTTGGGCAGGGAACTTACCTCGCTCAGTCACACTCAAGGAGCTCCCTTGTGCTTCTATAAAAGTATGTAAGGAGTCTTCTAAAGAGTTCCTAGAAGATGAGGGTGCATGATAAGGTGTTGGGTACGATCTAGGGGGCTGCATATGCTGCTGATTTTCAAATTTCCAACTGAAGTTGGGGTGATTTCGCCACCCCGGATTATAAGTGTTAGAGAAGGGTGCTGAGGGCTTCTTGTACATGCCTAAGGTATTGCATTGTTCCTCGTACAGCCCTCTCATGTCAACAAAAGTGGGACAATCTTGGGCGGGATGATCAACCCCGCCACACACAAAACATGATTCTAAAGGTTCGGCCTGATTAACCATGTGTGTTGGTTTTTTCGTTTTTAATGCCTCTAACTTTCTAGTAAGCATTTCGACCTTGGCCTTGAGGTTATCCTCTTCCCTAAGATGGTAGATTCCTCCACCACTAGGTCGTGACCTATTTGTGCTCTCAGTAGCACTAGGTCCAGTCCATATGTGAGCTTTCTCAGCAAGCTCATTGAGGTACTCAATAGCCTCATCAGGGTCTTTTTGCAGAAACTCTCCATTACACATCATCTCGACAAATTGGCGTTCTCTATAGGTAAGACCCTCATAGAAATAGCTCACTAAATGCCAATTTTCGTACCCATGATGTGGACACATACTTAACAGCTCTTTAAATTTCTCCCAAGACTGATACAAAGTCTCGTTTTCCTTTTGTGTAAAGGTGGAGATTTGTCTTTTCAAAGCGTTAGTCTTATGTTGAGGGAAGTACTTGTTAAAAAAGACTTGGGTCATCTCATTCCATGACCCAATTGATCGTGGTCTCAGCGAGTATAACCAACTCTTAGCTTTATCCTTTAAGGAGAAAGGAAAAAACTTGAGTCTCGCAATATCATCAGTTGCATCGTGACTATGGAAATTCGCAACTACTTCCTCAAATTCTCTAATGTGCACATAGGGGTTCTCGTTTTCCATGCCATGAAAAGTAGGGAGAAGTTGTATCATCCCTGTTTTAAAATCTTGATGACGGGTATTGGCTGGAAACATAATGCACGATGGTGTGGCTGTCCGGCTAGGATGTAGGTAATCTTTAAGTGTCCTAGCACCATTCTCATTAGGATTTTCAGCCATGTTAACAAAATCCTCTAAATTCTCTAATGGGGGTGCACTATGGTTTGATCTAGGCGAGCTTTCACCAATGGAGGTGGAAGGAGAGGGTAACTCTAATTCGGGTCCTCTAATGAATCTACCTCGCGAATCTCTCGGTCTAAGCATGCACCAATTAATTTAGAGGGGGAATAAATAAATAAAACAAAATAATAAACAAATAAATAAAACAGAATAATAAACAAATAAATAAAAACAGAATAATAAACAGATAAATAAAAACAGAATAATAAATAGATAAATAAAATAGAATAATAAACAAATAAATAAAAACAGATAAATAAACTAGAATAATAAATAAATAAAAACAGAATAATAAACAGATAAATAAAAACAGAATAATAAACAGATAAATAAAACAGAATAATAGACAGATAAATAAAAACAAAATAATAGACAGAATAATAAAACAGAATAATAAACAGATAAATAAAAATAGAATAAAATAATAAACAGATAAATAAAAGTAGAATAATAAAAGAAAATTAGAAAATCAAAACAAAAGTAAAGGAATAATATTACCGTATTTACAAACTGCTGAAAAGAAAAATATTTACGATTTTTTTTTTTTTTTTTTTTACCCTCACACTCAAAGTTGACAAGTTTCCTCATACTTAAGTGCGTTTCCCCGGCAACGGCGCCAAAATTTGATTACGCCCAAAGTATAACACAGTTATTGTAGTACGACTTTGGGGTGTTGATTCCATAGAGAAACAAGTTAAGTACAAAGGAAAATGTGTGAACCTTAAAATGAACGATAAAAGTTAAACTCAAGATTTTTGAGCTTTGATGGTGAAATATTGTAAAGGAAAATTGCATAAATGTAAATGAAATATAAATGAGAAATAACAAGGTTCTGGGAATCCTCCTTAGGTTTGTTCCCTATTTTCACTCTTGATTCAATTGATTTTATCTCGATTGCAAGTTTCAACTCCCAAACAAGCAATCGGAATATATTCAATCAAGCACATTTACAACTCTTATATAATTGCTACGAATTAATCATTGATTTCGGTTCATGCACACATGACCGATCTTAAAGAATATCAAGAAACGACAATATATCTTAAAAGACAATATTGCAGTAATGGACAATCAATAAGATAAATCTACCGGAATTAATCACATCCAAGCAACCTCAATGGAGGAGAAAGATGCAATCACCGGATTAAGAGAGTCTAAAAGAAGAAGAACAAAAAGTACATCTATCACATGAACTCAAATCTTCTTACTTAATCAATGAATAATTCATAAACAATATTTAACAATAAATCCATACAACTGAATCAAGAACAGGAAATAAAGAACAAGAAATCCCTAAAGATTCATCCCTTTCCCTTGTAAAATGATTAGTGGGCCATGGAAATCAAGGTGGAAGAACAATAAGGATGCTCTCCCCTTGATTTGGTCATGGAGTTCAAGGTGGATGAACAATATGGATGTTCTCCCCTTGATTTGCAACCAAAGAAAACTTAGAAATAAAATGGAAGAATGCTGGATTTGGATCCCTTGAATCCTCTCTTTTTTCTCTCTTCCTTGCTTTCTCTCTTCAATAATCAGCTGCACACTCCATAAAGATATATTTATAGAGCATGAGGGGGTGGTTTGGTCTTGGAGAATGTCATTTTCTCGCCCTAATCCTGTCAAGAGGTGAGTGGGCCATGCTGTGCGCCTGGGCCTGCTGTGCGTTTGGGCCTGCTGTGCTGGCCTGAACTGTTTCCACTAAAACTGCCATAACTTTCTCTAGAAAAATCCTTTTTACGAACCGTAAAATTCTCCCGAAAATAGACTTCCGGATCTTTCTAAACATATATGTTTCATAATCTGGTTCTTCCTACATCAATACAGTTTAATCTGCAAAGATGATTGATCTGTGCGGGAAATTCTGGCAATTCAGTGAAACTCCTTCAGCTTGTATGCAGAAGTGCACACACTAGTGTGCCTACCCTTAACTTGCTCCAAAGTAATGCACACACTTGTGTGCAGTCTTTTAGCTTACTTTAATCTATTACTCCAGCCTTGGTTTAGACTTTAACCATATTTGAATCATGTTTGGACATGTCTAAACCTTGGACAAAAACAAGCACCGACACCCAAGATCTTTTGGTGCTTTAAACATGGATCGCTTTATTATCTCTTTTGTACTCAAAGCACCTGAAAATGCATCGAATTAAGTCAATGATTTATGAATATCACTTTAGAGTTATCAACATGTAAAAGTGTGATTATGACCGAGATCAACCCTAAAATGTTAACAATTAAGTATTGTTTAGATGCATTTTATGACTCTCATCAAGCCTCATGCTATGCTGGCGTAGTACTCTGAACGCCTCTTCCAGGTCAGAGCAATGGTTGCATGCTTCTGTGCTCTTAACCAGCATATCATCCACGTAAACCTCCACGTTCCGCCCAATCTACCCCTTGAAGATCTTGTTTACTAACCTCTGATAGATTGCCCCAGCGTTTTTGAGTCCGAAGGGTATGAATTTGTAATAATACAGCCCTCGGGTAGTGACGAAGGTGGTCTTATCTTGGTCTGGCTTGTGCATAAAGATCTGATTATAGCCAAAGTATGCATCCATGAAAGAGAGGAGTTCATGCCCGGAGGTGGCGTCTACCATCTGATCAATCCGAGGGAGAGGGAAGCTGTTCTTTGGGCAAGTCTTGTATAAATTTGTAAAGTCAATACAAATACGCCATTTACCGCTGGCTTTCTTGACCATTACCACATTGGATACCCATTTCGGGTACCTGGCCTCTCTGATAAAATTGACTTCCAGTAGTTTATCCACCTCGGTGTTGATAGCCGCCTGGCGCTCAGGGGCAAAGGTCCTCTTCTTCTGAATGACCGGCTTATACCTGGGATCCACATTCAGGCGATGCTCGATAGTCCCAGGGCTGATCCCTGGCATGTCCGAGGCTGACTAGGCGAACAGGTCTTTGTTCTTCCGGAGCAGGGAGAGAAGCTAATTTCTGTGCTCTTCGGGGAGGTTCGCCCCTATTTGGACGGTCCTGGCGGGGTCTTCTCCGAGTGGTACCAAGGTCAACTCCTCGGTGGGTCGCCCCCTAGGTGTCCTCATCTTATCCCTGAGATCTTCTACCTCAAGGGGTAGGGTCTCTGTCTTCTTCCCTTCTCTGATAGCATTAAGGTAGCAGGCCCGAGAGATTTTCTAATCCCCTCTAATCACTCCTACACCTTCACTGGTGGGAAATTTGACCTTCAGGTGATAGGTAAAAACAACGACCTTCAGTTTGTTGAGGGTGGGTCGACCGATGATCATATTGTAGGAGAAGGGCTGCTTGACTACCAGGAAGGTGGTCTGCACTGTGGAGGTCCTTGGCACTGTTCCTGCAGTCATCGGGAGGACTATGCTCCCCTCAGCGAACACTGGAGAACCGTCGAAATCATAGAGGGGGACCGAGGCCGGCTCCAGATGTCCATCCTTCAACTCCATGCAATAGTAAGCATCATGGAACAATATGTCCACAGAGCTTCCATTATCAATCAAGACTCGTCGCACTTCGCAGTTGGCAACCAAAAGAGAGACTACCATTACATTATCGTGAGGACTCTGTACATCCTCTAAGTCATCCTCCGTGAAAGAGATCACTGGTTCTGTTATTCTTTTCTTGTGGGGGCCACTCACGGAGGCTACAGCCCTAGCGTAAGCTCTATTGCTCTGCCCCTCACTGTCTCCCGCTGTCGGGCCCCCGCAAATTGTCTTGATGATGCGGGTGGTCGTGGCCGCCTCCTGCTTCTTCTGACTGGGCCCTTCTTGCTCGACCCTAGGGTTCCTTTGCGGGTCTCTCCGCTCTTGTTGGCGATAGGGACATCCAGTATCTCTTCTCGGCTGCGCGGGCTTATCTTTTCTTTGGGGCTCGGTAAATTCCTTTAAGTACCCCCTGTTGATAAGAGCTTCAATCTACTCCTTCAGGTTATGACATTCCTCAGTGTCATGACCATAGTTCTTATGGAAGCGACACCACTGCCTCTGGTCACCTCTAAGATGCAGCTTCCTAGACGGCCACTGAAGGACGGATTTATCTTGGAGTTACATGAGGATGTTTGTCCGGGTGGCGTTGAGTGGAGTAGCCGTCAACTCGAGGGTGGGATTTGTACCTGTTCTCTTGGTGGGGCCTCTTGACTGTCCCCTTCTGGGGGTCGGGATCATTCCTTTTCTTCTCAGCTTCCCCTTCCCTCTCTCTTCTGAAGGTTTGGTCATCCTCTGCCAATATGTATTTTTCGGCTCCGGCCAAGATTTCGTTCATGTCTCTGTGCGGGTGCTGAGTCAGTTTAGAGCTGAAGATGCCCGACCTCAATCCATTTTTGAATGCCATCACCTGGATGTTTGGGTCAAGGTCAGGGATCTCCCATGCTACTGTATTGAACCGTGAGATATAGGCTCGAAACCTCTCCCCTCGCTACTGGATGATGTTGAAGAGGCTCTCTGAAGTCTTCTTGGGCTTCTTGCTACTGAGGAAATGGGAAGCGAAGGCGTAGCTGAGTTCTTTGAAATTGCTGATGCTTCATGGCTTCAGCCTTGAGTACTAGGTATCCGCTACCTTCTCTTAAGTCAGAGGGAAGGCGCGGCACATGACCGGGTCCGAATGCCGGCGCAGCATCATAGTCGTTTTGTAATGCTGTAGGTGGTCCATAGGATCCGTGGAGCCATCATACATCCTGATTTGAGGCATCCTGATATTGGGCGGAAGCAGGGTCTCGAGGACGTCCTTTTTGAATGGAGGGTCTTGGATGCAGAGCTTATCTATGAGGCTGAGATTTTTATATCTCAAAGCTGAGTCTATTTTTTCTTTCATTTCCTCAAACCGCCTATCTAGGCTGAGGTTGCCTTTTAAGGATAAGCTCTCCTTGAATCGGCTATTATGCGATGAGGGCTCGATATGGGACTGGTTATAGGTTAGGTCGTCCCTGCCGGATGACCCGGCTTGCTCCGAAGCTTGGTAAGGAGGGAAGAAAGGTTGTTGATCTCCTCCCCATACTTGGGCCGCCAAGTTGGCTATCATCTTGGAGAGCTCCTGGAACTGAGCTTGAGTCACCAGAGCCTGGAGATGGGCAGCCTCTTCCTCGTAATTAGGAGAGTCGTTTCTGAAAAGGTGAGGGTGCTGCTCTCTAGTAGGGGTGGCGTGCTCGGGGATTGTTGGGAACCTGGGTTTGGCTTTGTGATTACGAGTGTCGCCTTGGGTAGGAGCCGAGCATGCTGCTGGGGCTTACTTGTCGGTTCTTCTGACACATTTTCTTGGCAGCATCGTCACAGATGAGTTCTTTTTACTTCTTCACTCTCACTATAGCGAAAGATTATGGGTTCCCACGGACTGCGCCAATCTGTTGATGCCGCTAACTGTTGGTGCTGACGTGGCCTGGGTGAGGACGTGGCTTAGGTGCTGATATGACCTGGGCCCTGCACAAGTAACATGGGGAGACTAAAGGCCCTCGGAAGGAGGGGAGGGGGAGGCCTCCGAGGATGCTCCGATGCTTAAGTTAGCAAGAGCTTAAGGGAGAAGTCGAGGGTTTAAGAGAAACCAAGGGCTTAAGTAAATCAAGTGCGAGTAGAAAAAGATTGAATGTCCCCCTGTGGAGTCCATACCTGGGCTTATTTATAGTCATTCGCCCCTAAGGGGTCAATGATTACAAGCTCAGGGCAGGACGGCCGTAGGGTGGCTGCTGCAGGTCGTAGGGTGGCCGTAGTGTAGCTGCAGGGCTATGTGTCAAGGGGGCCCAGGCCTGGGCCATTCTTCATGGGCCCAAAGGTTTTGTTAGGCCGGGAGATTTACTGGGCCATTTCTTGGACCGGAGTCTCCATCAGGCCAGAGAGTTAGTCGGGCCTGAACTTATTTGGAGTGGACTGTTCTGTTGGGCCTGGAGCTCATTTGGGCCGGGGTATTTTGCTGGGCCTAGAACCTGTTTGGGCCGGAGTATTTTGGGCTATATCAATAAGTCCACTATATATACCTTTATGGTTCCATCAAGTGATGCACTTGCAAAATAATAGATGTCTTTTGGATTAAATGCTGATTGCATCACGAATGAGAATGTCCCTCAAATACTTTACTGCAAATCCAATCCTTCTCCCAATCCCAAAGCTTTATAAGCATGTCATCGGACGATGACAGTACATATGGAAGGGTAGGATGGACAGCTACACACCTAATGAAATCTTTATGAGCCTTAAATTCTTTGATTTTCTCCATCGTATCATAATTGTACACACGAATAAACGCATCATCAGCTCCAACAACAACCCAGTTGTCAAATTATAATAATAATTTGACAAAATGTTTGCATCAAATAATTTGACAAAATGAAATCCATAATTGAGACGTACTGTAAAGTATATAAGAAAAATTAGTACAAGAAATTTTTAATTACTATGGTTTTGTTGGGGTGTACGTTCACAGATTTTACTATTTCTGATGCTTGTACAAATTCTTTCTGATCAAGAAATTATTTTTAATTAGTTCCATAATATCAACTTAGATAAAAAAACAGAGTTGCAATAAACCAAGCTTAAAAGCAGGAAAAGAAAAAGAAACATCTATTAATGATACCCAAACTTCAAGGGAGAAAGACTGCAGCAAACCAAGAAAAAGAAAACAAAAATATATCAGTAATAAATAAAAGAGAGACAGAGAGAGAGAGAAAATAATTTATTTTTTTTAACTAATTTGATGTTTTGCACTGTGCCCTTGTGTGCTCAAAAGGTTTTTTTTGGTGAGATTTAATAAAAGAGTAGTCAACTAAACAAGAATAATAAAAACAAATTTGACACTACTCAAAATAAATTTTCCCATATGAAAATAATAAATAAATTTGAAGAGGTATTCTGTACAATTTGAAGAAAAACCTCATAATTAACAAGGCATCTTATTTAGAAGTAACTAACAGCTCACCACTTTCAGAGTTGATGCCCAAAAAATCAAACGTTTAATTGAAATTTTTCTGTAATGAATTGAGAGAGAAGATAAGGTAGAGACCTCTTTATATATTAATGGATGCTTTGCAGTTAAGAAAACTAATTTCATAGCCCAGATTGTCGGCCGATCCAACGTCGTTAATACTCTTACCTAGCTATGTTGTAATCAGGTGAGCTCCAATCCGTTGATAATTTTCAAGTGTTAGAATTAACGATGAAGATCAAGTTTTGACATGCTTCTAAATTTGACAATTGAGTTTTTTTTAAGAAGGTACTATATGTTGGTATTTGTCTAAGGTTTAAACATGGTTAAGATTTAAACATGGTCAAGGTTTAAACAAGGTTGGAAGAGGTCAAGCATCAAGTCATTGAAGCCTCAGTACACTTGGAGTGTGCCTCAGCACAAAGCAGCCAAATGAGTGACGGTCCAGCATCATGTGGTGCCACAACTCTGCTCACCCCAGGCCGCGGTGCCCAGAAGGTGGAGTGCTAGAGGAAGAGGCTAGGCCGCAACACCCTCTACCCCAGGCCGTGGCGCCCCCTGTTCTAGGTCGCGACCCCAGGCACACTGATGCACACATGTGTAAACCTCTTCCATGGTTCGTGAGACATGTCTAAAACGCACAGCTTAACTAAGGAATGATCAAAGGCTATGGTTGATTTTTCATCTAGATCGAAGGGTGAATATTAACCCTCAAGAATGGACAAGAAGTTGATGCACTATATAAAGGGTCACCTAGCTTCATTCTCAACAACAATGTGACATAACTTGTGATCAAAAGTGAGAGAATTGTAAAGAGTGCAAAGACACAAAACAAGAGAGACTCATTTGTAAGGATGGTTGTTTAGAAGAGTGAGTAGAATAGAAAGGGGATTGAAGGGCTTGTAAAGGGAATTTTCTTGGGAGAAATTCCAGGGTTAGTTCTAATCACTTTTTGTTTCTTCTTCTTCTTTGTTTCTTCAAGAACTTAGGCTTCTTGGAGAGGGGTTTCTGTGATTGTAAAAGAACCATTGATTAGTGCAGAGAGTTCAGGTGAACTCACGGGGATGTAAGCTATTGCCGAACCTCGATAACAAATCGCTTATCTTATTTCTTTCTTTCATTTTTGTTTTTGTTTATGATTCTTAATCTTTACAAGTCATTATAGACTTGGGTGTTTGGAAGATCACCACCTGGGCATCTTGTCAAGGTGATTTCCAATACTATAAAATGATCAAAAGTTGATTTTTATATTAGTTAGTAGTAGCACATTTGTTTTGACTTTCAATGATGGGAAACTTCTTTCTTGTTATCTCTTTCAGTACGTAAACTTTGTGGTTTTAGTTTTCAATTTCAAATAGATATGTATAATAATCAGTATGACGATTTTCAACCAATCAGGTAAGCCACTGACGATTCTTAACCAAATGTGACAAAAAATTGTGCTATGTCACCACAAAATTTTCTCAACATGATACAGACCTCTCATCCTGCCCTTGATCCTTCTACCCTCATCATACTATCAAACACTATCCCAAACAGTAGTTCAAACACTAGCGTAAACACTATCCTAAACACTAAGCTTGCATACACCTCTGTGATACACACATGATCTTCAGAAATCTGAAATCCCAAGCATCAGTTCATCAAGAGTAAGAGTCCAATCTTTTCTTTGACCCACTATATTCTGTGTCTACCACAAATCTTATGGCCATTCTACCAAAGACTGCATCAAGTTTTGCAAAGAACAAAGGAAACACCTCTAAGACAATACTTTCATCACAAACATTCAATCACTAAATACTTACACCCTAAACATTTTCCTCACCACAAACACTTTACCTTCCTCTTTCTTTGGCGATATGGACCCAGAACAATTTGTTAGCCTCATGGCTCAAGTTGATGACTATCTAGGACATTGGCAAGATCTTAGCATCTGGGGAATATGGAGTGATAGTGCAGGCCCCAAGAGCTTCAAGATAGTAGAGGCTACCCTAATAGGACCTCGGTTGGCAAATATAAGGGAAAGACAAGTGTCCATTGTGCCATCCAAGAAAGCGAAGGGTTTTTGGGATAGCAGTAGTTATGAGGACAAGTGAACCACTTAACTCGAGTTGGTTGTCACTTTAAACTGCCTTACCTTATGGTAGACCATCCAAGAAGAGATTTTGAAATTGAAGAAGGAGTTGAGAAGATCAGTGAGAAGAAAATAAAGAAGGAAGAAGAGAAAAAAGATCTAGTGCTGCGGCAATTATAGAAGACCCAAGCAAACATTTCAATGGCAAAGTTTGCGAACTCACTTAAAGTGGGTTCCAAACATCCTTAATATGGGGGTTTTTGATGCCATCCCTCAAGCACCACCAGATTATCCTATATCATTTGGGAGAGATGGAGCTTCCCACCAACACTACACCCGAGAACCTCTTGGCGTTGATCCAAATGTCTAACAAGGAGGATCTAGACATCAAGTTCACTGATAAATACCTTTCGCCTAAAGAAGGCCTTAATACTATAGCTTTGTACCTAACTGCTGAAAGTGAAGGAAAGAGGATTCCATTAGTGTTGGTAGATAATGGATCTGCATTGAATGTTTGTCCTATGAGAACTGTACAAGCCTTAGGCATGAAGGTGGGTGATTTTGGGCTTTGTAGCAAAATTGTGAGAGCCTATGAAAACACCATGAGAGCAGTAGTAAGACTGATAACTTTGCAATGTACCATAATCTCATATGAGAAACTCATTGAGTTCCATTTGATAAACATTCATGCCATTTTCAGCCTTTTCCTTAGAAGACCGTGGATTCATAGCCTATGTACAGTTACATCTACATTGCACAAGTATAGAAGAGGTGACGAAATAGTAACTTTTTATGTGGATGGGACAGTCATCCTACCTATCTTTGGTATTCAGACCAAGAACATAGATTTGCATGGTTTAACTTTTTATGTGGAGAGATGTGAATAATTTCCAAAAGGTAGACATTTGTTTATTTCAAACATTTCACTAACATTATTATTTTGCCTTGTTTGATTGTATAGATAATGTAGAGATATATAAAATGAACGTTTATTTGTAGTAAGATTTTTTTCATTTCCCTTCTTCCATTCCATATAATTTCGTACATAGCTTTCATTTTCTTGTTCAGTGAAGATCGACCATGATGCTAGCTGCAGTTCTCGCGGCATGAATCCACACAGTATTCTGCTTTCTCAACATCTGCCATAATTAATACCAATATATATAAGAATCTGATTAGGAATATAAATTCCAATTCTTAAGAAGTAATGAAAAAAATAAAGAAGTTTGTATACCATTAGCAAAGTTGCACGTTGAAAACACAATCAAGATTGCAGTTTTGAAGAGCCTCCGAGAATTCTGGTGGGATGTCACAATTTCTTATACATATTACTTTACAAACATCGACAACTATGCTCTTTGCACACTTCTCTACACATTTTCTTTTGCATTCTTCAGATACAGACTGTACTTGAGCTGCTGAGAGAATGATCAACATAACCATTACCACAAGACTTCTTCCCTCCATGACTGCTACGCTCTTGATTTATTAATTATTTTTTCCCTTTATTTGAAGGTTGAAGTAAGCCCTTGAACTTATTGCATTAGGCTATTTACAAATGGATGAATGAACATACCGATTTGTATTTAAATTTTAGATAAGATATTAATATATGGAAACTAAATCTACCCACATAGAAAGCAAAACCTTTTCCAGCGAGAATAGCAACACATGGAAACGAAAACCATCTTTGTGGTTAGCATGAATGGATATTAAATTAGTAATGTAAATTTTTGGTTTTACTTTGAGTTTTGTTAGGAAATGGTAAGGTGTAAAGTTCACTGTACTTTGGAGGATTCCAACTCACTGCCTATATTTTAGACCATATAAATCAAACAATAATAGGAACAACATATAGCTAGATGAAATTATTCCATCTAGTCTTCTGTTCAACTTGAAGATAGATGAAGTTATTGCTTCAAAATGCACTGTATATATAGTACTAATTGTATATGACCTCCTTATACTTCGATTCTTCTTCCTCCATAAGTTCAAGGTTCATGGGATCCTGACTAGTAATTTTGGCTACAATGGTTCCATTGTCGCAACTAAATACGACTCTTTTGGGAGAGATAACAATAGTATTAGTAACTACCAAAAAATACAGAAGATTATATGTTAATTAGTAGTTTATAAAAACAGAACACTGTAGTACAGAAACTTGCCCTAATCAAGTCTTACCATAAATTTTTGGTTTCAACATCCTTTATAGAAACTTTACAATCTTCAACATATATGATTTGAAGCAACACTAAATTTTACAAAACATATAAGACTGACTTACTGGTTTGAATTACTAAAATAAACTGTAAAAAGAAAAAAAAAACTTACTGGTTTGTTCCATTCATGCATCCAAAATTCCAAACTCTTTCAAGACCATAGTTCAATGTCTTCTCAAGCCTCATACATCCACTGGACATAGATGTATTTTGGAGGATTCTAACCCACTAAATATATTTCTTTTTTGGAAAAATGATACCTGAACTTCAAGTGAGAAAGACGCAGCATATAAAACGACCAAACAAACCAAGAAAAGGAAAAAATATATATCAGTTGAAAATAAAAGAGAGAGTGAAAGTAAATTTATATTTTTAATTGACGTGTGAGTTTTCGGGCAGTTTTACTCATAACTTAGCAGGTTTAAGGGCAAAAGTGTAAAGTGGTTGTCCAATGGACAAGATAGGGTTACCGTCACGTACGTTTGGTTATATGTAACTAATGGGAAGAAACGGAATCCATTTCGGATCACCGGTGCGTGTGGGTTTTCGGGCATTTTTACTCATAATTGAGTGGGTTTAAGGGCAAAAGTGTAAAGTATTTGTCTAATGAATGAGATGGGGCTACTATCACATCCATTTGGTCAAATGTAACTAGTGTGAAAAAACAAAATCCATTTCGGGTAGCTAGTTTCGGTTTTGGTTTACGTATAGTAACTGTTACAAATATAATGACTACATATTTGATCATGTAATTTGTTCTCTTTTATAGGATCGAGCTGTGGAAGATGATGTTGAGCATATCGACCACGACGTGGACCTGATCGACCCATGATTCCATTTTTAGACTATTGTTTTCAAGGGATTTTGTATATCATATTTTTGAATGTATTTTAATTTGTATTTCTTAAGTAATATTTTATTAATTTACGAAATATTTGTATTTTCAAATCTTTTTTATTTTAAAATGCATTTCAAACAGTTGAATAGGTTTCAACAGGGAAATAATAATAAAAATTATTTCAAAATTATTCATTATTATCAAAAGATGATTCATCCCTCGATACTAATAATTTTTTTAAAAAAATTAAAAATATTATCATAGAGGGACATATCCTTCCATAATAATGAATATTTTAATATTTTTTCATAATCCCGAGTAAAAAAATAAATTTTGTAAAAAATAATCACTAAGGGCCACTTTGGTTTTAATATTCCCGAGGGACATATCACCGACGGATTGCCCTTGGTGATGACCGATAGCGACAAATTAGGGCTTATCACTAAGAAACTCTGGTCGTGGGTGATATGGCTTTTTCTTATAGTGGATTGATATTTATAGTTCTAACTCCTACTAGCCGTTAAACACAACAAATGGTCGTTTGGTGCATTAAATATATTGACCCATGTCTCAATTTTTGAAAACTAACCATTATTCACAACAGTACAATCGAATGTGCCTTTAAGTCAATTGTGAAAATTTTCTATCACTTTCACAGTCGACTATTGAATCTTGCTGTCAACTGCCTTTTGGCTGTTCAAGTAGGAGTTAAAAAGGCTTTGTACCTCCAGCCGACTATTGCACCATCACAATCGACTATGGCTACACAATATTTCAATTTTACTTCAAAACTTACAAAAAATTTGAACTTTAAACACTTGATTTTTAAGTAAGATAATTTGGAAAACATTTTAGCCATTTTAAAGCTAAAAGTACAGAGGGAAATAGCATGGATACCTAAATAAAAAGACCTTTCAACTTCTTCACTTTCTTCTTTGAATGGTCCTCAAAACCTTGAGTTATGGGTGTGTGCCTCATTTGAGCATGCCTGTGCATTTCCTATAGTGTGTGCGCGTCTTCTAGAATGAGTGCGCACCTTCTAAAGTGCGTACAAAGCATCTTAACCACAAATAAGTTAGAAAACAGATTATTAGATCAAATAAATTAGTTTTATCATTATCAAAATTAGAGATGACAATTTTGTTCAAAACTGTAATACCCGTATTCGTAAAGTAAGGGTAAAGAAGTAATTTAATAAACATAACATGTACTTAAAATAATATATATACGAAAAATAATTATTATTGAATAAAATAATTATCTTGAAAAAAAACTAGATGTGCAGTGGTGTAGGTAGAAAGAAGAAAACAAATATTTCGGACGTGTTCAGTGTGGGTAAGAAGAAGAAAAAAGAAAAGAAAGAGAAAAAAAAAAGAAAAAAACAGCAACACCTGGAATCCAGTTGTTTCCAAAAGAGAAAGTGTGATGTGTTGTGTATCATGCATGATACACAACACAAAAGGGTGAACGGTGGGGTGGCATTCATTTCTTGCCTGTTGCACTACGTGATAACAAATTCCATTTCATATACTTTGTTTCTTTATTTTTTTTATATACTTACCAAATCCTGATTGGTTTTCTTTCTTTTACAATTCAAACTACTATATTTCTCTAAACACTTGGGGATCGAAAGAAAGATTAAAAGAGTAAAATTTTGAAGGTTTTTACGGAAGAATTTTATAAAGAGTCACAGGAAGCTCTAAGAAAAACAAAAGGTAATAATGTGAATTTTATTTTTAAAATTTAGCATCTCGGAGTTCAAAGTGAAAATTTTCAAAGGGTGTGAATTATGGAAGAATTGAAGAAAAAATTAGAAATTTTAATATAAATATTATGTCAGGTATTGACGATCAGCAACTATGAGAAATTGCTGAGCAGATCAGGAAATGCAAGGAGGTGATTCATGGGCAGCTCTAAGTGCTACGTGGTGAGTTAGATTTACTTTAAGTAATAAAAAATGAAATATATAGTGATAATATTAGAATAAATCATTAACTTATGCTTTGATGGTAGATGAAAAATTGGCTGATAGGAATAATGGATGTGTAGAAAATTATTATATGAGAAATAATATTATTAGAATAATGAGTCGATTTAATAATAAATGTGATAAATGAAATTCTTGACGAGCTATGGTTGATGATTTGATATGATTTATGAGGAGAAGAATTTAATGAAAATTTTCAAATAATAATTTGAGAATAATCAGGATAACAAGTTTAAATGTCTGAATTCATAGTTGTGTAATAAGGGAATTATGAAATTGAGTAGTGATTATAAAATATTGTTATTGAATTATTTGAGGAAAAAGATGAATGAATATCGAAATTTTTTTTGAAGTAACTGAATTATATGATGTAATTGGGAGTGTAAAATCGAATACTTCTAGTAAATTTAATTCAAGCATATTATGTTGCATATAATATTTAAGTCAATATCATAATTATGTATCTTCCCTGTTGAGGGTTGAGGATTGATGTAAAAATTTTAGTTGGTATTATTTTTATTGTTGCATATATGTGTCATGCTGGCATTTTGAAAATATGACAACACTGTCTCGGGGGTAGCAAACCCGGGATGGGTCGTTACAATTTTGGTATCAGAGCATTAGGTTTTATGGTTCTGTAGACTACATAAAAAGTAAGAAAGTGAGAGATTAAAACAAATTATATTCTAATGAATAGTCTGAGGATGACATGTGGACGTGCTACAGCTAGAGTTAGAGTTGTTGATTTAAGAGGGCAAGGTAGGCCCCCAATATTGTGCAAGTCGAGGTTGAGTCTGAATCTATGGTTCCTAAAAGGGAACATGTTGACAATATAATTGATATTTGTAGAAGTGTGAGAAAATATGAAGTTGAAAGAGATGAGCTAAGATAAGCTCTGACATATGCTCTTGAGAAAATGAATGTAACAGATGATAGAGTTGATAGCTTATACCATAGATTTGATGAACAGACTCGAGCAGTGCCTGAGGTTGTTGTAAATCCAATAATAGTAGACATTTAGAAAGAGGGGAAAGTGAGTTTATGCATGAGATGTAGAGAGATTGTTAAGTTGAATGCTTTGTTGTTTAACGGATTTATAAATCCTTTTAAGCCTGAGTTATGGGTGAAAAATGTAGATAGATTATTTGATATTTTACAAATGACTAATAGGCAGAGGGTCGCCTTTGCTATGTTAAAGTTAGAGAGAAAGGCCCTAGAATGGTGGGAGGATATTCTTTCCAGGGTAAGTGCAGATATTGATAGACCCTTAACCTGGAATAGGTTTAATGAGGTTTTTCTTGACAAATACTTTCCTCATACCTCTAGAGCCCAACAAGATAGAGATTTTATTTATTTGGGGTAAATGTATTGACTATGACTCAATATGATAGCAAATTTGTGATCTTATCAATGGTTGTACCAAAAATGGTAGACCTAGAGGAGAAGAAGTGTCAGAGGTTCTAAGATGAACTATGTTCTAAGATTTGATCAAAACTATCTTACATGAGGCATATGAATTATGTTATGTTGGCGAATATAACACTTTAGATTGAGAAGGATGTGATGAAGTTTAGAGGTAGGAGAAATTGGCGGAAGAGGTCTAGATTTGAGTAAACAAGAGGTGGTACCAGTATGAGTGTGCAGGGTGGAAGACCACCCAGAGGAGGTGTTCCTTGTCACAAGGAACTTTAGTATAGAGTCAGAGGCAAGCATGATCTATTGCTTCTGTAGCTTAGAGTAATATCGGTGGGACCCTTAAATTTGGGAGACAGGTTATGAGAACTGGGAGTCATGGCTGAGGAAGTAAGTACACCACCAAGGGGAAGTGCTAATCTAATGTATGATGGAGACATAAGTTTGTTATAGATGTATTCAGATAAGATATTTATCCCAAAATTGTCTAATTTGAAGTGCTTTATATGTAGAAAAGGTGGACATATCAATGTTGGTTGATCTTGGTGCAACCCATTCTTTTGCATCTAGTACTCATATGAAGTCTATTGATGCATGTATTAGTCCTTTGATGCATGATATTATTGTTGAAGTTCCCACTAGAGATAGAGCGATAATCATAAATGTTTACAAAGGTTGTGTGATTTGAATCAATGATAAAGAATTTGAAGTTGATTTATTACCTTTGAATATGATAGATCTTCATTCGATTTTGGAAAAGAATTTTTTATCGACGCATTCTGTCTGGGTTGATTGCTCCAGAAAGAATGTAGTGTTCAAGATATGGACTTGAGGAGTTTAACTTTCAGGGAGAACATAAAATACTCTCGAGCTATCTTATTTTGCTCTGACTACTAGTAGATGGTTAAAGAAATGATGTGAGGAGTATTTGGCATACTAAATGGATTCTAAAAAGGAAAATAGGAAGTTAGAAGAAATCTTGGTAGTGAAAGATTTTCATGATGTGTTTCGTGAAGAGTTGTCCAGATTGTCTCCCAGTAAAGAGATTTAGTTTCCTAAAGATGTGACTTTGAGTTCAACACACATATCTATAGCACCCTATAGAATGACACCAACTAAATTGAGAGAGTTGAACGTACCATTTTAAGAATTGTTAGATAAACAATTTATCAGACCTAATGTGTTTGGGGAGCCCTGTGTTGTTCATGAAGAAGAAAGATGGAATGATAAGATTGTGTATAGACTGCAGATAGTTGAATAAGATAACCATTAAGAACAAATATCTTTTGCCCAGGATAAATGTATTATTTGAGCAGTTGCAAGGAGTGAGAGTGTTTTGTAAGATAAACTTGATATCAGGTTATCACCAGTTAAGGATAAAGGATGGAGACGTGCCTAAGACTGCTTTTAGGGCACGTTATGGTCATAAGTTTCTTGTGATGCCATTTGAGTGGACTAATGCTCCAACAACATTCATGGACGTGATGAATAAAATGTTTAAACTATTTCTTGATAAATTATGGTTATAATTATTGATGACATTTTGGTATATTCTAACAATGAGGAAGAACATGTGAAACATTAGACAGTGTGTTGGAGATTCTGAAGAGAGAGAGATTGGATGCTATAATTTCCTAAATGTGAATTTTATCTGAATGAAATAAATATCTTAGGGGTATCTGGAGATGGTATAACAATTGATTCATAGAAAGTAGAGGCAATGTTGAGTTGGGAGAAACCAACTAATGTGCTTGAAATTAGAATCTTTTTGGGGTTAGCTGGTTATTATAGAAGATTCTATCAGAATTTTTCTATTATTGTAATATTGTTGACTAGACTGACCAGGAAAGAGGCAAGATCTATATGGTGTGGGAAGTGTGAGAAAATTTTTCAATTACTACAGGAGAAATTGACAGCTCCAGTGTTGGCGCTTTCTTCAGGTGATGAAGGATTTGTAGTGTATAGTGATACATAGCATCAATGGTTGGGATGTGTGTAACATGGGAAAGTTGTGGCCTATACTTCTAAGCAATTGAAGAATCATGATAGAAATTACCCCACCAATAGCTTAGAGTTGGCTTCCATAGTGTTTACTTTAAAGAATGGAGACATCATCTGTATGGAGCCACTTGTGAGAAATTCATTGATCAGAAGAGTTTGACATACTTACCTACCTAGATAGAGTTGAATTTGAGACAAAGATGGTGGATAGTTTTGATTAGTGACTATGATTGTACAATTTACTATCATCTAGAAAAGACGAAGGTGGTACCTGATGCATTAAGTAGAAAGTCTATAAGAAGGTTAACTGCTACAGAAAGTCATGATGTGTAATTGATGATAGATTAAGAGAGATAAGAATGAAGTTGAATATCAGTGATAGAGGATCATTGTTAACAAATATGGTTGTACAATCATCCATAGTAAAATGCTTGTTAGATATGCAAGGTAAAGATAAAGAGATAGAAAAAGATTAAGTATTGAGTGCTCACTAGAAAGTAATATGAGTTCAAAATTTGAAATGAGGATATTTTGGTACTAGAACATAATATTTTTGTTCCCAATGATGTGGAGTTGAGAAAGAAGATATTGAGAGAGGCACATGATGATGTATATTTGATTCTCTTGAGTAACAATAAAATGTATAGAGGATTGAGACAAAATTACTAGTGGTTAGGATTAATGAGGGATGTAGCTTAATATATATATATATATATATATAGATGTTTGGTTTGTCAGCAAGTGAAGTCATAAAATAAACATCTGGGAGGCTTACTACAACCTCTTCCCGTGTTTGAATGACCATAGAAAAATGTGAGTAGGGATTTTGTTTCTAAATTTTCTCATACTTAGAGATGTTACGATACAATGTAAGTGATAGTAGATAGACTTTTTAAGTCATTCTAATTTCTTCCAATTAAAACTAATTGAAATCCTAAGAAGTTGGTTGAACTGTATGTAGTTGAGATTATGAGGTTGTATGGAGTACTATTGAGCGTATTGTCATTTAGAAATGCTAGATTTACATATTGGTTTTGGAGAGGCTTTCAGAAAGCCATGTGTACACAGTTGCAGTTTATTACAACTTTTCATCCTCAAACAATTGAGGAGACAAAAAGAATTATTAGAGCACTAGAAGATATATTAAGGGCAAATGTGATGAGTTTCTCTGTAAGTTTGGTTGCTTACTTTCCATTGATGGAATCTGCTTATAATAATCAACATCAATTTAGTAATGGAATGGCATCGATTGAGACATTGTATGGTAGGAGGTGTAGAACTCCTATATGTTGGGAAGAAATGGGAGAGAGAAATATTTTTGGCCCATCAATTATTGAGTTAACAATTGAGAGGATCAAACTGGTTAGAGAGAACTGTAAAGTAGCACAGAATAGACCAAATAGCTATGCTGATAATACGAGAAGATCTCTCAAGTTTCAAATAGGTGGTTGGGTGTACTAAAAAAAAACATCTCCATGAAAAGTTGTATTGAGGTTTAAAAAGGAAAGGAAAGTTGAGTCCGAGGTATGTAGGACCCTATGAGGTTATTGAGAAAGTTGGGCTAGTCGTGTATAGCCTGGAATTGCCTCCAATGTTGAAGCAGTTATACAATGTGTTTCATGTTCCACTTTTGAGAAAATGTTTACATAACGAATCTCATAATATTTCGAGCCAAGATGTAGAAATTAAGGAAGGTTTGACTTTTATACAAGTACCAATGAGAAATTTAGGCAGAAAAGAACAAGTATTGTATAATAAAATAATTCCATTAATTCAAGTTTCGTGATGGCATAAATATGTTGAAGAGATTACGTGAGAGCATGAGGCAACTATGAAGAAATATTATTCACAATTGTTTCTTGAGTTAGGTAAGGAAATTTCGGGGGCGAAAGTTTTATAAGGTGGGTAGAATTGTAATACCCGTATTCGGAAAGTAAGGGTAAAGAATTAATTTAATAAATATAACATGTAATTAAAATAATATATATACTCGAAAGAATTATTATTGAATAAAATAATTATCTTGAAAAAAATTGGATGCGCAGTGGTGTAGTTACAAAGAAAAAAAAAGAGAAGAAAAAAAACTTCTAGACGTGTTTAGTGTGGGTAAGTAGAAGAAAAAAGAAATAATGAAAAAAAAAGTGACAAGTGTTGCCAAAAGAGAAAGTGTGATTTGTTGTGTATCATGCATGATACACAACACAAAAGGGAGAATAGTTGGGTGGCATTCATTTCTTGCCTGTTGCACTGTGTGATAACAAATTGAATTTCATATACTTTGTTTCTTTATTTTTTTTATGTACTTACCAAATCTTGATTGGTTTTCTTCCTTTTACAATTTATACAACTCTATTTCTCTAAACACTTGGGGACTGAAAGAAAGATTGAAAGAGTAATTGAATGAATATCGGGAGATTTTTAGAAGTAATTGAATTATAAGATGTAATCGGGAATATAAAATCGAATACTTCTAGTAAATTTAATTCACTGAGCTTGTGAAGTTCACTCCTCATTGTACAATAATTTCAAGTAGTAGGCATGACAGATAGTTTAGTGAGTTGAGATTCAGACGAAGTCATTATCTATAAGCCATGTGCGTGTCCACATCCTCAGACTAATGAGAAAATAAAATATAAAATTTATTTGTAAATAATCATGCATATTACGTTGTATATAATGTTTAAGTCAATATCAGAATTATGTATCTCCCCTATTGAGGGTTGAGGATTGGTGTAAAAATTTTAGGTGGTATTATTCTTATTGTTGCATATATGTGTCGTGCTTGGATTTTCAAAATGTGACAAATTCATCTCAGGGGTGGCCAACCCGGGATGGGTCGTTACAATTTTGGTATCAGAGCATTAGGTTTTATAATTCTGTAGGTTTTATAATTATATTCTAATGAATAGTTTGAGGATGACATGTGGGCATGCTAGAGCTAGAGTTAGAGTTGTTGAGTTGAAAGAGCGAGGTAGGGCCCCAATATTTTGTCAAGTCGAGGTTGAGTCTGAATCTATGGTTCCTAAAAGGGAACATGTTGACAATAATATTGATATTAGCAAAAGTGTGAGAGAATCTAAAGTTGAAAGAGATAAGCTAAGATATGCTCTTACACATGCTCTTGAGAAAATGAATGTAATAGATGATAGAGTTGATAGCTTATATCATAGACTTGATGAACAGACTAGAGCAGTGCCAGAGGTTGTTGTAAATCTAATAACAGTAGATGTTTAAAAAAAGGGAAAAATTGAGTTTATGCATGAGATGCAGGGAGATTGTTAAGTTGAATGCTTTGTTGTTTAAAGGATTTATAAATCTTTTTAAGCCTGAGTTATGGGTGAAACATGTAGAGAGATTATTTGATATTTTACCAAAGACTAAAAAGCAGAGGGTCATCGTTGCTACATTCAAGTTAGAGAGAAAGGCCCTAGAATGGTGGGAGGATATTCTTCATAGGGTAAGTGCAAATATTGATAGACCTTTAACCTGGAATAGGCTAAAGAAGGTTTTTCTTGATAAATACTTTCCTTATACCTTTAGAGCCCAATAAGATAGAAATTTTATTTATTTGGGGTAAATGTATTGACTATGACTCAGTATGATAGCAGATTTGTGATCTTATCAATAGTTGTACCGAAAATGGTAGACCTAGAGGAGAAGAAGTGTAAGAGGTTTAAAGATGAACTATGTTCTAAGATTTGATCAAACCTATCTTACATGAGGCATATGAATTATGTTACGTTGGCAAATATAACACTTCAGATTGACAAGGATGTGATGGAGTTTAGAGGTAGGAGAAATTGGCAGAAGAGGTCTAGAATTGAGGAACCCAGAGGTGGTACCAGTATGAGTATGCAAGGTGAGAGACCACCCAGAGGAGGCATTCCTTGTCACATGGAACTTTAGTACAGAGTCTGAGGCAAGCATGATCTGTTGCTTCTGTAGCGTAGAGTAATATCGGTGGGACCCTTAGATTTGGGAGATAGGTTATAGGAACCGGGAGTCATGGTAGAGGAAGTAAGTATGCCACCAAGGGGAAATGGTAATCTGATGTATGATAGAGACATAAGTTTGTTATAGATGTATGCAGATAAGATATTTATCCCAGAATTGTCCTAATTTGAAGTGCTTTATATATAGAAAAGGTAGACATATCAATGTTGGTTGATCCTGGTGTAACCCATTCTTTTGCATCCAATATTCATATGAAGTCTATTGATGCATGTATTAGTCCTTTGATACATAATATTATTGTTGAAGTTCCCACTAGAGATAGAGTGATAATCATAAATGTTTACAAAGGTTGTGTGATTCGTATCAATGATAAAGAATTTGAAGTTGATTTATTACCTTTGAATATGATAGATCTTCATTTGATTGTGGGAAAGAATTGGTTATCGACGTATTATGTCTGGGTTGATTGTTCCAGAAAGAATGTAGTGTTCAAGATAATGAGGAGTTTAACTTTCAAGGAGAACATAAAATACTCTCAAACTATCTTATTTTGCTCTGACTACTAGTAGATGGTTAAAGAAAGGATGTGAGGAGTATTTGGTATACTTAACGGATTCTAAAAAGGAAAATAGAAAGTTAGAAGAAATATTGGTAGTGAAAGATATTCATGATGTGTTTCGTGAAGAGTTGTCCAGATTGTCTCCCAGTAAAGAGATTTAGTTTCCTATAGATGTGATTTTGAGTTCAACACACATATCTATAGCACCTTATAGAATGACACTAGCTGAATTGAGTGAGTTGAACGTACCATTTTAAGATTTGTTAGATAAACAATTTATCGGACCTAATGTGTTTGGGGAGCCCCTGTGTTGTTCGTGAAGAAGGATGATGGAATGACGAGATTATGTATAGACTACAGATAGTTGAATAAGATAACCATTAAGAACAAATATCTTTTGCCCAGGATAAATGAATTATTTGAGCAGTTGCAAGGAGTGAGAGTGTTTTCTAAGATAAACTTGAGATCAGGTTATCACTAGTTAAGGATAAAGGAGGGAGACGTGCCTAAGACTGCTTTTTGGACACGTGATGGTCATAAGTTTCTTGTGATGCCATTTCAGTGTACTAATGCTCCAGCAACATTCATGGACGTGGTGAATAAATTGTTTAATCTATTTCTTGATAAATTGTAGTTATAATTATTGATGACATTTTGGTATATTCTAACAATAAGGAAGAACATATGAAACATTAGATAATGTGTATGAGATTTTGAGGAGAGAAAGATTGTATGCTATAATTTACTAAATGTGAATTTTGACTGAATGAAATAAATGTCTTAGGGCATGTAGTATCTTGAGATGGTATAACAATTGATTAACAGAAAGTAGAGGCAATGTTGAGTTGGGAGAAACCAACCAATGTGACTGAAATTAGAATCTTCTTGGGGTTAACTGGTTATTAAAGAAGATTCTTTCAGAATTTTTATATTATTGTAATATTGTTTACTAGATTGACCAAGAAAGAAGTGAGATTTGTTGGTGTGGGAAGTGTGAGAAAAATTTCCAATTACTAAAGGAGAAATTGACAACAGCTCCAGTATTGGTGCTTCCTTCTGGGGGTGTAGTGATGAGTCGCATCAAGGGTTGTGATTTGTTTAACATAGGAAAGCCATGGCCTATACTTCTAGGCAATTGAAGAATCATGTTAGAAATTACTCCCCTGTAGCTTAGAGTTAGCTGCCATAATGTTTACTTTAAAGATTGGATACATCATCTGTATGGAGCCACTTATGAGATATTCATTGATCATAAGAGTTTTACATACTTACCTACCTAGAGAGAGTTAAATTTGAGGCAAAGATGGTGGATGAAGTTGATTAGTGACTATGATTGTACAATTCACTATCATCTAGAAAAGGCGAAGGTGATAGCTGATGCATTAAGTAGAAAGCTACAAGATGGTTAACTGCTATTGAAAGTCATGATGTGTAATTGATGATAGATTAAGAGAGACAAGAATGAAGTTGAATATCAGTAATAGAGGATCATTGTTAACAAATATGGTTGTATAGTCATCCATAGTAAAATACTTGTTAGAGATGCAAGGTAAAGATGAAGAGATAGAAAAGATTAAGCATTGGGTGCTTACTAGAAAGCAATATGAGTTCAAAATTTGAAAAGAGGGTATTTTGGTATTGGAACATACAATTTATGTTCCCAATAATGCGGAATTGAGAAAGAAGATATTGAGAGAGGTATATGATGATCTATATTCGATGCACCCGAGTAACAATAAGATGTATAGAGGATTGAAACATAATTACTAGTGATTAGGATTAAAGAGGGATGTAGCTGAATATATTTCTAGATGTTTGGTTTGTTAGCAAGTGAAGTCATAAAATAAACATCCGGGAGGTTTACTACTGCCTCTTCCTGTGTTTGAATGACCATAGAAAGAATTTGTTTTTGAATTTTCCCATACTCAGAGAGGTTATGATACAGTGTAAGTGATAGTAGATAGACTTTTTAAGTCATTCTAATTTCTTCCAATTAAAACTAATTGAAATCCTAAAAATTTGGTTGAACTGTATGTAGCTGAGATTGTGAGGTGGTATAGAGTACTATTGAGCATAGTGTCATTTAGAGATGCTAGATTTACATATTGGTGTTGGAGAGGCTTTCAGAAAGCCATGTGGACACAGTTGCAGTTTATTACAATTTTTCATCCTCAAATAGTTGGGCAGACAAAAAGAATTATTAGAGCACTAGAAGATATGTTAAGGGGAAATGTGATGAGCTTCACAGTAAGTTTGGATGCTTACTTGCCATTGATGGAATCTGCTTATAATAATAAACATCAATTTAGTAATGGAATGACACCGATTGAGACATTGTATGGTAGGAGGTGTAGAACTCCTATATGTTGGGAAGAAATGGGAGAAAGAAATATACTTGGTCCATCAATTATTAGGTTAACAATTGAGAGGATCAAACTAGTTAGAGAGAACCATAAAGTAGCACATAGTAGACCGAATAGTTATACTGATAATAGGAGAAGATCTCTCAATTTTCAAAAAGGGGTTGGGTGTACTAAAAAAACGTCTCCATGAAAAGGTGTATTAAGATTTAAACAGGAAAGGAAGTTGAGTCTGAGGTATGTGGGACCCTATGAGGTTGTTGAAAAAGTTGGGCTAGTCGCGTATAGTCTGGAATTGCCTCCAACGTTGAAGCAGTTATACAATATGTTTCATTTTTCATTTTTGAGAAAGTGTTTATATAATGAATCTCATAATATTTCAAGCCAAGTTGTAGAAATTAAGGAAGGTTTGACTTTTATACAAGTACCAATGAGAAATTTAGACAGAAAGGAACAAGTCTTGTATAATAAAATAATTCCATTAATTCAAGTTCCGTGATGGAATAAATATGTTGAAGAGATTACATGAGAGCATGAGGCAACTATGAAGAAATATTATTCACAATTGTTTTTTGAGTAAGGTAAGGAAATTTCGAAGGCGAAATTTTATAAGGTGGCTAAAATTGTAATACCCGTATTCATAAAGTAAGGGTAAAGAAGTAATTTAATAAATATAACATGTAATTAATATAATATATATACATGAAAAAATTATTATTGAATAAATAATTATCTTGAAAAAAAAAAACTGGACGCACGGTGGTGTAGTTACAAAGAAACAAAAGAGAAGAAAAAAAATTCCGGACGTGTTCAGCTTGGGTAAGAAGAAGAAAAAAAAAAAGAAGAAAGAAAGGAAAAAAATGAAAGAAAAAAAAATTGGTAACACCTGGATTAAAGAGAAAGTGTGATGTGCTATGTATCATGCATGATACACAGCACAAAAGGGAGAACAATGGGGTGTCATTCATTTCTTGCTTGTTGCACTGCGTGATAACAAATTCAATTTCATTTACTTTGTTTCTTTATTTTTTTTTATATACTTACCAAATCCTGATTGGTTTTCTTCCTTTTACAATTCAAACTACTCTATTTGTCTGAACACTTGGGGACCAAAAGAAAGATTGAAAGAGTAAAATTTTGAAAGGGTTTACGGGAGAATTTTATAAAGAGTCACAGGAAGCTCTAAGAAAAACAAAAGGTAATAATGTGAATTTTATTTTTGAAATTTAGCAGACATGAAATTTCTCAGAATTCAAAGTGAGAATTTTCAAAGGGTGTGAATTATGGAAGAATTGAAGAAAAAATTAGAAATTTTAATATAAATATTATGTCAGGTGTTGACGATCAACAACGGAGAGAGATTACTGAGAGGAGCAGGAAAGGCAAGGAGATGATCAAGAAGTTGCTCTAAGTGCTACATGGTGAGTTAGATTTACTTTAAGTAATCAAGAAAAATATGATATATATAGTGATAATATTCGAATAAATCATTAACTTATGCTTTGATGGTAAATGATAAATTGGCTTATAGGTATGATAGGAATAATGGATATGTAGAAAATGATTATATGAGAAGTAATATTATTATAATAATGAGTCGATTTAATAATAAATGTAATAAATGAAATTCTTGACGAGCTATGGTTGATGATTTGATATGATTTATGAGGAGAAGAATTTAGTGGCATTTTTCAAATAATAATTTGAGAATAATCAGGATAGCTAGTTTAAATGTTTGAATACATGCTTGTTTTTATTTTATTATTCATATGCATATTCATATTTATATGCCTGAAATAAAAGAACTGAGAGGGCAGCCGGTCTAAATTAAAATAAAAGAATAGGGAAGTGGGAGGGCAACCGGTCTAAATGAGAAAAAAAGAACCAGGAAGGTAGCCGATCGAAGATAAAAACATGTCGACATGTGGGAAGAAGTTCCCAATAATAATAACATTTAACTTCATGCATTGCATTTGTTTAAATATTGATTGTTATTTCTTGAGATGTTAAAGTGTTATTCATGATTGTAAATTTATTGATAGAGGAATGAGTCTCACAGAGAGTCAAATATACTAAGTAAGAAATATGGAAATATGATATGATGAGAATTGTTTTAGTGAGTTATTATATGTTGTGAACCTCATAATAAGGTAAATGATAATGTTGAATTAAGGATTTAGAGATGATTAAATATATGATTGAAAGATTGATGTCTTATGAGTAACGTAAGAAGAGATTGTGTAATAGGGGAATTATGAAATTGAGTAGTGATTACAGAATATTGTTATTGATTTATTTGAGGAAAAAGATGAATGAATATCGAATTTTTTTTAGAATTAATTGAATTATAAGATGTAATTAGGAGTATAAAATCGAATACTTCTCGTAAATTTAATTCAGTGAGCTTGTGAAGCTCACTCCTCATTGTACAATGATTTCAGGTAGCAGGCATGACATATAATTTGGTGAGTTGAGATTCAGACGAAGTCATTATCTGTAAGCCACGTGCGTTTCCACATCATCAGACTAATGCGAAAATAAAATTTAAAATTTATTTGTAAATATTCATGCATATTACATTGTATATAATGTTTAAGTCAATATCAAAATTATGTATCTCCCCTATTTATGGTTGAGAATTGATGTAAAAAATTTCAGTTGGTATTATTTTTATTGTTGCATATATGTGTCGTGCTAGGATTTTCAAAATGTGACAACACCATCTGGGGGGGTGGCAAACCTAGGATGGGTCGTTACAAAAACCACGAGGCCTTGCCCCAACATGGCGAAAAATTCTTGCCCCGTTTGGGGACAGGGATATAGGTTCCCACTCTGAATTCCTCGAACCTTATAAGTAATTATATTATATTTCCCATCTTAAATTCATGTTTTTTTATTAAATAAATTTATTGAATTCCTGCTTCAAATTTACTAGATTTTAACTTAACTAATAATTTATTAAATTCATGTCTTATAAATACTACTTGTACTTCCTCTTTTATAAATACCACTTACATTTCCTCTTTTATAGCACTCTATTTCTTAACAAGTAAAAGTGTTAAAATTTTCAGCCTTACCCAACTTGGACCTTTAAAAGTCCTCTTTTTATTGGCTATTGGCTTAAAATAGTTCAAATTTTATGTAGTCTCGTGACTTAGGTTTTGCTGGGGAAAAATCCCCACAGGGACCCGATTCCCCGTGCAGAATCGAGATGGGAAAAAAAATTTCCTCGCTTTCATTCCCAAAGGTGGGGATGGGGAATTTTTTTTTTCATAAGCCTGGCGGAGATAGGGATGGGGAATCCAACCCCACCGATTCCCCACCTCGTTGCCATCACTAATCAAAATTAATTTCGGGTCAACACCCCCTTTATATAATGGAGAAGTCAGAGTTTGTTTAGGATATCAAATCCTATTAAATCTTTGGTTTCCTATTTGGGTTGAGTTATAATTTCCATTTGACCTAGGGTTTAGGGATGATTTTACTTTCTTGTCCTTCAAAATTGATACATGTCAACCTCTGTCTGGATTGGGTATTTTTGGGTACATCATAAGTCCCCCACTTCCTTAGGCGTAATGTTTTGGCCAAGGAAGTAGTCAAAATTCATCTTCCTCGGTGTGTGATGTCCTTTGGGACCGAGTCATGAAGCTCGTAGCTTGTACAGTGGTCTCTACCTCGAAATACGTAACTTGTGTAAGTGTTTTTACCTTGAAGCGCATGGCATATGAGAGGGTTTTTACCTTGGAGCACATGGCTCAAGTGGCGACATTGCTTGGGCTTGAGTATGTCCTTTATTTGTGAAGTCATTTATGACCCAAAGAAGTTAGGCTAAATGTTTTTATCCTTTTTCCTTACGTAGGGGAGCATGTTAGTCCTCGAGCCTTTAGAGTGATCAATTCTAAGGTGAGTGACCCTCGGAGGTGGGGGAGAGGTCTCCTTATTGGTTGTTATGCCACTCTCTAAGCCTAGAGTTTCCTAGGTCTTAATGGATTAGACGTGACAGCTTATGTGCATCAGAGATGACGGCTTTAGTGCGTCAAGATGATGGATTTAGTGTGCTAGAGATGATGACTTTAGTACGTCAGGGATGATAGCTTAAGAATACTTAAATTGTTGATGAAGATAGTAAAGAAAATTTAGATAGAAATTTTCTATTACTAAACACACCCTTAGTTTTTGTTGTCATTGTTGAAGACGTAGGTTTCAGAAAATTGGAAAGGACTAATTTATACCGCTGAAATAGATTTATTCAAGAATTTTTTAACAATACAACATCAAAAATATATCATTCCATTTCAGAGAACAAAAAAGATTCTAGTGAACCTTACAAATCATTCCTTCTTCAACTTAGCACAAACACCATAAATACCATAGACCATATAAATCAAACAATAATAGGAACAACATATAGCTAGATGACATTATTCCTTCCAGTCTCCTGTTCAACTTGAAGATAGATGAAATTATTCCTTTAAAACACACTGTACATGACCTCCTTATTCTTTGATTCTTCCTCCTCCATAAGTTCAAGGTTCATGGGATCCTGAGGGGCTAGTAATTTTGACTATAATGGTTCCATTGTCGCAACCAAATACGACCCTGTTGGGAGACGTAATAATAGCATTAGTAACTACCAAAAAATACAGAAGATTATATGTTAATTAATAGGTTACGAAAACAGAACACTATAGTACAGAATCTTGCCTCAACCAAGTCCTACCAGAAATAATTGGTTTCTCAACATCTTTTATAGAAACTTAACAATCTTCAACATATATGATTTTAAGCAACACTAACTTTTACAAAACATGTAAGACTAACTTGTATGAATTGCTAACAAAAAACCCATAAAATAAAAAATTAAAATAAAAACTTACTGGTTTGTTCCATTCATGCATCCAAAAGCCCAAACTCTTTCAAGACCACAGTTCAATGACTTCTCAAGTCTGCAAGATAATAAATTGATTAAGAAATCTCAAAATTGCAAACTCGCTGAAGCAAATACCGAAGATATTGGAGCTGCAGTAGGCAATAGAACTATTAATATGAAAGAGTATTTGAAAATGCCAAAGAAAGTAAGAATTGGACGATTACTCGGGTTATTTGAACTTCAAATGTAAAATATTGATATTAATCACTCAACATTTTACCTATAATCAGTTGCATGCCATATGCAAACAGTGCCATCCTCTGAACCTGTAAATATTATGGGAAGTTGTGGATGCACACATACTGCAGAAACATTATTTGTATGGCCTTCTAGTGTTCTGATACAACTCTTGCTCTCATAGTCCCACACTTGTTTGTATATAATATATCAAAGGAATTACTAAAAAGTTCTAAAATCTCATTCTTAAGAACACAATCACTACATGGCTGAAAAATAAAATAAAAATTAAAAAAGTAATAATAGTTTTTAGTATTGTAAACCTTAGCAGTAAAATCATCAGAACCGGCTGCTATGTATAGTTTATCGCCCCCCATGAAGTAATCAATGCAGTTTAGTCCTTTCGAATGTGCATCCAATGTAAAATTTGGGGCAGGGGAGTCAATATTCCAAATCTGGAAAAAAAAAAAAAAAAAAAAAGAGGAGATATTTAGAACATGTAACAGAAGCAAGAAGGAAATATTGTACGTAGTTAAAAAGTTTGCTTTAGAAAGATAAAATTGCAATTAACAAGTCCACTAATATATACCTTTATGGTTCCATCAAGTGATGCACTTGCAAAAGAATAGATGTCTTTTGGATTAAATGCTGTTTGCATCACATAATGAGAATGTCCCTCAAATACTTTACTGCAAATCCGATCCTTCTCCCAATCCCAAAGCTTTATAAGCATGTCATCGGACGATGACAGTACATATGGAAGGGTAGGATGGACAGCTACAGACCTAATGAAATCTTTATGAGCCTCAAATTCTTTGATTCTCCATCGTATCATAATTGTACACATGAATAAATGCGTCATCAGCTCCAACCACAACCCAGTTTTCACGTGCTATGAACTTGGCTGATCTAACTGTAAACATATTTGAATGTTAATTATCTTGCAAAATTATATTGACAAGCTAACCATTACAGATGCATAATGTAGAAGATGTGTTGGATACCTGGTGATTCAGTGACCTTGAAAGACTTCTCCGATGTCTGGCAGTATCAACAAGTGTAAAGTTAGTACTTTAACAGAAAAAAGAAATCAATAGAATCCTGTGATTGGTACTCAATAGATATTAAAATGTCTTACCTGTGATTGGCAGTTCCATATAGAGACAGTCCCTGAATACAAACTTGCTAGAATCCTGCATGAAAATTTGTCATTCAAATTATAATAATAAACCTATTCTGACCTGGAAAAATGTTTGCATCAAATAATTTGACAAAACGAAATCCATAATTGAGAGGTACTGTAAAGTATATAAGAAAATTTAGTACGAAATTTTTAATTACCATGGTTTTGTTGGGTGTACGTCCACAGATTTTACTCTTTCTGATGCTTGTACAAATTCTTTCTGATCAAGAAATTATTTTCAATTAGTTCCACATATAATATCAACTTAGATAAAAAAACAGAGTTGCAATAGACCAAGCTTCAAAGCAGGAAAAGAAAAAGAAACGTCTATTAATGATACCTGAACTTCAAGGGAGAAAGACTGCAGCAAACCAAGGCATCTTATTTAGAAGTAACTAACAGCTCACCATTTTCAGAGTTGATGCCCAAAAAAATCAAACGTTTAATTGAAATTACTCTGTAATGAATTGAGAGAGAAGATAAGGCAGAGACCTCTTGATATATTACTGGATGCTTTGCAGTTAAGAAAACTAATTTCGTAGCCCAGTTTGCCGGCCGCTCCAACGTCGTTAAGACTCTTCCGTAGCTATGTTGTAATCAGGTGAGCTCCAATCCGTTGATAATTTTAAAGTGTTAGAATTAACGGTGAAGAGCAAGTTTTGACGTGCTTCTCGATTTGACAATTGAGATTTTTCGAAGAAGGTACTATAAAATTATCAAAAGTTGATTTATATTAGTTAGTAGTAGCACATTTGGTTTGACTTTCAATGGATGGGAAACTTATTTCTTGCTATCTCTTTCAGTACGTAAACTTTGTGGTTTTAGTTTTCAATTTCAAATAGATATGTATAATAATCAGTATGACGATTCTCAACCAATCAGGTAAGCCACTGACGATTCTCAACCAAATGTGACAAAAAATTGTGCTATGTCACCACCAAATTTTCTCAACATGATACAGACCTCTCATCCTGCCTTTGATCCTTCTACCCTCATCATACTATCAAACACCATCCCAAGCAGTAGTTCAAACACTAGCGCAAACACTATCCTAAACACTAAGCTTGCATACACCTCTGTGATACACACTTGATCTTCAGAAATCTGAAATCCCAAGCATCAGTTCATCAAGAGTAAGAGTCCAATCTTTTCTTTGACCCCGTTATATTCTGTGTCTACTACAAATCTTATGGCCATGCTACCAAAGACTGCATCAAGTTTTGCAAAGAACAAAGGAAATGCCTCCAAGACCATACTTTCACCACAAACACTCGATCACTAAACACTTACACCCTAAACATTTTCCTCACCACAAACACTTTACCTTCCCCTTTCTTTGGCGATATGGACCCGGAACAATTTTTTAGCCTCATGGCTCAAGTTGAAGACTATCTAGGACATTGGCAAGATCTTAGCATCTAGGGAATATGGAGTGATAGTGAAGGCCCCAGGAGCTTCAAGATAGTGAAGGCAACCCCAATAGGTCCTCGGTTGGAAAATATAAGGGAAAGACAAGTGTCCATTGCGTCATCAAAGAAAGCGAAGGGTTTCTGGGATAGCAGTAGTTATGAGGACAAGTGAACCACTTAACTCGAGTTGGTTGTCACTTTAAACCACCCAGGAAGAGATCTTGAAATTGAAGAAAGAGTTGAGAAGATTAGTGAGAAGAAAATAAAGAAGGAAGAAGAAGAAAAAGATCCAGTGCTGCGGCAATTATAGAAGACCCAAGCAAACATTTCAATGGCCAAGTTTGCGAACCAACTTAAAGTGGGTTCCAAACATCCTCAATATGGGGTTTTTTTATGTCATCCCTCAAGCACCACCAGATTATCCTATATCATTTGAGAGAGATAGAAGTTCCCACCAACACTACACCCGAGGACCTCTTGGCATTGATCCAAATGTCTAATAAGGAGGATCTAGGCATCAAGTTCATTGATAAAAATACCTTTCGCCTGAAGAAGGCCTTAATACCAAAGCTTTGTACCTAACTGCTGAAAATGAAGGAAAGAGGATTCCATTAGTGTTGGTAGATAATGGATCTGCATTGAATGTTTGTCCTATGAGAATTGTACAAGCCTTAGACATGAAGGCGGGTGATTTTCGGCTTTGTAGCCAAATTGTGAGAGCCTATGAAAACACCATGAGAGCAGTAGTAAGACTGATAACTTTGCAATGTACCATAAACTAAGATGAGAAACTCATTGAGTTCCATTTGATAAACATTCATGCCATTTTCAGCCTTTTCTTTAGAAGACCATGGATTCATAGCCTATGTACAGTTACATCTACATTGCACCAAAAGGTCAAGTATAGAAGAGGTGACGAAATAGTAACTTTTTATGTGGATGAGACAGTCATCCTACCTACCTTTGGTATTCAGACCAATAACATAGATTTGCATGGTTTAACTTCCAAACAAGTGGTTGTGATTGAGAAGATTCCTGTTGATTTTAATACTTACCTTAATCCAGTTGTAGCCCACATCGTGAAGAGTATGCACTACCTCCCTCAAGCAAGATTGTGTAAGAGAGCGCAAGGTGTCGCAAGTTTTCCAGACTTTAAGCAACAAATGACCTAATGTGGCTTAAGGAATAACCTAGCAAGCAAGAAGAAAAACCAAAGGGTAAGTTTATTGGGAACTTAAATGGTTATTTTGTGCTAGAAGGAGAAGACCTCCCTTACTATGGATTCCTAGAGGCATGGTTCCACCATAAGACTCAGAAGAGGTACCTAAGTGATGCAGGAGGATCCGAGTCAGATGATGCAGAGTTGTCAGATAGTACGTTACTGGCATTGAGGTACCTAGAGTTGACAGATCAGCGCAAAACTGGCAAGTGGACTACCTAGAACGAGCCATAGACTCAGATCGGGCCCCGGAGACCCTAGTCTGATTGGAAACAAGCTTCCGGGAAAAACTTAGCTAACCTAAGCATCGTCATTTTTCAGCCAAAAAACAACGTTTAGGCTCTCAATTTGGCATTTTTCAGTTTTTAGGAAACTTTTTATTTTATTTGCAATTACTAGTTTTTAGGAAACTTTTTATTTTATTTACAATTACTTTAAATTTGGCCTTAATTTAATTTTCCTATTTTAGCTTGACCTTATAAATAAGGTTTTAGGGTTTAGTAAACATATTATTGATTTGCATTATTTTGAATAAAATTCAGAGTTGTTCCTCTGTTTTTTCTAGGGTTTTTTCTCTTATGTTATTTTCTTCCCTGTGAATTATCTGTTGAAAACTAGCCTGCAGAATAATCGCTATTCTGCCCAGCGTCACTATGCTTCAAAGATCTTTTTCTCAACGTGATAGAGACCTCTCATCCTGCCTTTGATCCTTCTACCCACTGTCAATACTAGCCCAAACAGTAGTTCAAACACCAGCGCAAACACTATCCTAAACACTAAGCTTGCATACACCTCTGTGATACACACTTGATCTTCAGAAATCTGAAATCCCAAGCATCAATTCATCAAGAGTAAGAGTTCAATCTGTTAAACTGAATTCTATAATTTATATGAGATAATCAAACATAAAAATGAATTCAATTTTCATTTAGTTCCAAATATGATGTAAATGACTTCAAGCTTAGTGACAGAACCTGATCATATATTGACTCATTCTTGTTTGAGATGTCTAGAGTGGCATCAAGTTTTGTTTTCAAACTTTTCTGAAAGAGATAGATGTCCGTAATTTCCCCAATTTTAATCTTCATGGTGTACTCCATCATAATTATAAAATTACCCCATAATCGAATTAATCCTTAATTCTTAAATTCAAATCCCTACTTTTAATATTCATTGTGTACTCCATTACTTCCTGGTTGGAAATAAATTTTTGAAATCAAATTCATGGAATATTGTAACTTCTTTTTTGCTTTCATAACTAAAAGAAGCATTTCTTATTCATATGGTAATAATTCAAGAACCGACATTAATAGTACAATGTTGTTCCATTCATCCATTTCCAGAAGGTAGGCATTTATTTATTCAAAAATTTCACTAACATTATTATTTTGCCTTGTTTGATTGTATAGATAATGCAGAGATATATAAAAGGAACATTTATATCTAGTAAGATTTTTTTCATTTCCCTTCTTCCATTCCACTTAATTTCGTAAATAGCTTTCGTTTACTTGTTCAGTGAAGGTCGACCATGGTTCTTGCTGCAGTTATCGCCGCATGAATCCACACAGTATTCTACTTTCTCAGCATCTGCCATAATTAATACCAATATATATATAAGAATCTAATTAGGAATATAAATTCCAATTCTTAAAGAGTAATGAAAAAAACAGAAAAATCTGTATACCATTAGCAAAGTTGCACGTTGAAAACACACAATCAAGATTGTAGTTTTGAAGAGTCTCTGAGAATTCTGGTGGGATGTCACAATTTTTTATACATATTACGTTACAAACATCTACATCTATGCTCTTTCCACACTTTTCTGCTTGCATTCTTCAGATACATACTGTACTTGAGCTGCTGAGAGAATGATCATCAACATAACCATTACCATAAGACTTCTTCCCTCCATGACTGCTACTCTCTTGATTTCTTGATTATTTTTTCCCTTTACTTGAAGGTTGAAGTAAGCCCTTGAATTTATAGCATTGGGCTCTTTACTAATGGATGAATGAACATACAGATTTGTATTTAATTTTTAGGTAAGATATTAATATATGGAAACTAAATCTACCCACATGGAAAGCAAAACCATTTCCAATGAGAATAGCCACACATGGAAACTAAAACCATCTTTGTGGTTAGCATGAATGGATATTAAACTGGTAATGTAAATTTCTGGTTGTACTTTGTTTGAGTTTTGTTAGGTAATGGTAAGGTGTAAAGTTCACTGTACTTTGGAGGATTCCAACTCACTACCTATATTTTAGACCATATAAATCAAACAATAATAGGAACAACATATAGCTAGATGACATTATTCCATCCAGTCTTCTGTTCAACTTGAAGATAGATGAAGTTATTGCTTCAAAACACACTGTATATATAGTAGTAATTGTTGGAAATCACCTTCACAAGATGCCCAGGTGGTGATCTTCCAAACACCCAAGTCTTGAATGACCTGTAGAAAGAATTTCAGCAATCGAACACAAGAACAGAAAATCAAAGAAAGAAAGAAGACAAGTAATTTGTTGTCGAGGTTCGGCAATGTGCCTACGTCCCCATGAGTTCCTCCGAACTCTCTGCACTATCTTAATGGTTCTTACAAAGTTACAGCAATCCCCTTCAAGAATTCAAGTTCTTGAAGAACCAAGAAGAGAACGAGAAAGTGATAGACCTATTACAATGCTTTCTATCAATTCTCTACTAACCTTTCTTCTTTACAACCAGCCTCACTACAAGAGTCCCTCTTGTGTTTATGTCTCTCACACAATTCTCTCTTGTGTTTACAATGATCTCACAATTGCACAACCTGTGTGGTTCTCTCACACACCTTTTTCACCACTTGAAATGAGGCTAAGAAACCCTTTTTATAGCCTCTTAATTCTTGGACAATCTTGTGAATAATTCTTGACCCTTTGATCATGTTCTTCCTTTAATCTCAGCCCTACATCACTCTCCAAGTGATGCTGTGTGTTTTGGTGTGGTGTTGTGTGCTGCGGCGTGACCTGATGCTGCAGCCTCCTGATGCTGTGCGCACACCTCCAACCTGTGGGCAGAAACTTCCACAGCAGTGTGTCTGACCTTCCCATGCTCAAAATTGAAGCACACACATGTGTGCAACCTTATAACTTGCTGAACTTTGATATCCCACAATTGGTTTGGACATTAACCAACTTTAGACCATGTTTGGATATGTTTGAAACTTAGACAAATAACAACAATCTCTACCTTTGTCTAAGAGTTCAAAAACCTGAACTATTGTGCAGAAAGCTTCAGGATCCAAACTCATCTGGAGTTACCAATTAACCAACTCCATTCCTAAGAAGTCCAAGGCAATGATTGGACCTTCTTAGAGGTAGAACCTTGGTGCCTAAATCTGCAGGACTTTTCTCTGTGGTCTTCTTGTCAACATGAATGCATCCTTTCATACCATTTTCTAGAATGTAATGATACCAAACATCCATATACTTTGTCCCCTCATGGAACACTGGATTCCTCCAAAAGTGCCCCGCACTTTGGTTATCCAAAGTTACCACCACCTGCTCTTTTAGGACCTCCCACTCGTCCAACAACCCTTTGCACCCCATAGCCTCCTTTATGGCTTCCGTAGCCGCTATGCATTCTGCCCTGGTTGTTATGAGTGCTACCACTGGCTGCCACTGAACCTCCATGTACCTCAGCAACCACTTCATCCCAAGCCAACGCTCTTTTCTGGGATTACTCACAATTTTGCTGAGAACACCCATTGCCCAAAAAACCCTTAACCGGCTTCTCTCCTTTTCTTGGATGATTCTCATCCCAAGGATCTTTTGTGCAAGGCTGAGATCCTTCTTCTCAAACTCCTCACTAAGTTGAGATGTAAACCTTTCCATCCTCTCCTTGCTGTTCCAAACCAATAGCCCATTAATGACATAGATGAAGATACTCACCATCTTCTCCACCTTGTGTCCAAGTGAGAAAGTTCTTGTGAAATCTATGTCTTCTTTCCTTGTGAACCCATTCGCCACCAGCCTAGCCTTGTTTCGGACTTCATCCCTTGGAGGGCACCCTTCTTTGATCTTGTAAGTGCACTTACATTCCACAACTTTCTGATTTCCTGCAATTTTTACCAATTCCCAGAAGTTGTTATTCCTCAAAGAATCCATTTCTTCCTCCATAGCCAGCTGCCACTTTGACGAATCCTTACACTTCATGGCATCCATGTAAGTTTCTGGTTCAGCCATCTCTCCTTCTGTCCAAGGAGCTGCTGCATCCGCAGCATCCGAAAACCCACATCTTGAAGGTGGTTCGACCAGCCTTCTTTCCCGGTCTCTTATGAGGTGAAAGTCCTTCTGACTTGCTGCAGCATCCTCTTCTTGTTCAGCCTCTTCTTGAGTTTCTTAAGCTTGGCAATCATCCAAGGGCTCTACCTGGTCTGAACCCTCTTGCCTCCTCTGCCCTACCTGAACAGAATCTCCCTTGATGCTATGCTCCACAAGAACCAAACTGGTTTACTCACTAACCCCTGCAGGGTTAGTTTTCTCCAAGTAGGGAAATAACAATTCATTAAAATTAACATCCCTACTTATTATGAGTTTTAATCCTTCTTTTTCTATGGACCACAACCTATATCCCTTAGCCCTTTCCCCATATCCTAGAAACATACATTTTCTAGATCCTGGGCTAAGTCTATCATCCTTTTGTTGTGCATACGCAGCACACCCAAAAGTCCTAAGGTTGTCCAACTCAGGGGGTTTTCCACTCCACATCTCCATGGGAGTCTTTTGGAACACAATCCTAGAGGGTGATCTATTAACCAAATATGCAGCTGTAGCTACAGCTTCTTCCCAAAAATATTTTGATAACCCGGATCCATCTAACATGCACCTAACCTTTTCCATAAGGGTCTTATTTATCAACTCAGCAACTCCATTTTGCTGAGGAGTTTCCACAACCGTCCTATGTCTTAGAATGCCATTTAACCTACAGAATTGATCAAGTTCTTGGTTAAAAATTTCTAAGCCATTATCGGTTCTTATCCCCTTAACTACTCTAGCCATTTGAGTCTCAACCAGCCCTTTCCACACCACTAACTTATTCAATGCATCTGATTTATTTTTCACCAAATAAACCCACATTTTTCTTGAATAATCATCAATTAAAGACAAAAAGTAAATCTTACCTCCCTATGTTGGTGTCCTTACTGGTCCCAAAAGGTCCGCATGAATGTAGTTAAGAATGCCCTTAGACTTGTGCACTCCGGTGTTGAAGCTGACCCGATGTTGCTGCCCAAGAACACAACTCTTACAGGAATCCATTTTTTCTACTTTGTCACCACCAAGTAGACCTTCCTTGCTAAGCACTTGCAGGCTCTTTTCGCTCATGTGTCCCAAGCGAGTGTGCCAAAGGGCTGGCTTGTCCAGTTCAGCCATCAAGCTTGCTGCTTGATCATTGGTTTATGTTTTTCCGATCATCTCATAGAGTCCATCGTTTCTTGCTGCCTTCATCACTACCAAAGATCTCTTGGCCACCTTGATCTTTCCTCCCTCTATCTTGCATGTATAGCCCATGGAATCCAGCTGCCCTAATGAGATCAAGTTCCTCTTCAAATCTGAAACATACCTCACATTTTCCAGCAGCATTGTGACTCCATCAAACATCCTCAATTGGATGTCTCCAATCCCTCTCACTTGGCAAGAATTTTCATTCCCCAAGAAGACTCTTCCATCATTGATCTTCTTGAAATTCTTGATCCATTCTTTGTGAGGGCACATATGATGAGTGCACCCGGTATCCAAGATCCATTTCCCGCTGCCTTCTTGCCCCTTGCTCACACTTGAGCACACAATAAGAACATCATCATCTTGCTGTTCTATTTTGGCAACCGAAGCCTCTCCATTCTTGGTATGGCTTCCTCCTCTATCCCTTGTCATCTTATTGCAATCTTTCTTGACATGACCCTCCTTATGGCAGTAGTAGCAGCTCTTCCCTCCAAATCTCAGTTTGGAATGCATTCTCCTATAGCTTTCTCCTCTACCTCTGTCCTGGTAGTAGCCATGCATGCTGTTGTGCACTCTCCCATGGCTCTCTCCTCTACCTCTGTCCCGGTAGTAGCCATACATGCTGCTGTGCACTCTCCCATGGCTCTCTCCTCTACCTCTGTCCCGGTAGTAGCCATAGTTGCTGCCATACCAAGTTGCTGGCCTTCTTTTAAAGAACAACCCTTTACCACTTGTTGCACTCCTTATCTTGGCATCAAGATCATCTTGCAACTCTTTCTTAGGATCAAATTTAAAAGCAAAGATTCATTTCCGAAGATACCTCTTATTAGGGAGAGTCTTAGCAAGAAACAACTCATCTAGTTTCTTCCATATTGCAGCTGGATCTTCCGAGTCTCCGCACTCTCTTGTGACATTATCCGACATGTGCAAGAAAATGGTGCTGTAGGCTATCTTCTTCATCTAGGTCCGCTGGTCCTCTGTGGCACTAGCTGGAAAAGCATCATCTTCTCCAATAGCCAAGTCCACTTTCTGCTGCATGAGAACTGCCTTGATCTTCTGCTTCCATAGGGCAAAGTCCCCCTTTCCATCAAACTTCTCCACACAAAAATTTGAAGCCATCTTTGCGGACAAGATCCCAGATTTGTGCACTAACCACAACTACTTTCTTCAACCTCAAGAACACAGATCGAAGATGGATCTTTAACACCATTCTTGAATCAACCTTCAAGAACACGACCGGATCTTGATCTTTAACCGTTCTTGATTCACCCAAGAAGTTTGATCTTTGATTCTTGGAGTCTTGGCTCCGTACCTTCTACTTCTTGTTTCGATAACCAGCTGCTATGCTCTGATACCACTGTTGGAAATCACCTTGACAAGATGCCCAGGTGGTGATCTTCCAAACACCCAAGTCTTGAATGACTTGTAGAAAGAATTTCAGCAATCGAACACAAGAACAGAAAATCAAAGAAAGAAAGAAGACAAGTAATTTGTTGTCGAGGTTCGGCAATGTGCCTACGTCCCCGTGAGTTCCTCCGAACTCTCTACACTATCTCAATGGTTCTTACAAAGTTACAGCAATCCCCTTCAAGAATCCAAGTTCTTGAAGAACCAAGAAGAGAACGAGAAAGTGATAGACCTATTACAATGCTTTCTATCAATTCTCTACTAACCTCTCTTCTTTTCAACCAACCTCACTACAAGAGTCCCTCTTGTGTTTATGTCTCTCACACAATTCTCTATTGTGTTTACAATGATCTCACAATGTCACAACCTGTGTGGTTCTCTCACACACCTTTTTTACCACTTGAAATAAGGCTAAGAAACCCTTTTTATAGTCTATTAATTCTTGGACAATCTTGTGAATCATTCTTGACCCTTTGATCATGTTCTTCCTTTAATCTCAGCCCTACATCACTCTCCAAGTGATGCTGTGTGTTTTGGTGTGGTGCTGTGTGCTGCAGCGTGACCTGATGCTGCAGCCTCCTGATGCTGTGCGCACACCTCCTACCTTTGGGCAGAAACTTCCACAGCAGTGTGTCTGACCTTCCCATGCTCAAAATTGAAGCACACACATGTGTGCAACCTTATAACTTGCTGAAATTTGATATCCCATAATTGGTTTGGACATTAACCAACTTTAGACCATGTTTGGATATGTTTGAAACTTAGACAAATAACAACAGTAATTGTATATGACCTCCTTATACTTTGATTCTTCTTCCTCCATAAGTTCAAGGTTCATGGGATCCTGACTATTAATTTTGTCTACAATGGTTCCATTATCGCAACTAAATACGACTCTATTGGGAGAGATAACAATAGTATTAGTAACTACAAAAAAATATAGAAGATTATATGTTAATTAGTAGTTTATAAAAACAGAACACTCTAGTATAGAAACTTGCCTCAATCAAGTCCTACCAAAAATTGTTGGTTTCAACATCCTTTATAGAAACTTTACAATCTTCAACATATATGTTTTTAAGCAACACTAAATTTTACAAAACATGTAAGACTGACTTATTGGTTTGAATTACTAAAATAAACTGTAAAGAGAAAAAAAAAAAAAAAAAACTAACTGGTTTATTCCATTCATGCATCCAAAAGCCCAAACTCTTTCAATACCATAGTTCAACGTCTTCTCAAGCCTCATACATCCCCTAGACATAGATGTACTTTGGAGGATTCCAACCCACTGAATATATTTCTTTTTTTGAAAAATGATACCTGAACTTCAAGTGAGAAAGACACAGCATATAAAATGACCAAGCAAACCAAGAGAAGGAAAAAAAGAAAAATAAATTTATATATTTAACTGACATGTGAGTCTTCGGACAAGTTTACTCATAACTTAATAGGTTTAAGGGAAAAAGTGTAAAGTGCTTGTCCAATGGACGAGATGGGGTTACCGTCACATATGTTTGGTCATACATGACTAATGGGAAGAAACGGAATCCATTTCGGATCACCGGTGCGTGTGGGTTTTCAGGCATTTTTACTCATAATTGACTGGGTTTAAGGGAAAAAGTGTAAAGTACTTGTCTAATGAACAATATGGGGTTACTATCACGTCCATTTGGTCGAACTTAACTTGTGTGAAAAAACAAAATCCATTTCGGGTAGCTAGTTTCGGTTTTGGTTTACGTATATTAACTGTTATAAATATAATGACTATATATTTGATCATGTAATTTGTTCTCTTTTATAGGATCTAGCTATGGAGGATGATGTTGAGCATATCGACCACGACATGGACCTGTTCGACCCATGATTCCATTTTTGGACTACTGTATTCAAGGGATTTTGTATATCATATTGTTGAATGCATTTTAATTTGTATTTCTTAAGTAATATTTTATTAATTTACGAAATATTTGTATTTTCAAATCTTTTTATTTTAAAATGCATTTCAAATAGTTGAACAGGTTTCAATAGGGAAATAATAAAAAAAAATCATTTCAAAATTATTCATTATTACCAAAAGATGATTCATCCCTCGGTGCTAATAATTTTTTTAAAAAAATATTATCACAGAGGGACAAATCCCTCTGTAATAATGAATATTTTAATATTTTTTCATAATCCTGAGTAAAGAAATAAATTTTTAAAAAATAATTACTGAGGGCCACTCCGTTTGTAATATCCCTGAGGGACGTATCACCGACGGATTGCCCTCGGTGATGACCAATGATAAGTGCTTAAATATTCATATTTAAGCCTCTTAATTTATATTTGTTAAGCTCTTAGTTTGTGTTATTTCATCCTATTTTATCTCATTTCTGTGTTTATTGTGTTTTTCTAGGTTGTTATATGTTTAGCTTAGGAATTGTTACTTTGAGTTGTGTTGGAAATCACCTTGACAAGATGCCCAAGTGGTGATCTTCCAAACACCCAAGTCTAGAAGGACTTGTAAAGAAAAGATACAGCTACCAAAGCAAGAAAGAAGACAAGTAATTGTTATCGAGGTTCAGCAATAGCCTACGTCCCCATGAGTTCCTCCGAACTCTCTGCACTAAATCAATGGTTCTTACAATCACAGCAACCCCTCTCCAAGAATCCACAAGTTCTTGAAGAAACAAAGAAGAGAACAAGAAAGTGATAAGGTCTTGAGATACCTTGGAACTTTCCCCCTTGGAAATTCCACTTACAAGTCCCTTGAATCCCTTTTCTATACTAATCTCTCTCTTTAAAACCAGCCTCTCCAATGAGTCCCTCTTGTGTGTCTGTGTCTTTGCACTCTCATACAATTCTCTCATTCACGTGTTCTGTCATAATTGTTGTTGAGAATGAAGCTAGGTGACCCTTTATATAGTGCACCAACTTCTTGACCAATCTTGAGTGTCATTCTCCACCCTTAGATCTTGATGACCAATCAACCATGGCCCTCCATCAATCCTAAGTGATGTGCGTTTTAACCTTGCACCCACGCACTTAACAAGAGGCTGAATCAAGTGGAATATGTGTGCATCAGGGTGCCTAGCACCTAGGCATTGAACAGGGTATACTGCGGTGCTAGCGCACTACTTTTTCTTGCTGAATGGAGAGGTGTGCACACATACCCAAAGTGATGCGCACACTCGTGTGCACTCCTTTAACATGCTGAAAGTCATTCTTCCATCTCTTGTTTAAACCTTAACCATGTTTAAACCTTAGACAAATACCAACAATCTCTACCTTTGTCTAAGTGTTTAAATCCAAACCATTGTGCAGAGAACTTCGGGATCCAAACTCATCTTGAGTCATCATTCAATCGACTCCATTCATAAGAAGTCCAAGGCAATGATTGGACCTTCTTAGTGGTAGAACCTTGGTGCCTAAATCTGCAGGACTTTCCTCCGTGGCCTTCTTGTCATTATGAATGCATCCTTTTGTACCATTTTTCGGAATGTAATAATACCAAACATCCATATGCTTTGTCCTTTCATGGAACACCGAATTCCTCCACAAGTGCCACACACTTTGGATATTCGAAGACACCACCGCTTGCTCTTTTAGGACCGTACACTCGTCCAACAACCCTTTGCACCACATAGCCTCCTTTATGGCTTCCGAAGCCACTATGTATTCTGCCTCCGTTGTTGAGAGTGCTACCACCGGCTGCAACCGAGCCTTCCAATACCTCAGTAACCACTTCATCCCAAGCCAAAGCTCCTTTTCGGGATTACTCACAACCTTGTTGAGAACACTAATTGCCCAAGAAACCCTCAACTAGCTTCTCTCCTTTTCCCGGATGATTCTCATCCCAAGGATCTTTTGTGTAAGGCTGAGATCCTTCCTCTCGAACTACTCGCTGAGTTGAGATGTAAACCTTTTCATCCTCTCCCTGCTATTCCAAACCAACAACATATCATTGGCATAGATGAGGATAGTCACCACTTCATCCACCTTATGTCCAGGTGAGAAGGTTTTTGTGAAATCCATGCTTTCCTTTGCATGAACCCCTTGGCCACCAGCCTAGCCTTGTTCCGGACTTCATCTCCTGGAGGGTACCCTTATTTGATCTTGTAAGTCCACTTACAATCCACAACTCTCTGTTTTCCCGGAATGTGCACCAATTCCCAGAAGTTGTTCTTCCTCAAAGAATCTATTTCTTCCTCCATAGCTAGCTTCCACTTCGGCGAATCCTTATATCCCATGGCATCAATGTAACTCTCTTGTTCACTCATCTCTCCTTCTGTCCAAAGAGCTGCTGCATCTGCAGCATCCGCAAACCCATATCTTGAAGGTGGTCTGACCATCCTTCTTTCCTGGTCTCTTGTGAGTTGATAGTCCTTCCGACTCCCTGCATCATCCTCTTTCAGTTCAACCTCCTCATGAGTGTCTTGAGCTTGGCATTCATCAATGAGCTCTACCTGGTCCGAACCCTCTTGCCTTCCTTGCTCTACCTGAACCAAATTCTCCTTGATGCTATGCTCCACAAATACCGAACTGGTTTGCTAATAACTGTAGGGTTAGTTTTCTCCAAGTAGGGAAATAACAATTCATTAAAAATGACATCCCTATTTATTATGAATCTCAATCCTTCTTTCTCTAAGGACCACAACCTATACCCCTTAGCCCCTTCCCCATATCCTAGAAACACATATTTTCTAGATCCTAGGCTAAGTCTGTCATCCTTTTGTTGTGCATATGCAGCACACCCAAAAGTCCTAAGGTTGTCCAACTCAGGGGGTTTCCAACTCCACATCTCCTCGGGAGTCTTATGGTACACAATTCTAGAGGGTGATCTATTAACCAAATGCACAGCAGTAGACACCGCTTCCCCCCAAAAACATTTGGGTAATCCAGATCCATCTAATATGCACCTAACTTTTTCCATAAGGGTCTTATTCATCCTCTCAGCAACTCCAATTTGCCGAGGGGTTTTCACAACCATTCTATGTCTTAGAATGCCATTTAACTTACAGAATTGATCAAGTTCTTGGTTAAAAATTTCTAAGCCATTATCGGTTCTTAACACCTTAACTACTCTGTCTGTTTGAGTCTCCACCAGCTTTTTCCAAACCACTAATTTATTCAAAGCATTTGATTTATTTTTAACCAAATAAACCCAAACCTTTCTTGAATAATCACCAATTAAAGACAGAAAGTAAAAGTTACCTCCCTGTGTTGGTGTCCTTGCTGGTCCCCAAAGGTCTGCATAAATGTAGGCAAGAATGCCCTTAGACTTGTGCACTCTGGTGTTGAAGCTGACCCAATGTTGCTGCCTAAGAACACAACCCTTGCAGAAATCAAGTCTTTCTACCTTGTCACCATCAAGTAATCCATTCTTGCCGAAAACTTACAGCCCTTCTTCGCTTATATGTCCCAAGTGTTTATGCCAAAGAACCACCTTATCCATCTCAGCCATCAAGCTTGCTACTTGACTCTTGATGTTCGTGTCTCCGATCATCTCATAGAGATCATCCTTCATTGCTACTTTGATCACTACCAAAGATCCCTTGGTTACCTTGATCTTTCCTCTCTTTGCTTTGTATGTGTACCCCATGGAATCCAGTTGCCCTAATGAGATCAAATTCCTCTTCACATTCGGAAGATACCTCACATTCCTCAGCAGCCTTACCATTCCATCAAATATCCTCAACTAGATGTCTCTTATCCCCCTCACTTAGCAAGAAATATCATTCCTAAGAAAACTCTTTCATAATTGGTTTCCTTGAAATTCTTGAACCAATCCTGGTGAGGGCACATGTGATGAGTGCACCCGGTATCCAAGATCCATTTCCTGTTGCCTTCTTGCCCCTTGCTCATATCCGAGCACACAACAAGAACATCATCATCTTACTATTCTGTCTTGGCAACCAAAGCCTTTCCATTCTTGGTGTTGCTTCTTCCCTCATCCCTCATCTCTCTTTGCAATCTTTCTTGAAGTGACCCTCCTTGTGGCAGTAGTAACATTTCTTCCCTCCAAATTTTAGTTTGGAGTGTGCTTTCCTATGGCTTTCTCCTCTACCTCTGTCCCGGCAGTAGCCATGTATGTTGCTGTGCACTCTTCCATGGCTCTCTCCTCTACTTCTGTCCTGGTAGTAGCCATGGATGTTGCTGTGCACTCTCCTATAGCTCTCTCCTCTATCTCTGTCCCGGTAGTAGCCATGGATGTTGCTGCCATACCGAGTTACTGACCTTCTTCAATTGAACAACCCTTCTCCACTTGATGCACTCCTCATCTTGGCATCAATATAATCTTGCAACTCTTTATTAGGATCAAATTTAAAAGTAAAGATTCGTTTATGAAGATACCGCTTATTAGGGAGAGTCTTGGCAAGAAACAATTCATCTAGTTTCTTCCATATAACAGCTGGATCTTCCGAGTCTCCCCACTCCCTTCTGACATTATCCGACATGTTCAAGAAGATGGTGTTGTATGCCATCTTCTTCATCTCATTCCACTGGTCCTCCGTGGTACTTGCTTGAAAAGCATCATCTTCTCCAATCGCCAAGTTTACTTTCTATTGCATAAGAGCAGCCTTGATCTTCCACTTCCATAGGGAAAAATCTCCCTTTCCATCAAACTTCTCAATATTGAAATTTGAACCCATCTTGTGGAGATGATCTCAGATTTGTGCAGTGCCCACAATCGCTCTCCAACTTCTTCTAAACCTCAAGAACACAGATCAAAGATTGATCTCAATACCATTCTTGAATCAACCTCAAGAACACGATCGAATCTTGATCTTTACTCCATTCTTGAATCACTCTCAAGAACATGATCAAATATTGATCTTAACTCCGTCCTTAATTCACCTCAAGAACACGATCAGATATAGATCTTAACTTCGTTCTTGAATCACCCAAGAAGTTGACCTCCGATTCTTGGAGTCTTGCTTCAACACCTTCTCTACTTGCTCCGACACCTGGCTGTACTAGCTCTGATACCACTGTTGGAAATCACCTTGACAAGATGCCCATGTGGTGATCTTCCAAACACCTAAGTCTAGAATGACTTGTAAAGAAAAGATACAGCAACCAAAGCAACAAAGATGACAAGCAATTGTTATCGAGGTTCGGCAATAGTCTACGTCCCCGTGAGTTCCTCCGAACTCTCTGCACTAAATCAATGGTTCTTATAATCACAGCAACCCCTCTCCAAGAATCAACAAGTTCTTGAAGAAACAAAGAAGAGAACAAGAAAGTGATAAGGTCTTGAGGTACCCTAGAACTTTCCCCATGGAAATTCCACTTACAAGTCCCTTGAATCCCCTTTCTATACTAATCTCTCTCTTTACAACCAGCCTCTCCAATGAGTCCCTCTTGTATATCTGTGTCTTTGCACTCTCATATAATTCTCTCATTCACATGTTTTATCATAATTGTTGTTGAGAATGAAGCTAGGTGACCCTTTATATAGTGCACCAACTTCTTGACCAATCTTGAGTGTCATTCTCCACCCTTAGATCTTGATGACCAATCAACCATGGCCCTCCATCAATCCTAAGTGATGCTATGCATTTTAACCTTGCACCCACACGCTTAACAAGAGGCTGAATCAAGTGGAATATGTGCATTAGTGTGCCTAGCGCCTAGGCACTGAACAGGGCATACTGTGACGCTAGGCAAAACACCTTTTTCACCACTTTCTGGGTGCCGTGGCCTTGGTGAAGGAGAGGTGTGGCGTTTCCCTCCACTAGGACTTCCTCCTTACTGGGTGCCATGGCCTAGAAAGAGCAAGGCTATGGCACACACTAAAGCTGGACCCTTCACAGCTGTGTGCACTTCTTTGTCTTGCTGAATGGAGAGGTGTGCACACACACCCAAAATGATGCGCACACTTGTGTGCACTCCTTTAACATGCTGAAAGTCATTCTTCCATCTCTTATTTAAACCTTAACCATGTTTAAACCATGTTTTAACCTTAGACATATACCAACAAGTTATTTTTCATTGTTTTACAGGTTACAAGCACTTGAAAAGGAGTTTCACTATATTGCCAGAATTGCCCGTACAGATCAGTCATTTTTTTGAATTAAACTGTATTGATTCAGGAAGAACCAAAGGATGAGCCATATATGCTTGGAAAGATCCAAATGTCTATTTTCTGGAAAATTTTACGGCTCATAAATATGATTTTTCTAGAGAAAGTTATAGTAGTTTTAGTAGACAAATGTCAAGTTGTGCGTGATTTCAGCGTGGCAGAAGTGATTTTTGCAGATTAAACTGTAATGATTGAGGAAGAAACAAGAGATGAACCATATCTGCTTGGAAAGATCTGGATGTCTATTTGTTGAAAAATTTTACAGCTCATAAATATGATTTTCTAGAGAAAGTTATGGCAGTTTTAATAGACAAATGTCAAGCTGTGCATGATTTCAGCGTGGGCAGAAGTTTTGAAGGGCATGTAAGGCTTACATCCCACATCCCACATCGGTTGGAAACACATTCTACATCCCACATCCCACATCAGGTTGAAACACATTGCACTCATGGAGTTTCCTTATAAAAACCCCATTTCACTTCATCTTCAAGGGCAATCGGTGTGCAATCTGGAAGGCTTTGCTACAAGGGGGGAAAGTGCCGCACAACAGTTGCGATTGAAATTTCTCTATTTATGTATTGTTAGTTTTAATTTATTTGTTTTTAGTTTTAAAGTTTAACATTTAGCACTTTAATTATGAAATTTATTTTCATAATCATGAGAGGCTAAAACCTTCATCTAAGGTTGAAGATGAAGCCTCATCATTGAGTAGCATTATATTTTCATATATGTTATTCCAACATTTTTGTATTGATGTTCTATTAAAATTAACAATACATGGATAGAGAAATTCAATTCGCAGCTGCTATGCGGCACTTTCCCTCTTTGTTAGCAAAGCCTTCCAGATTGCACACCGATTGCCTTTGAAGATGAAGTGAAATGGGGCTTTTATAGGGAAACTCCATGAGTGCAATGTGTTTCCAACCAATGTGGGATGTGGGATGTAGAATTTGTTTTCAACCGATGTGGGATGTGGTATTTAAGCCTTCACATGCCCTTTAAAACTTTTGCCCATGCTGAAATCACGCACAGCTTGACATTTGTCTACCAAAATTGCCATAACTTTTTCTAGAAAAATCATATTTACTAGCCGTAAAATTCTCCAGAAAATAGACATCCGGATCTTTCCAAGCATATATGCCCATCTCCTATTTCTTCCTGAATCATTATAGTTTAATTCGCAAAAATTACTTTTGCCACACTGAAATCACGCACAACCTGACCTTTGTCTACTAAAACTACCATAACTTTCTCTAGAAAAATAATATTTATTAGCCGTAAAATTCTCTAGAAAATAGACATCTGGATTTTTCCAAGCATATATGGCTTATCTCCTGGTTCTTCCTAAATCAATACATTTCAATCCGTAAAAATGACTGATCTGTATGGGCAATTCTGGCAACTTAGTGAAACTCCTTTCCAAATGCTTGTAAACCTGTAAAACAATGAAAAAACAACTCAAAGTAACAAATTCTTAAGCTAAACATATAAATAAATACTTAAGCGTTGTTGCACTTGATCACAGGTCTTCTGTGCTCGATCTCAACAGCTGATAAGTGCTTAAATATTCATATTTGAGCCCCCCTTATTTACATTTTTTAGGTCTTTAGTTATGTTAATTTAGTCCATTTTACTTCATTTGTGTGTTCTACATTTTTTATAGGGTATTGGAGAAAAAGAAGCAACTTTGCACTTAAAAGAAGAAGCCTGGATATCCTAGAGCAGCTTTGGTCAAAGTGCGATCGATTGCACTATTGCATGCGATTGAGTGCACACACAAGAAGGATTGAGCGCAGCACTTGCGATCGAGCGCAAGACGCATGCGATCGAGCGCACATGTACGGGCGTAAACAGTAAAACAGCAGAACCAGTTTTGGAAATAGAAGAGGTTTTATGTTTTTGGAAATTAGGGTTTCCAGAGCTTGCTAGGATTACTCAAGCCCTATAAATACACCTGTAAAGTACACATAAATCATCGAATCATTTATTAGAGATCATTTCTTTTATCTTTTACTTTAGCTTGGAGTTGTAAGCTTTGGGAGAGAATTGACACCTCTTCTCTCGGGTTTATTCTTCACTTTATGTTTAGTTTATATATGATGTTTATCTCAGACAACATGTGTAACTAACTCTTTATAGGGCTCGATTGAACCCCTAGTTATGCTTTCCCATATATTTATTGATTGATTATCTTTGCCAATAGCCTTTATTATGTTGCTTAACTTGATTAATGCCTGTGATTATTTAAATTCCTTATATGTATGTGTATGGCCAACGTATGCATGTGGTATGGATTGGTTAGTTAGATCAATTTGGATGACTGAGTCCTGGGTCTAACAATAGTAACAAAATATATCCACACTAGATTTTTGGGTTAATCAACATGGGAAACCGAGAGTAGATACCATGCCCTAGGTCTCATGTGGTTGTCGATTTCCACAGCCCTTATGCTTTCTTTAGGAACAACTCAGTAGATACCATGCTGAATCCCTTAAGAAAGAAAAGAGTTAGAGTGGATACCATGCTTAACTCGTTGCTTAGGGAAATCAATAGCTTAAGGAGTAGATACCATGCCCTTAGGTTGGCGACCATTAGGTATACATGATAAGGCTAGTGCACTGATACATTACACATTGGGAAGGTATGACTAGTGGTGGATATCAAAGCCCTATGTCTTTATTATTATTAAATCACATTCAACAGTTATTTCCTTCTTTTTACTTTGAAGAAATTAATTCTAAAACCAAACTTTACTAATCCCTGTGGAGATGATCTTGCATTCGCACACTATGCTACTGTTGACCTTATGCACTTGCAAGTAAAACGAATACGATTATTTGCTTATTTATTTAGGTAGATAAATGCACAACAAGTTTTTGGCGCCGTTACCGAGGATTGCGATAATTTTCCTTTTAGAATTAATTTCGTTTAGTTTAATCATCGTTATTCAAATTTTTCCAAAAATCTTTAATTTCTACTTATCATCTTTATTTTTATCAAACCCTAATTTATTTTTCTTCTGTTTCAGGCACATCAAACCCTAACAGAACTTTCTGTGATATTTGTGATCGATCGCAACCTTCTGTGCGATCGAGCGCAATTAGGGTAGAGAGCTACCCGAGCAGCAGAGTTAAGCTGCTGCACTGAAGCTGGTTTACCTGATTTATACACGGACTTCGATCCCGACATCCAACATTTTTTCCCCTCGATCCTGAGCTTGAGCGGACCCTCCAACAAAGGCTTAGGAACAACTTTGAGGAGAATGAAGAAGAATTCGAGAACGAAGCACCAATGGCGAAACAACTCGAAAACCAGCAACCACCTGCACGAGTACCAATGAAGCAGTCCTTCATTCCACAGAACCTTGATCAACCATCATGTGTCGCTTATCAACCTGAAGCGGAAGGCAATTATTACATATCTCCGCAAATCTTGAGTGCCTTGACTCACTTTAGAGGTACACCTAATGAGGATCCACACCTGCACCTTCGGGAGTTTTTCGACCTTTACAAGTTCCAGCACATCTGAGGCCTAGACCAAGAAGGAATAAGGTTAATTTTGTTCCCCTTTTCCTTAAAAGATAATGGTAAACTGTGGTACAATTCTTTGTCTGCAGTTTCTATCCATACTTGGGAGGAGTTGGCTAACAAATTGCTAAAGAAGTTTTTTCCAGCCCAAAAGACGAGATAGATGAGGAAGGAGATTCAATCCTTCCAACAAAAGGATGGAGACCTCTTCTTCGAAGCATGGGGACACTTCAATGAACTGCTACTCAAATGCCTACATCATAACCTACCCTAAGATGAACTGGTACAAGCATTTTACGAAGGTTTAAATGATACTAACAAAAGTATTGTTGATTCAGGTTGTGGAGGACTGCTGATGGAGAAATGAAGCGAAGAAGCGATGGAGCTCTTCGAAACCCTCAATGAACACACTCAGCAGTTCTCCTCTCGAGGTAGACATGTAACCAAAGGTAAAGGTGTATATGAGGTAAATCTGAATGGAGGATCTTCTCCTCAAATAGTTGTTGTGGAAAGGAAACTAGACCTATTGGTTAAAGCCATGGCTGCTCAAAATGCCTCATCTAGCTTGCCAGCTACCCCACTCCAGGTATGTGCAATATGTTCCCAGTACGACCATAATACTGACACTTGTCCTTTGTATCCATCTACAGATACGGAACAAGAAAATTATGTGGGACCTAACAACTATCCACTGAAGAACAACCCATATGCAAACACGTACAACCCTAGATGGCGGAATCACCCGAATTTCTCGTGGAGCAATAATCAGAACAGTCATGGACAACACAGAAACTTCCAACCAGCAGCCCAATTTGTTCCTGAACCAAAGAAAAGTGACCTCGAGAGTCTTGTGAGGCAATTAGCAACTCAACAGCAACAATTTATGACCTCACAAAGTCAGTTCATGGAAGAAACAAGGAAATTTCAAACTGAAATGAGACAAACCACAACAAAACATGATCAAGCAATTCAAGGATTAAAGGTACAAATAGGGCAATTGGCCAAGGAACTGAGCAGTAGAAAGCAATGTGAGCTTCCCGCCCAATTAGTACCTAACCCAAGAGGACACCACCAATTGAATGCTATGACAACCTTGAGAAATGGCAAGGTGATAGAGTCCGATGAATCTACAACAACATCCAAAGAGAAACCATCGGCGTCAAGAGTAAGTGAAACGTAGAAGGTGAATGCTCCACCCTTCCCACAAAGGTTAGTAAAACAAAAGAAGGACAATAAACTGATTGATATTTTTGAAACCTTGCGGAAAGTAGAGATTAGTATTCCTTTGTTAGATACCATTAAACAAATTCTTGCATATGCTAAGTTTTTAAAAGATTATTGCACTAACAAAAGGAAGTTCCTAGAGCATGAGACAGTAGCCTTAATCGAAGAGGTAAGTGCTGTGCTTTTAAGAAAATTACTACCTAAACTAAAAGATCCGGGTAGTTTAACTATTCTTTGCAGGCTAGGTGACCAATTGTTCGAGCATGCACTATTGGATCTAGGAGCGAGTGTCAACTTGCTGCCATACAGTGTATACGAGACACTAGGTTTGGGAGAGCTTCAACCAACCTCCGTCACTTTGCAATTAGCTGATAGAAGCATTAAAAGGCCGAGAGGTATCCTTGAAGATGTGTTGGTAAAAGTAGGTAAATTCATTATACCTGCTGATTTTATAGTATTAGATATGGAAGAATGTGCTCTACCATTACCTCTCCCCATCATCTTAGGACACCCCTTTATGATAACTGCTGACACTAATATTAGTGTGAAAAGGGGCATTGTCACTATGAAAGTAAATAATGAGGAGATGGAATTTAAAATATTTAATACATTAAATTCAACCAATGAGGATAATGAATGTTCTAATGTGAGCTTCATGCAAGGTGTGAGGATGTTTCTCAGGTCCATCACATTGTTCAATCAGAAACCATCCCCAACCATGAGGACACAAGAGTGGACATTAGACTGGAGGAGGACAACGTGATTAAAGACGTCAATAAAGTTGTGCACCTTTTCAAGAACACACCAAAGCCTTCAAGTAAGTATGTTCTTCGAATTGAACCTCCTGCACTTACTAATACTACCTTTCCTTATTTTATTAATCAGGCGTCAAAATTAGAGATGAAGCAACTATCAAGAGAACTTGAACCACCTGATGTGGGTTATAAGTGCTTCATTCCAACCAACTAGCACTGTAGCACGAGAGTGCTTGAGCAAGTTCATTTCGATTACCCATACAGCTCAAGCATCTCTACTGAGGTTAGTGGTACTGAGGCCACTAACACATGGTAAGGTTGTACTACTCTTATTTATCAACTGCGGTAAGTTTTCGTTTTTGCCCGTGCACACTGCCTGCGATCTAGTGCACCATTCAATGTGCTCGAGTGCAAGAGTGCGATCGATCGCACTCCGTGTGCGATCGAGCGCACTCGTGGTAGATAGTTTAGTAATAAAATTAAAATTTCATTCACACTCACTCACTCTCTCTTCACTGTTCACTCGCACTCTCTCGTTTACAAACAACCACTCTCACAACTCCAGCATCAAATCGCCCCTTACCACCGTCATCCACCATTACCACCATCATCCATCATCACCATCGTCACCAACCATTATCGCCATATCCCCCTCCCCATTACACATCCCCTCCACTGCACAAGGTACCCATTTTTCTTGTTTACATGCACAGATTTTCATGTTTTAGTTTAACTTCCTATATATGTAACTTATCTTGTGAATGATTGGGTGTTATTTTTATGTTTGTAGGAGGTTAGGAACACATCCAACGCCACAGACCATAGTTTGGTCTTTTGTTGCCCATAACTCGTTCGAGGAAAAGGCTGACCGTGTGCGATCGAGTGCACGACTGTTGCGATTGAGTGCATAGTCCAGTGTGCGATCGAGCCCACATATTTGAGATCAATCACAAATTTGACATAACCTAGGATCAACATGGCAAAACAAACCACTTCCACCTCCCGTGCTTCAAACAACCGTGCCCGGTCATCCCGGCCCAACATTGAGCAACGAGAGCTGTTATTTGAGACTACTTTTGCCATCGATGACGTCTTCAAACATATGGATGCCACTCAATGGGCTGTCCAAGCATTTAGATATCGAGGGTTGAAGAGGCTTTTCAAGCCGGTTTGCTCGACTGCATACACCCAGCTCGTAGTCTAGTTCTATGCGAGCCTATCCTTTGAATGCAGTAGACCGGGAGTGTTAACTTCTTCAGTCCAGGGCACACCCGTAGAGGTGACTAGTGTCGACATAGCCACTACTCTTCATTGCTCTGACGAGTTCCCTCTAGAGGACACCAATATCGAGGAGCAGTCAGAGTCCTTTGCCCTGTCTCAGATTATTGAAGATATGTGCGCTGGTCAGTATGCCGACAGACACAGCAACGCAGCCAGCCGATCAAAGTTGCCTCCATGACTTTGGCTTGTCGACACTATCCTTCAGTGTAATGTGTGTCCATTGGGGCACAAGACACAGCAGAGAGACCAGTTTCTACAGACCTTATATGCCTTCCATAGAGGTCACTGGTACTCTATTCCAGCTGTTATATGGAGCCAGTTACATAAATTCTGGGATCACGTCCATGGCCATCAGACTACCATGACCAATGCATGAGGCCTCCCTTTCCCATTCCTACTCTCCTACATACTCAAGAAGAAAGGGATTAAGGGGACCACTAGCAACGGACTAGTGTGAGAGCATCCCTTCTTCGGGAAGGCTCAGTGGACACATAGCCTCTCGCACATGCCTCGAGGACTCCCAGCACCTGCTTCTGCAGCTGAGAGAGTTGAGGAGGATCGTATGGAGACTGAGACCCCTATAGTTAGCCCAGTGCGAGAGGAGGACCATCGAGACATGGGACCCACAGAGTCCCAGCACTTTTTAGCTGGGCTATCCTCCTTCCGAGGTGAGGTCTCTGCCGTTACCACACTCGTGCATCAGCGCATAGATAGCTTGGAGGCAAGGTTTGCACGATAGGAGGCTATGCTATAGGCTATTCTGGATCGCCTACCTCCGGCACCCGGTACCTCTTCCACTGCACCACCTATTCAGCAGTGAGAGGGTACCACGTCTGGCTGAAGACGTTAAACTTAGCACTCATGGGAGGCACCCCAAAGTACATCCTTTTTAATAGTTTATTTTATTTTACTATTAGTATTTCATAGTTTACTTTTCTATTTACTTGTTTTCCATTTTATGTTTGTTTGTCTTTCTTTTTCAAGGACAGAGTGAGTGCATCCAATTGAAGTTTGGGGGCGTGCTATGAGCCATGCTAGCCATATAGTTCTCCATCTCCCAGGTCAGCTCCTTCCATGCTATTCACAGATTGGGGACAATGTGCAATTTAAGTTTGGAGGTATGGGGACACACTCACAGACACACTATGTCCCATTTTTTTTTTTGCTTTTAGAGATAAATGCATGTTCATTCTGTTCTAATAAAATTTTGGGTGATCTAAACAAACAATATGATTTGATTTCATTAGTGAGCTTAACACCTTGAACATATAGGTCAATAATTAAGTTTTGAACATAGATCACTTACTTTTAGGCATTTAAGGATTCACAAGTTTGACCTAAACGATCACAAGCACATTTGCACATAATTGTGTGGGGTATGACATGTAATTTTGATTTGTATGTTTCTTTTGCTTGACTGTGAACCAAATGGCCTATTAGATTAACATCTTGGCATAAGAAAATGGAAAAAGATTGTTAGTGCTCAAAAAGAAAAATTCTCCTAATGATCAATAAAACAAATTTTCCACTGAGTAACTGGCCCTCTTGCCTCAGTAAGCAGTGAGTGTCATGTCAAAAGGTGGAAAAAATTTTGCTCACAAAAGATCATTAAAAAGAACTTTCCGCTGAGTAACTGGCCCTCTTGCCTCAGTAAGTAGTGAGTGTCACATCAAAAGGTGGAAATTTTGATTGGTAACATTGAGACCAGTTAGTTTCGTAGCTTTTTTTACTCGAGTTAGTAAGTCTTTAGGGGTGTCTTTACACCCAATGCCCTAAAACCATATGGTTTGGGAGTCATTGGCTAAATGCTCGTTACATAAGTCAAATAGAAAGCTTAAGGGAACTAACTTGGCAAAAATCTCACAAATAAAGGAAAAGAAGAAAATCTATGGTTGATTCTAATAGGAAATTTGGTGAATCTTGAGTCATTAAAACACTACACATTAGAATTATTTGGAAACCTAATCTTTTATGTGCTAGTTCACCACACACTAGAGTCAAACTTGTAATGTCTTAAACTGCCTCATGAAAGTGATTTGCGTTCAAAACTCTTATTCATTGCAAAGATATGTTTATATTTGTTAAGCTTGCTCATGAATGCGCATCATAATTTTTGTGTAAAAACCTAAAATTCTTGTAGACATTATGAATATTGGATCTATCTATGTGTCGTTATTTTTTTCGTTTTAGTTTTTAGTTTTTTATTGCTAAGGGACTAGCAATATGTAAGTTTGCAGGTGTTTTAGGTGCTTAAATATTCATATTTAAGCCCCCTTATTTATATTTGTTAGGTCCTTAGTTATGCTAATTTAGTTCATCTTACTTCATTTGTGTGTTCTACATGTTTTTATAGGGTCTTGGAGAAAAAGAAGCAGTTTTGGCACTTAAAGGAAGAAGCCTGAAAATCCTGGAGCTGCTCTGTCAAAGTACGATCGCACGCACTATTGCATGCGATCGAGCGCACACTGCAATCGTGCGCACACAAGAAGGAGCGCAAGACGCATGCGATCGAGCGCACATGTACGGGTGTGAATAATAAACGGCATAACCAGTTTTGGAAATAGAGGAGGTTTTGTGTTTTTGAAAATTAGGGTTTCTAGAGCTTGTTAGGATTACTCGAGCCCTATAAATACACCTGTAAAACACACACAAATCATCGAATCACTTCTTAGAGATCGCTTCTTTTATCTTTTACTTTAGCTTGGAGTTGTAAGCTTTGGGAGAGAATTGACACCTTTTCTCTCGGGTTTATTCTTCAATTTATATTTAGTTTATATATTATGTTTATCTCAACAGCATGTGTAACTAAGTCTTTATAGGGCTCAATTGAAGCCCTAGTTATGCTTTCCCATATATTTATTCATTGATTATCTTTGCCAATAGCCTTTATTATGTTTCTTAACTTGATTAATGCCTATGATTATTTAAATTCCTCATATGTATGTGTATGGCCAACGTATGCATGTGGTATGGATTGGTTAGTTAGATCAATTTGGATGACCGAGTCCTGGGTCTAACAATAGTAACAAAAGATATCCACACCAGATTCTTGGGTTAATCAACATGGGAAACCGGAAGTAGATACCATGCCCTAGGTCTCATGTGGTTGTCGATTTCCACAACCCTTATGCTTTCTTTAGGAACAACTCAGTAGATACCATGCTGAATCCCTCAAGAAAGAAAAGAGTTAGAGTAGATACCATGCCTAACTCGTTGCTTAGGGAAATCAATAGCTTAAGGAGTAGATACCATGCCCTTAGGTTGGCGACCATTAGGTATACATGATAAGGCTAGTGCACTGATACATTACACATTGGGAAGGTATGACTAGTGGTGGATATCAAAGACCTATGTCTTTATTATTATTAAATCACATTCAACAGTTATTTCCTTCTTTTTACTTTGAAGAAATTAATTCTAAAACCGAACTTTACCAATCCTTGTGGAGATGATCTTGCATTTGCACACTATGCTACTTTTGACCTTGTGCACTTGCAACTAAACAAGTGCGATTATTTGCTTATTTATTTAGGTAGATAAACGCGCAACAATAGCAGATTCCAGCTTTTGCATTTTTTCACATTATATCCCCAATTTCCTTTGTAATCCTATAAAACATTATAAATCATAGAACTAACACAAAATATCATATTAGGACACAACTAAAGAATTAACAAATGTAAATTAAGGGGCCAAAATATGCAATATTTGGCACTCATCATAGAGTATTTAGGGGGTGCAGTAACTTGTGATGCTCATCACATGACTGATCCTAGATCAGATGGTCTTGGAGGTTCATCATGCATAACTAAAAGTTTGGATGATGCATGAGTTTCGTCGGAAGAGGTAAGAACAGACAGACATTGATCTTTTGATATTTTAATTTAGTTGAGAAAAACATGTTTCTGATACCATTTTTGGATTCTAATATAAAGACAGATAATTAATTTAATGATATGCAGGCGAATTACGTGAATGCACACGCAACATCAACACTAGCAGGGGACTTGGCAGAGGATAATGCAATTAAGAAGGCCTTTAAAGACACATATGAGATTAAAATGAATGGAACTAAGGTAAGAAACTTATATCCTTCAATTTTCTTGTAAACTTCAATTCACAAACACAACGAGCAGTGTTTTTCTCCAACTTCACATCTAGGATATCCCAATGATCCAATGGGAGCAGAACTACAGAACAATTTAGCTAACAGATTTGTTTCTTTTTTCTTTTTTTCATTTCAGTCAATGATTGGACATGGACTTGGAGTTGTTGGTGGATTGGAAGCTATAGCAACTATTAAAGCAATCACCACTGGCTGGTTGCACCCAACTATTAACCAAGATGTATATATTACAACTCCCCTAATTAGTGTATTTTTAGATCGAGAGAAAGGAGAGGAGAAGAGTACCCCTCGAAATTCTCTCATCTTCGCTCATTTTAAAATAATCATTTCAAGATAGAAAGATAAGGGTAACACTTGGAATCTACATAAAAGTCCGAAACATAGTACCAAGCATGATAAGAGTAAGTTAAGTACTATTCTTAACTATCATACATCAAACTATCATATACGTAAGTGAAGTTACTTACTTTAACAAACACACAATCAGATAAAAGAATTTACTGGTTCTTCTAAAATATCAAAGAACCAAATCAATAGCATCCAAATGAAAAAATAGAAACAAAAAGGAAAAAAAAATGAGTACTCAGTAACCAGACATCAGCTTATATATTCTCCTTTGAAATGATTAAAGATGAATGCCAAAAAAAATAAACCATCTAAATTCATGCATAGAAATCTCAAAACCCTGACCCTTTATCAATTTCAGCGAAATTAATATTAATTCCATAAAAGGGACAGAAACCCAAGCATATATTACCAACTAATGACCATTTCAATATGAAAACAAAAGAACGACACAAAAGTTACTTTCACTAACAAGTCAAATTAACAACTAACCCTTACCACAAATTGTCTTAATGCTTCATCAATAAAAGTTCCATCCTTGTGTTTATGAGTTTCAGCAAAAAAACTCTACGCGCACGGGCTCATTTCCATGTTTCATCTCCAACCATTTATGAAAAGAGTTCAAGCGGTGACTCAATACACTACATCTCAAATGAAAGATTGAATGAATGAAGCAAATCAACTCACATATTCATCCCGTCTTCTAGTAAAACTCTTTGATCTGGTCGTGTGAGGACATTGTTGTCTTTCACGTGTTGTTGTCCCTATAGTAGAATATTTCTACACCAACAATAAACCAATTGAATAATAAGTCATTAAAAGAAAATAGAAACAATGAGAATTCAAATTAACATAATTATGAGAAAACAACCTCACTCTGCTCAGAAAACCAATAGTTCACCAATTGTTTCCACTGGTCTTGATCTACTCCTTTTGGAACATTATTGCTCAAAACTTGTTGTTTTGTTTTGTTGCTCATGTGGTCCCTTTTAAGCACATATATGTAGTCCTCCCATTTTTTCCCAATAATCCTCAATAAAATTTTGTCGATCGCCTCAATCATAGGATAATGGAACTTCATTTACCACAAAGAAAGGAAACCGATGTCAAATAAGCATTTTTGGTGTTAGGGATTATATGCATGTACAACACCACAAAAAAAAATGGAAGAGAACCCGAAATTAAGTTGTTGTTACTTAGCCGAATCAATAAAACAAGGTATTTCTTGTAGTTAGAAGGCACCTTCTTCCAACCCGTGTAACCAAGCGGACAAAGGTTCCCTCTCTTTCCAACTTTTCCCAACCAGCTACTTAATATTTACCCACCTTTTTTAATAAGTTGATTACGTTCATTGAAGTGGCAACAATTTTCTCCCCACGTTTCAAGGACCACATTTGTGAGGTTCGCATGACACGTGTTTGCTTTCTCACCCTTCCTTTAGAATCTATACATTGAAAACATAAATTTTATAATTAGTATAACAATGTGATATCAAACTAATTATAAAGAGAATGTATTATAATACAAAAATTACCAATTATCTCATATTGTTCACTATCATTGTTTTGACTTTCCGTTGTTATTGGTTCGGTCTCAGAATCAGTTTGAGAGTCATGATCATCATCAAGGTGATACTCATGCTCATGGTCAATATCTTATTGATAGTGTGAAGACCTAACTGGAGACTAGTTTGACATATTATCTTTGACTAAGGGAGGAATATATTTTGACTTAAACATCTTGCAATCTGTATACGTAAAAACATAAAAATGATTATATCTCTCATGTCCATCAAACATTGGCCTAAAGTAAATATAACATGTGTTTTCCAGTCTATATATACACACACATAGTTACAATCACAAATTTACAATCCATAGCCCAAACTCAATTTCAACAAACTAAGCTAAGAATCTAAGCTTCTCACACAACACGACAACAAAACAAATTTGTTTATATGTAAAGAAACACAGCAACACAATTTTTTTTTTATATGTAAAGAAACACATCAACAAAACAATTAAAAACCATACATAAAATACGCAACCAAATTAGAATTCCAAGGTTTCCTCCCATTAGTAACCTTACCCTAAAGTGCCAGCAAGATCTAATCAGATACGTACCCAGCATCAAAGTCATCATCAAAATGCATTAAAAGTTAACAAGAATTAGAAGAACCACACCTAAAAGATAGGAATGGACAAGGGCTCACAGCAAATGCAATAATCAAGAACTTCTGATTCTATGAGACTAGCCATTTTTCCCACAAATCAATGGATGAATAACTTTGTGTATTCTACTTAGGATAACAATAAGTAAATGATTATTTTGATTCTAAATACAATTTATAATACAAACCTCAAGGAGTGGCTGATGCAGGAAGCACTTCAGAGTACCTGTGAACAAATGAACAAACAAGTTCTTTATATAGGATTTAAAGAACAAGAAATAATCAATCATACAACTAAAATAGAAATTTATGACATTCTAAAGTAATATTCCACAAACTGTAGGTAAAAAGTTCACGACTCTTGAACAGTGTGATACAAAGCAACAGTAGCCCAAATGAATACAATAAAACATTACAAATCTCCTTAACACACATGTGCATCACATAAATACACCTTCAAATACAAGTACATGGAAATGCACATATAACTAATTGGTATCTTCGTCAATGTCCATCCTAGCCCAAGTTGAGATACAATCTAATTGATCGTCTACCACTACATTAGAAGGCATGCACTGATTGTATGTGTCATCATCCTCTTCCTGTGTTTTTTCCCCCATTTCATATAGGTCCCTTGGCTTTGTGATCATAACATGATACCATTCCTTTCTTGTTGGGTCTTGAACATAAAACACTTGTTTCGCTTGAGATGAAATAATGAACGGATCATCCTTTAATAACTGACCAGTGTGTATGAACCTAGTCAAGTTCACAAGAATGCACCCACCTGCATCTTTCTTTAAACTCTTGGGTGAATTAATAACCATCCAATCACAACGGAACAACACAATCTTAAACATACCATAGTAATCCAACTCGATGATATCTTTGAGCACACCATAATACATTTGATCATCCGCTTCAACCATAACTCCCGAATTTTGAGATCGTTTAAACTTCTCACGTTCCTTTGTGTGGAATTTAAATCCATTGATATTGAATCCATTAAATCTCCTAACAACATTATTCGGACCTCGAGCAAAGGCAATTATTTCATCTGAATAATTGTTATCCACCATCCATGGCTCTAAACATTTTCCAACAATTAATATGAGACATCATCAGTCAATGTTTTATTGAACACACTTATAACATTCGAAGACAATTGATATTATGCCTAACCTATCTCATAAGCCATGAGGGAAATTTCTCCATCAACCACTTATGTTCGAGACTTTGTAATGGTTGATTGGAACAGTTGGTTAGTCTTTGAGCAGCCAAAAATTCACTGTAATTAGTGATGTTTTTATCTAACTGTTAGCCATCACAGGGATAACAAAAGATAATAACTACTCAATTTAAACAGATGATTACTAAGTTCCTTTATAGATACTAACCTATGATGGTGAGAAAGTTTATCATTATAGAGCAACATATAATGATGTGCTTGAGCCAATGACATGTCATCGAGCTCAACACTTACAATCTTTCCCATTATCCGTCCACCCAAGGAAAATATGTATTCATCCAGATAATTTACAGTATCATTGTTCCTTTGGGGATGGTGGAATTTTGTCTCTACATCTTCGAAGTATTGTGAGCAATATGTTAGACACTCTTCCCCATTGTACCCTTCAGCAATTGACCCCTCGGGTCGACTTCTATTACGTACGTAAGATTTTAAGCGCACTAAATACCTTGCAAAGCCAAAAAATTAAAGATAAATTTAGTAGCCATTAATATAAAAAATAAAGAGTGCACAAATTAGATTTGAACATCTAACCTCTCAACAAGATATATCCCCTTGTAGTGTACGGGACCACCAAGTCTAGCCTCAGAGGCTAAGTGAATGATAAGATGAACCATAATGGTAAAGAAACCCAGGGGGAATATTTTCTCCAAACGGAAAAGTGTCAAAGCAACACGCGACTCAAATATGTCAAGCTCATGGGGATCAAGGGCTTTAGACCATAAAGCTTTGAAAAATGATGAATACTCATAAACAACTGCTACAACATGTCTAGGCAAAGATGCTCTTAAGGCAATAGGAAGGATTTCTTGCATCAATAAGTGACCGTCGTGACTCTTTAAGTTTGATAGCTTACGATCCTTTAGGTTGACACATTTTGAGATGTTTGATATATACCCATCAAGAACTTTAAGATTTTCCAAAACTATCAAGAAATTATGCTTCTCCTTCGTAGATATAGTGTAGCATACTGGAGGCAGGTGATCTTTTCCATTAGGAAGAACAACTAAATGGAGGTCTTTCCTAATACTAATCTCCTTAAGATCACGGCGTGCCTTTTTATTATCTTTAGTCTCACCATTATATTCAATATTGTTCCAATCAAATTATCACATACATTCTTCTCTATATGCATCACTTCTAAATTATGATGCAATAGATTGTCTTTCCAATAAGGTAACTAAAAAAAATGCTTCCTTTTTTCCACAATGTATCTACAACTCCCTCATCCATGGGAAGATCCTCCTTATCAACATTTTCTAGGAAATCGTCCACACCCTCAAAAAGGTTATCAACTTCATCCACTAGTACTTGCCTCATAGAAGTACCAACATCATCTCTTGCCCTCTTCTTAGAAGGCTTTGAGGTTTTACCACAGATATAGTTTCCACCCTCTAGTTGTCGTAAAACATCATGTCCAGATGGTGGAACAAGAGCAGATCCCAACTTTATGGTGCCATCAAACTGATCCTTTTGAAAACGAAACTCATGGTTTTCTTCTAACCATCGACGATGACCCATATAGCAAAACTTTCGCCCATGCTTTAATCATATAGAATGCGTAGGGTCTCTACAACATGGACAAGCAACCCGCCCCTTGGTGCTCCAACCAGATAAGTTTGCATTTGTTGGAAAATTATTAATGGTCCAAAGAAGAGAAGTGCGCAGCTTAAAGCTTTGATTGGTGGACACATCAAACGCATCAACACCATCCTATAATTGTTTTAACTCTTCCATTAGAGGCTGCAAAACGGTATCAATATCATTACCGAGGCTTTTCTCACTAGGAATCACTATTGAAAGGATGAACGATGTTTGCTTCATGCAAAGCCACGGTGGCAAGTTGTATAGGACCAAAAGAGCGGGCCATGTGCTATAAGTAAAACTCATTTTTTGAAATGGATTGAACCCGTCACTAGCTAGTGATAAGTGTTTAAATATTCATGTTTATGCCCCTTAATTTATATTTGTTAACCTCTTAGTTTGTGTTATTTCATCTTATTTTATCTTATTTCTGTGTTTACTGTGTTTTTCTAGGTTGTTATATGTTTAGCTTAAGAATTTGTTACTCTGAGTTGTTTTTCGTTGTTTTACAAGTTCACAAGCACTTGGAAAGGAGTTTCACTAAATAGCCAAAATTGTCCGAACAGATCAGTCATTTTTGCAGATTAAACTATATTGATTCAGGAAGAACCAAGAGATGAGCCATATATGCTTGGAAAGATCCAGATATCTATTTTCTAGAAAATTTAACGGCTCATAAATATGATTTTTCTAGAGAATGCTATGGCAGTTTTAGTAAACAAAGGTCAGGTTGTGCGTGATTTCAGCGTGGTAAAAGTGATTCTTGTGGATTAAACTGTAATGATTCAGGAAGAAATAGGAGATGAGCCATATATTCTTGGAAAGATCCAGATGTCTATTTTCTGTAGAATTTTACAGCTTGTAAATATGATTTTTCTAAAGAAAGTTATGGCAGTTTTAGTAGACAAAGGTTAGGCTGTGCATGATTTCAGTGTGGGCAGAAGTTTTGAAGGGCATGTGAAGACTTAAATCCAACATCCCATATCCCACATCGGTTGGAAATTCATTCTACATCCCATAACCCAGATCGGTTGGAAACATATTGCACTCATGGAGTTTCCCTATAAAAGCTCCATTTCACTTCACCTTCAAGGGCAATTGGTGTGCAATCTGGAAGGCTTTGCTACCATGGGGGGAAAGCACCGCACAACAGCTATGAGTGGAATTTCTCTATCCATGTATTGTCAATTTTAATTTATTTCTTTTTAGTTTTAAAGTTTCATGTTTAGTACTTTAATTATGAAATTTATTTTCATAATCATGAGAGGCTAAAACCTTCATCTAAGGTTGAAGATGAAGCCTCGCCATTGAGTAGCATTATATTTTCATATATGTTATTCCGAAATTTTTGTATTGATGTTCTATTTCAATTCAATTATTTGAATAAATTCTTATGATTGATTGTTTTGTTTATAAATTGTTCAAATTGGATTTTTCATGTGTTTCATCTGACGAATACATTGAATCATCCAAAGTTAATTGGATATCCATTGTGATTCTAAAGTAAACAGATACATTGGATGATTTGGTTAACTAGGGTAGCTAGGCCAAGCCTAACACTACAAGAATCAGCTGCAAAATTGGGACACAAAGTATCAAATTCATTCCAGGCTAATCAATTCGTCGGGTGTCTTAAAATTCCATACTTTGTCCGATCTTTATCATGCCATCTCATCAACGAAGCCGTTTTAGATGACATATATATCCTCTTCAATCTCGGTATTAGAGGAAAATAATGCAATACTTTAGCTAGCTTTTTCTTTTTAGATTGACCATCCATCTCATTGAACAAATCCTCATCATCAGCATTGTTTTTAACCAACAGTGGCACACCACACACATGACAAAATTCATCATTCACATGCTCACCCCAATACAATGTGCAGTCATTAGGAAAAACATGAATCTTTTCATAGCCAATACCCAATCCTTTGATAATCTTCATGGCTTCATGATAATTTGATGGCAATGGAGCAGACATCGAAAATGCCATGTTGATAAACTCAAGCAACATAGTAAGACATTTACCAGACCACCCATTCAAACATTTGATGTGTAGTAGATATAACATAAAACTTGACTTTGTGAAATTCTGACAACCTAGA